>CM035407.1:176325879-176358379 GCA_020310875.1 Ceratopteris richardii
AGTCTTGGGTCACTTCTCCTTGTATCATCTGCATGTCCCTTTCTAACTCTTGGAGTCTTCACAAAGGGCAATCCAAGTTCCTCATCAAGGCTCTTTTATGAAATGCTTGAGTCTCCATCAATTTCTTCAAAACCTGTAGATGTTTAACTACAAGCAGAAATCTTTTCTTTACCTTTCTTCAATGTAGTTGATGACTTTGCTTAACTGAAGTTTCCATGCAATCCTCCACTCCATGGATTTGAGCTCCAACTATTGCTTGGTAATGCATCTAACCCACTCAAAACTTGAGATTTTGCACTTCATTTTTCAGCATTTTCTTTGTCATATGGTTCAAGATTAAGTCCACATTTGTCATCTATGTAGAAGCTTGACATTTCATTAAATACAACATCTCTTCTCACATTCACCTGTCATGTGAATGGGTTATAACATTTATATCCCTTTTGCTCAAAGGAGTACCCAATGAAGATACATTTTTCTGCTTTTGGATCAAGCTCTGTCCGCAACTTATCTAGAACATGTACATATAGCAATACAACCAAATACTTTCATATGTGATAAGTTTTCCTTTTTAGCTTGTAAATTTCTCCTCAGGTGTAACTTGATGTATAGCAACAGTCGGAGTTCTGTTCATAATGTATACAACAGTATGCACAACTTTTGCCCAATAACAATGAGGCATGTTCTTCTCAACCATCAAGGCTCTTGCTATTTTTGTAGTATATCTATTTTTGCATTCAACAATGCCATTCTATTGTGGTGTGTACCTACACAAAAATTGACATTGAATTCCATGACTTTTTAGAAAATGGTTGAACTCATTTGACATGTAGTCATCTCCTCCATAAGATCTTAATGTCTGAATATACTTCCCTACCTACTTTTCTACCATAGCTTTAAAATTATGGAAGTGAGTGAACATCTCACTCTTCTCTTTCATGAAATATACCCATAATTTCTGTGTATGGTCATCAATAAAAGTAACATAATATGTGCAACTGGCCATAGATGTGGTCTTTGCAGGACCCCAAACATATATATGTACTAACCTATTTCTTGAATAGATGATAATAGATAAACTACAAGGAGCTCATATCTTTAGTAAAATCGACCTTAAATTAGGTTAATTCCCTTTGGAATTACCAATGCTCTTGCTACATTTGCTCGAATTATGAATAACATTTTTCTTGATTATCAAGCCTTTGTTCTAGTATTCTTTGATGATGTACTTATTTATAGTAAAAATGATAGTGAGCACAAGAAGCATCTTAAAAAGTTTTTTCATTTGTTATGAGAAAAACACATTTTACGCTAATTTGAAAAAGAGCTACTTTTTCCAAAGTAAATTAGATTATTTAGGACATATTTCTAGTGAAGGCATGCAAGTAGATCCAAAAAAAAGATAAAGTCATAGTAGAATGGCCTACACCTCAATCAGTCAATAATGGACATTCTTTTCTTGGATTGGCTAGTTTCTATAGAAATTTTGTTTGAATTTTTTATTATTTAGCATTGCCCCTTACCTTATTATTGAAAAAAAAAAATTGTGTGGGGAATTACCCAAATGCAATCCTTTGAAAAACTCAAACATGCACCTACTTTACAATTACCTGATTTTTTGCAACCATGTCATGTCATTACTGATGCTAGTGGTTCAGGAATAGGTGCCATTTTAATGCAAAATTATCATCCCATTGCATTCGAGAGTAGGAATGTTAAGCCCTCAGAAAAGAATTATAGTATATATGATAAGGAATTATTAGCATTTCTGCATGCTCTATGCATTTGGAAAAACTACCTTATGGGATCTAAGGTATTAATCAAAAGTGATGAACAAGCTATTGAGCATTTATTAAATAAGCCTTTAATCTCTGATCGACATCTTAAATGGGCTTCATTTATCAAGAATTTTGAGCCCATGATCCAATGTCAACCTAGAGAAGATAATTTCATAATTGATGATCTTAGCCATTTTCCTTCACATTCTCTTGTTTTGCATTTTCTTTCAAGAAATGATTTCCACTTATGCATCTCATTTGTACTTTTCATGTCCATGGCATGGATTCAACAATTGTGTACCTTTAATTAATGAATATTATACAATTCATGATGGTTTACTTTATTTTCAACATAGATTATGCATTACACAAGCTTTTAAGGATTTTATAATGAAAGAAATGCATGAACCATCTTACATGGGCCATAGAGACATTTATCTTAGATGTTTAATTTAGTTGCCTCATTCAAAATGGATAACTTTGAACTTTTTTAAAAAGAATCAAATATTTTATCTAAGTCAAATCCAAAACATTAAAAAAACGAAATGAAAGAACTAAAACTCTGTACAACCAATTCAAACTTCAAAGATATGTAAACTTGCAAGGAGTCAACTTCTAGATGACTCAAGACTTTAACTACTCAAAGACCTATTTCAACAAGATATTGTAGCATTCTATCAATCTTTCAGAGAAAGGAATTGGATTCTCAAAAAGATTCATCTAGAAAATGTAAACATCTTCCAACCACAAAATATTAATGTGGTATCAAACTTCAGTGTGTGGAGCCCTTGAGTTTCTCTTGATGAACTTTTACTCAAATAATGCTTTACTTGAGACTAAGTTAATGCCGATATTCAATCTTTATGAGTGCTTACTCTGAATGCAATTCTTTTTCATCGCTTTGAGTCAAAGGATTCAATTTACTAAGTTACACTAGGAACTTGGTGCTTGACTTAGTCAGTTTATTCCTTAGTTGAAAGGATTGTTTCAATGTCAAAGTCCTACTTCTTCAAAAAATTATTAAATATTTATGAATCAAGAAAACTTTAACTTGAAGTTTTCTATCATTCAAAAAAGAGTCTTTTCCCTATTTGAGCAAGAAGATCTTGGAAGTTATTTACTTTGTTTCTTCATTCTTTATTAACCTTTAAGTATCTTGAGATCATGCTTTTATCCATCTTGAATTTAACCTTCTCCTTTGAAGTTTTAATTCCCTTGAGGATCAAATATAACTTTAAATTTCACTCTAGGACTAAAAGATAATTGTCATCCCATGGTCCAATGTCCCATACCATCTTTCCTACATCCATCTGAGCATAAAATCCGGTGTCCCATACCACCATATTTTATATTCACATTAATGTGTGCGTGATACTTATCCTAAAGTCTAAATATCTCTTGATAGAAGGCCTTCTCACTTCAATCATTTAAAATAATCTTCAAGCTTTAGGTATTACCTATAACTAGATTTTCTAGGTTTTGATTCCTTCACACGATTGATTCATGATCCCGTGTGTTGGCAGTAGTCAGAGGCACAATAGCTAGAGGCATAGACGTCGAGGAAGCATGTAAAGAAAGAGCACAACGAAGTAGCAAGGAGCCAGATGGATCATTTTTCAAAGAAATATGTTTTTTAAACATTTTTTAAAAATTCCCAATAGTGATTTTCATCACTCATGTACCATAGGTAACATAGAAAAACCCCTGTTTGTAATCATATGCTCCATTTTGTGCAAGCCAAGGAGTCCTCGAGCTTGAGGAGCTTAGGTAGAACGAGCCTACCAATTTAAGTTATTTTTAGAAATCGTTTACCCCTTCAAATAGCACCTAGAACCTATTTTTTAACTATGTCAGTTACTAGATGTGAAACCGGTCAAAACTATTCTAAAAACTATAAAAAGAGCTAGAGAGCTCATTTTTGAGGTTAGCTAGTGTAGCTTGTATGAGTAGAGGAGAGCTTAGAGCTATTTTGAGCTTGTAATTGATCTTGAGAATAGAGTCTATTTTTCTACCTTCCATTGTGTCTTGCTTATCTCTTCATTGTGTGTGTATGAGTTTGTGCATCTCTATGCTTCTCACCTTCCCTCTCACTAGATTTCACATTCACAATCTTCATATCACTCCTATCTTTTCCGCAGATTGACATTAAGGAGGTGGAACTTCTTAACGTGGTTCTCACCATTGTGCTAGAGCAACACCAAATTTGGCACCGTTGCCGACGATCGAGTCTAGGATGAATGTGTGATGGTAAGAGTATAGCAAGAAGTGGTGTTGGAAGGTAAAAATTTTAGTTTTGTTGTTTTTTTTAGTTAGTTTTTAGCGTTTTCATCTCCCTACACTCCTTCTTCACCACCGCATCATAATCTTCCACCCCGAAAAATTCAAAAAATTCACCATATCCACCCATTCTCCTCATTTCCCCTCATTTGTGCATGCGAGAGAGAGAGAGCTTTTGTGCTTGCATGTGAATTTGTGTTTTTGAGTTTTCTTGCAGGTACAGTGCTCCAGAGCAGCTGCAAGGCTTCCAAAAGGTAAAAAATCACTTTGTGTTAGAAATCTATCGTGTGTGTCAGACCATCAGGATGGTCTGCCAAACTCAAAATTTGAGGTAAGCGAGTTCACCACCATATAGGCGATCCTTGCGCATGTAGGAATCCACACTTGCATTTCAAAAATTCACATTTTGGTGGAGCATCGCGATTGGCTCATGCCATCACGATTGTGTCACACCAGCACGATTGGCTCATGCCATCGCGATTGTGTCACACCATCGCGATTGGCTCAGACCATCGCGACGGCTCGGCCGGACCATGGCGACGGTCTCACACCATCGTGACAGTTCACTTGAGCCATCATGACGGTCACTGACCATCGCGATGATCCCGTCGACCCCATGCCATCGCGATTGGCTCTCGCCATCGCAACGATCCTACCACGTGTCAAGCCAGACCATCACCACTATCCTAGGTATGCCATCATGATGCCTCGAAAGTTGGACCATCGCGATTGGCTCAAGCCATCATGCCTCATGACCATCGCGACGGGCTCATGCCATCACGATTATTGTGTTGACCGTTGATCGATGCCATCACGATTCTTGTGTTGACCATTGATTGATGCCTTCACGATTGCTCACCGATCAGACCATCGCGACGGTTCATTCATGCCATCGTGAGTGTTCACATCAGATCATCGCGACCGTTTGTGCCTTTAGACCATCGCGATTGTGTCACCATCATCACGGTGCACTTGAACCATTGCGACGGTCCCAGACCATGGCGATTGTTCTAGACCATCGTGATTGTTCACCTCAAATGCAAAAATTAGGGTTTCATTTTTTGGGCTATTTTGAGGCTAATTTAAGAAAAATGTTTGGATCATTAAGCTCATAGGAGACCCATTAGCTCATATTTGAAGAGAAACCTAATTTGCACTTTTTACCCTCGAGGGCCTGAATGCTCATAATTTTTTCATCCGAAGTTCGTTTTTTGAGCTTTATAGCTCATCAAAAAGCTCTTTACGAGTACTACGTTGATTTTTAGGGAGGATAATTTGATGTTGACATTGTTGGGACTAGAAAACCAGGGGGCATTAAAATTTGGGCCAAGGAAAGGGACCTTAAAAGTGTATATATTAAAGTGCTTGAGCATCCATTTAAAAGTTTGTTCTAAACATTGGATTTATACAGGTCTAGCAAGGACTATCAAGGGCAATCAAAGCAAGGCAGTGAAGAACACAAGGCCTGGGAAGTGCGACTTCTTGGGCAACAGAGCACTCAAAGCAGCTGACTTGAGGTTGGAAGAATACTCAACCCTCTTAGTCAATTATTAGCTTAGGCTAAACGATAGCATTGTGGATTAAATTAGAACGATGATATGAACTTATCAAGTTCAAGAAACTTAAAATTTTCAAGTCCAAGACTAAAGCAACAGTGTGTGGTACGAAAACCTGAAAGGAAAGAACTTAAGTCTGACAGAACGAGAACTCAAAAGTACAACAGAAAGTCGATTATTGATGCATACAGTAAGACAAGACAAGGACTTAAATGAATTAAAAGAAAACCAAGCAATAAAGAACAAAGAACCATTGACGATCAGAAGAACTAGGAAGTAAATTCATGAACCTTAGACCGGGCAAGCATATAGGTAAGTCAGACCCACGAAGCCTTAGATCATCAGAAGCAAGTGTAGGAACTACTGCACGATCGTGGGCACAACAATTGAATAGTTACCCTTACGAGTTGAGCTCAGATACGAGTGAATCGGAAATGGCTTTTAGCATGGAAAGACGAGAAGGAGGGTCAAACATAGTATATTTGGAAAGACCTGAAGGACCCTATAGAACTCAATTAGAATTTGTCCGAACCAACTGCTTAGGTGCTTGCATCTATGAGGATGGTTTGCGAAGATAAGTGGTGCAAATGCATAATCTTGATCACAACCCATTGGATTAGATCGTCCAGTGGTGAAATTCGAGAGAGATGCGTACATAGACAAGGAAGGAACAATGTACATCCTAAGTACTCAACCAAATAATACCAACGAGTTTGGCATGATTCAGTTAGAAACGAAAGCGAGAACCCAAGGAAAAGAAGCAATAGGAGAAGAACCTAAGACACATAGAGAGAAATCTCTACTGACAAGAGTATTAATCCCAGAATGGATCCATCAAGACAACAGAAGCATAGAATTTTTTGTAAATAAGGAAACTGACGAAGCATTTTGGAGGTACAAAATGGAACAACCTAGTGAGGTAGGCTCCATCATGATCTACGAATTTAAGGACCTAGATACTCCAGGAAAGGTTGTATACCTGGATGAAACTTCTGAACGAGTAATTGTGGTAGCAGACCATGCAAGAAATATCTACACATGGAGAGGCAAGTTAGTCTTCCCTCCATCTCGAGCGAATGTAAACACGAGCCATCAAGGTGCTGGAACATCCTCAGCCCATGGCATTCAACGAGAGAAGAACAAAGAGAGACCAGAAGTAAGCTTCACTCATCCCATAGGGAGAGATAGAACCACCATGGACAACGATAGAGTGGAAAGACAAAGGGAACCTAGAATACCAGGTGGTAGAGATGATTTTCCTCTACCTAGACCACACGAATACCCAAGGGTGCTAAGACCCACTCAGTTAGTAAAGTCCATGAAAAACTATTTTGATGGGACAGGAGATCCCTATGATCATGTTGCGGAGTTTAAGCAAGTTCTAAGAGCAGAGCAAGTAGAAGACATGTTTACACAATATAACGCTTTTGGACTAACATTAAAGAACACCGCTTTAACTTGGTTCCAACCATTACAACAAAGGAAATTTAGATACATCCATCACTTGTTAGAGTCATTCATCACGGAATTCTCTAAAAGTGGAATCAGGCATGATACATCTTTGTTGATTCATAGTTTCCGGACGTAGGTTTAGACAATATGTTGAAAGATGTCCGATGCAAGAGTTACCCTCTCAGGCCAAGCAAGTATCATTGTTTTTAGATGGCCTCTTGAGCTCTAAACTACGCTCCTATGTATACTTGAAGGAACCTAGAACGTTAGAGTTTCCCCAAGACATTCCCTCTATTTACGATGATGTAGAGGAAGAGCAACTGAGTGAACACACAGGCTTTGAATCTAATTCTTTGCAAGAATTACCTCAGTTCACAGGACCTTGGGAAGCCAAGTCTATTAGCATGAGAGCACCCACGATAACAGTGAGGAATGATGAATCAGTAATCCCTAGAAACACGGAAGTGATCAAGAACACCAAAGTACAGTGTAATCTTACTCTGGAGGAGTTGTTAAAGCTTAAACTAGAACTGTGGAAACATGTGAGGTTGATCTTCTGGTTAGGAGAAGAGAATTAGCTCGAAGAGGTAGCCGCTTCGAATCATGTATGCAATATTGTAGTGAAAACCTCTTTCTTTTTTTAATCTATTTCATTTAGCGGAGAGCACATCCATTGTTATTAAAGATGATGCTCAAACGATTTTATACCGCATGGTGACTTGGTCTCTTGGTTAGCTCGAATGTCTATCCAATCAGACATCATGGGTTCAAATCCGAGTAGCAAAATGTGAATCTTTTATCCTTTTGTCATAAGAAAAGGCAACATAAATGCATACTAGAACATATGCATAGATACTCGAGAAATGGGAGAGAAGTTATTGCATGAGAATGTCATTGCAATTCATAGCTTCTAGGAATATAACTCTAAGAAGAGTGTGAAGGAGATTATGTCATGTGCAAGGTTTCAATGAAAGCTTACCTGGCTCTAATACTAATGCCAAAGAATCAAGATTATGAGCACCACCACATGCTAGAGAGATGACTCTCCTCCCAACCGTATGCCTATATATATAGCTCTCTCCAAGGGACTTCGTTCTTGGGCAGTTGGATACTAATCATCCAAGTGTTCGCCATGTAATTGCATGTGTGCCAAGTGTCCCTGTTAACTACAGTTAACTCAACTAGATGCTTTTAGAAGGCTCTAGAGCTCCTTGGGCAAAATACTCTCCCCATGTAGCCCATGGGAGTTGAACCCAAGACCTCCTCCTCCACATCCTTGAGATATTCCACTAAGCTACATGGATCACTTGTTTACAAGAGCACATGACCTGCTATGTAAGTCAAATTTCTAGATCTTTGTTCATGAACATGGGTGACTAAACAGTGTTTGATTTTATATCTATCTATATCGGTGAGGCCCTTGGATCCTGGACTTACTTTATTACAGTATGTATAGTGTGTGTATGTATATGTATGTATATGTGCATCCATGTGCATACATGTGTGTGTGTATGTGTGTCTATGCATGTGTATGTATAGTGCATTTGTGTGGATGTGTGTGTATTTATGTATGTGTGTATCTATGTGTGTACACATATGTGTGTGTATGCATTTGTGTATGTCTCTATGCCTATACGTATGTATGCATGTGAGTGTATGTGTGTGTGTATATATCTGTATGTGTGCATGTGTATGTATATATATGTATGTGTGTGTATGTGTATGTGTGTGTATCCATGTGTATATGTGTGCATGCATATGCATGTGTATGCACGTGTGTGTATGTATGCATGTGAGTCTATGTGGGTGTGTGTCTATGTGTGTGTATGCACTACAAGGAATACGGGCGAATAGCGACGGTTAAGGCGATGCTACATCTTTCTCTCTTTAAATTTTCTCCCTCTCTCTCTGTCTCTCTCTCTTTCTCTCTCTCTCTCTCCTCTCTCTCTATTTATTTTAGGTTATTCAAGAAGCTAACCAAGCAAAAAGTATCGCTAACTATTGTAAGTACAATTTCTATTCTTTGTATATCATTTGAATTGTGTTATTTTCATTAGATAGCATACTCACACTTATTGATATGCACATATACACTTATACATGATGAAGATGCATGCATATGCACAAACATTTCTACAACCACATAAAAAGACTTACATGCATGCATTATTGCATATATATATTCACATACACACATTAACATATACTTAAATACATCTATATGTACATCCACATGCATGCACATTCACATGCATGCACATTGACACATGCATGTTTCATACATATACACATGCATATACATACATTTGCATATGTTTACACACATACACATACATATGCACATATGTACATATACACACATATACACATAGAGTTACACATATACATGCACATACATATACACACACATACACATGCACATGGAGATACTCATACACACACATATAGACTTACACATGCACATGCACATACATACATATACACACACATACACATGCACATACATATATATACACACACATACATATACACTTACGTACACACATATGAATGAATTATATAATTAAAGTACTAAAACACATTCTTAAAAGAAACAATAATAACAATCAATAGAACAAAACTTTTCATTACTTAATACCATACACACAATTCAAAACATAACTGAAATGAAAAATGTATAGATAATATATATAATATATATATATATATATGTGTGTGTGTGTGTGTATGTAAATACATATAATCCAATGCCATAATCAAGAATCCTAATCATCATCATCAGCAGCATCATGATCATCTTGATCATCCTCATCGTCATCATCATGATCACCTTGTGACGATCGAGATCGTCCCTCCTGTGTCTTTCTCTCCACCTCATCCATGTCTTCCTCTCCATAATGCTCGTGTATCACATATAAGAAACATAAATAGGTAAAACAATTAAACCATTCATAAAAATAAAATAATTATATAAAATTTAATAATACTTACAAAGGCATCCGGATTATCTCACATATACTTGCTCAAACGTTGATATCCAAAATGTGTAGCATACTCGATCTCATGTTTCGTAGGATATCGGCCATAATCCTTTCGCTGCATTGAAATTAATAAAAAAGATTAGTTTCTTGCATTTTAACTAAAATAAAAAATATACTCACAATAACACATATACTTACAAATGTAGCTACAAAACCATGACAGCCCATTTGGCCTAGGTGCGATGTGTGGCCCGACTCAACTCTCTTCTTTGCAGCAGCTTATTTATTTAAGAAAAAAGAAATACATAAATTAAATGTAAAAAATTACTAAAATATATGTAAACTATTAATTTGTATACCTTCTGTTGAGTAAAACACACATATAGATATCCACATATATATGTACACACACATGCATGCATATACACTCATTCATACAATAATGTGTATTTGTGTATATGTGAATATGTGTGTATGTGTAAATGTGTATATGTGAATATGTGTGTATGTGTAAATATGTATATGTGAATGTTTATGTATGTAAATAATCAGATTATCAATATCAAATACCATTATTTGTAGATTCTGATCAATGAGATGGAACTCCACCACCGTCTCCTCATCGTGCAATGACTATATATTGTAAGTGTATGAAACATTTAATTTTAAGTATATTTGATGGATACATAACTTATATATATTTTTTGTTTCTTATTGTAATCAGATTGTGATCAATCAAAGGGTACTCCACCACCTGGTACCCATGCAACGACTTCACATGTGTCCTCCGATAGGAATTATGATGAATTTTACTATCAAGAGTATATTATATGTTGGTGTAACTCTTGTTATGGCACGTATCGAACGATTGGAATGTATTGAACATGAGGCAGAGTATGGTACTTTTGAGCATGCACCATCACCTCGTCAATGTGATAATGCTTGGGTATGTATTTTTTATATAAATTAATGTCATTATTTTATTTAAAAACCATATACAAAATCAAGTTACTGTTGATATACAAGAATACTTGCTCGATGATGATGATAATTTTTCTCATAATGTTAATATACCTCGTACACGTCATGGACTTGTTGTTCATCAATTACAAGCAAAGGTTTCTAGAAATCCTCTATTTACTGGTTTAGAGACTGAAACGGCTGGAGATTATCCAATGCCAGCTTGTGATCGTTCTCTAGTACAAACATATGATAGAAGAAGATATGGAGGATGGAATAGAGGAGCACTTCCTTTAGATGGAGAGGTTTTCAACTTTTGGGTTAATAGCTATAGGATTGCTCCATCCACTATTACTAATGCTGGTCGTGGTCTCTTTATTGTAGAGGATTTGTATGCGCCTCCGAACTCTAAAGTCACTCTTATGTCATTTTGTGGTCCTATATATGGATGGGGAGATTGGCATCGACTTTCACGTTATGGTTCAAAGCATGAGTACTTATGGAATATGCTTGAACGTAGCATCCCTTACTAGTAGAAGGATTTCACATGCAAAAAATGAAAGATTATATATTGATGGAAGACCCTACAGGCATGGAAATATAATAGGTTTAATAAATAGTAGTCGAGGGGTACATAATAGTTCAAGGACTAATTGCACATTTGAGGAGCGTGAAAATAGTCATGAATCAACATACATGAGTAGAGATGTATCAAGATACAAAGTTGTCATTGCTATTACTACATTACATGTTGGTGATGAATTATTAGTGAATTATGGATGGCATAGACCTCCAAGAGCACCTTTTAGCTAGAGAGAATAAAAATTTCCTATCCATATTTAATAACTTATATATTTAATTTTATGTTTAAAGTTTACTTTTTATTCATTTATGGAATACTAATGAATTTTATTTATATGTGTAGATTCCAACGTATGATGTTGATGATATTCCTCCACACCATTCACAAGTGCTAGTAAGACCTCATTTATCAGAAGCTTCTATGAGGAGGCTATGCAAAAGTCATCCTATGGAATATGCAAGGTTAAAAGATCTATATTCAAAAGAAGATAAAGTACAAGATTTGTGTGACAATGATGAAGATGATGGCATGGCAAAGTTTATTGCGGATTGGTATCAAAATGATAGTGAGAGCATTGATATTTCTAAAAATGAGAAATATCTAAAAGAGGAATGTCTAAAGCATGTATATGAAGGAAGTCATTTGACACAACTAAGTGTGAGCTTACTTATTCTCAATCTTCAAAATCATTTTGGATGGAGTAATGTATCTATTTCAACACTATAAACGTATAATTTTCAATTTTCTATATATATATATATATATATATATATATATATATATATATATATATATATATGCATAAATATTTATATATATATAAATACATGCATATATAAACATACACATAATATACATGAATGTATACACACATATAAACATACACACACATATACACACATACACATGTTATAAGAGTAAGGTCAAATTATACATACCTGTATCGAATGAAGATGTTTCATCCATCTAGCCTTTAGAATTGTCCACCCAACCAAGATAGTTAGACTGTTTATTTATGATTTCTTGCTTGAAGGGCAAAGAACCTATGATATGTGAAGATGATAATTTTAGCAAAAATGGAGAATACTCAAAAGTTACATCAGGTGGAAATTTAGATATTAATTTAAACCTTTATTTAGTTTTTATTCAATTCATGTTATGTATGCTGTTATCCTACATATTGGATGTATTGGAAGGTACCTTTAACTAGTGGTATTGAATATCATTAGAATAGGGTGCTACAAGTGTAGGCGGCCCGAGTGCAGAACCCACAACCTCTGGCTCAAGAGGTGAAAGCTCAACACGATGTGGTCGAACCAATGACCTTCGATGCTAGATGTGAATGGGACATAGTCCATCTTGTCTCTTCGTTGTAAACTAGATGCCTTTAAGCAGTCCTTTCTCAGTGTTGCTTTTGTAGTCTTTACCCCTAATTTGTAGGGTACTAGGGTTCCTATGGGTACTATGCCTCTCTCATATATGATTGTTCTTTCAATCTAATTCAAGCAATGGAGTTAGGCTTCAGATGAACTTCTTCTTAAAAAAAAAAAACGAAGTAAAGATGGCCTTATGGAAGAAAGATGGCTAAATGTGAACATTATGTTGTGTTTTGTTCATCATATAACCACCAAGTTAGACATTCTCATTATATTTCATACAATTGGACTGCTTTTCCATTATTTATATAACATGGTGAACATTTTTTTGACATAGAGAGTTTCATCTTCATTTTTCCTTTTGGAATTTGAGCTTTTACTTTGTGTTTCCCACCACCCTTAGATAAATTCAAAGAATTTTAAATGTAAATAATGGAAATGTCGGAGTTTGAGGTCTGCAAAAGCACACGAACAACACATGTAAAAAGAAGAATCTTGGAGCGCAACACATAATATTGAATGTATTACCAAATGAATGTACAAAGATAATCAACCTATAAGGGTTATAGACATATATAGAACATGCCAGAAAAACCTCTTAAAGAGGGAAAAAGGTAACCCATTGGTCCTAAGTGTGTTCACACACATCACCAACAAAATATATCAACAAATCCCCCTTGCAAGTGATGTGGTGAACAAAGAGCTCGCATTCATGTATTATGAAGTGCCAAGCTATGTGCAAAGAGATCAATCCACAAAAATAAGTAAGCCAAAAGCTTTGGGGAAAGCTTCAAAATTCTCCCGAGGTAGAGCCTTTTCTGAAAACATCTATGGTGTTCTCTTGTGGGGGCACATATGCCAAAATGACCTCTCCATCTAAGAACCTCCCCTTGACATAATGATAATGCATCTCAATGTGCTTTGTGAAAGAATGGAACATAGGGCTCCTCATAATTGCCAATGTGCTCTAACCCTCAATGAAGATGGTGGTGGTAAAAGATTGACCAACACCCAAATAAGCCAAAAACCTATGAGCCACACACACTCAACAATTGTTGTTAAAACATCCCTATACTCAGCCTCAAAATGTAGAAGTGCCCATAGTAGGCTACTTCTTGCTCAACCAAGATATGCATGAGCTACCAAGCATGAAGCAAAAACCACTAGTGGACATATGAGTGTCATAGAAACTATCCCAAATAGTAAGAAAAAGCATGTAAATCTAGTGATAGTGATACCCCCTTGGATAAAACAATCCAAGTACTCGGGTACTACTCAAGTAGCAAAAGATATGCTTAACCACCTGCCAACGCTTGATACCTAGGCAATGCATAAACCTGCTCATCTCTAAGATAGAAAATTGAATATCACTCGAGTTATGCATGAGTAAATCAAGCATCTAACAACCTACTAATAGAGAATAATGTCAAATGCATCTCCAACCTCATGAAGACTTGACAATAAACATGTTTCCATAGGAGTGGCAATAGTTTTGCAATCTTCATCGACAAAATGCTACAATAATGTGCCAATATATGTTGTTTGACACAAAGCTATTCCACCATCAACTCACATAAACTAATTTCCCAAATAATGATGCCAAAGTGCCAAATCTCATTCTCAAATGAGGCATGCAAATCAGCATTAAAATCAATAATAAATTTCTCACTAGGACCAATCAGCAGCATGTCATTAACATAGATAGCAATGATGAGAAGCACATCATTTCCATGATTAACATATAAGGTATTGTCAGTTGGATTATTCTCAAAACCATGTGTCATCAAGTAGGCATGTATCTTTTTATACCAAGCACATGGTGCTTGCTTCAAAGCATATAATGCCTTTTTCAACCTGCACACTTTGTTTTCATGCCCTTCTACACAAAACCATGAGGCTGAAAAACATAAACTTCTTCATGTTAGTCACCATTCAGAAATGCAGCTTTAAATGTCCGAATGATGAACATTCCATGATGGGCTACAAGTGCACAAATGCTACGAACCATATTCATTCAATATGTGGGTGCAAAGGTCTCATGAAAATCAATGCTTCTTTCTTGATCATGACCTTTTGCAACAAGCCGAGCTTTGTACCTATTTATGTTTGATCTTGTATACCCATTTGGTGCCAATGGCATTTTCGCCAAGAGGAAAATCACATAAAGACCAGGTACCATTCTTCATAATAGCATCATATTTTGATTGCATGGAAGACCTCCAATTTTCTAAATTTTGTGATTCATTAAAAGAAACAAGCTCATTCTCATCACGGAGACTAGAGGCATCCATAGCATAGCAATTTGATGCAAAAGAAACACAATGAGATCCAAAACAAGCACATTATGACAAAGGTGCATCTACTTTGCTATCTTGTAAAGTCTGCACCAGCCATAGGCATAGGTTTTGCCTACTCTAAATCAACCCTCTCATCAACAAGTGCTTAGTGTAAATTTGCATAAGAGATTCAATTGTGGGAAAGATATTCTCAGAATTAAGGCTTCCGAATGATGTGTGCAATTCTCCCCCCATGCATTTATACCCTCTTGTATTCTAAAAATAGTAACCATCTAGAATGGTCTAGTGCTACCATGTGGCTGTCATGCAACACTCATCCCCATTACTACTGAATACCTTAGGATATCCCCCAAGCTTGGGACCTTGGGTATGGTTGGCCCTTGTCCCACACACGCATGGAGTGATCCCTGTGGATCAATGTTTTACACTCTCCCGCTTCTAAAGATCATTTTCCTCAATGATCAATGAGGGAAAGTACTTGCAAACCAAAGCTTCTAATTCCCAAGTAGAGTTAGTAAGTGGTAATCCTCTCTAGGCTAGTAGATACTCCTAGATGAGATGGTTCCTTAATAGTTTCTGTCTCCGATCTAATATCCTATCTCGAGAATGATCTCTGCTATCACTTAGATGAAACACTGGATAGACTCTGCAATCTATAGGGAGCTCTAATTGATATGCAACATCACTTTACTTTTTTACTATCTTCCAAGGTCCACAAAATCTTGGTGAAAGTTTACTACACTTCCCTATGGATAGTGAAGTAGATTTAGCTGGTACCTGAAGCAAGACTCTATCTCCTTCCTCAAAGGATCTAGCTAGGAGATCTCTTCTTATCAGCATACTCTTTTGCCCTATCAGCTGCATGCTGCACCTTGGCTTTAACTATTTCTAAATTTGCTTGGAGGCTCGCTAAGAACTCTGAAGCACTAGGACATTTCCTTGGCATTCTTATGGTATTGGGAGCATTGGGATTCATGCCATAGTTCATCTCAAAAGGAGACATTCCTATCACCTTATGATGCCTATTGTTATAAGCAAACTCTACTAGTGGAAGATAATGATCCCAATCTGTCTGCCTCTCAAACACATATGGCATCAACATGTCCTCTAGAATCTGATTGACCCACTTGGTCTGACCATCTGTTTGTGGATGATAACCACTACTCATTTTTAATGACACTTTCAGTTTGTCAAATACAAACTTCTAGAAGTGTCCTATTAATCTGATATATGTATCTATAACTATGGATGTCAGTAACCCATGCAATATGAAAACATGCTAGATAAACAACTCCGCTACCTATGGAGCTTCTATCATCTCCAGCATGGGTATGAAATGAGCCATCTTGCTCAATCCTTCTACCACAACTAGGATAGTATCCCGCCTCCTTTGGGTCCATGGTAACCCAACTATGAAGTCCATAGATACACTGTCCCAATTATGGTCTAGAATCTTTATAGGATGCAAAAGACCTAGTGTCTTTACACTTTTTGCTTTGTTGACTTGACACATAAAGCATTGTTGAACATATATGGATATCTTTGGCTAATCCACGCCACCAAAATGTTCTTCTAACAAGCTATATTGTCTTGCCAACACGTGGATGTCCTCTACAAGGCACATCATGGTTATCATGCATGACTTTTCTTCGCAAATATCAAGAATCTAGTACACAAACCTTTCCTTTTTGTTTGACTATTCCATTCTCGTGTGCAAAATTTGAATACGGTCTGGACTTGTTTGCTGTACTAGGTGAAGAAACAGCTTAAAGTGTCTCATCTCCTATGATAGATTCATCAATGATGGGCCTTATAAGCTATAACAAATCTGGATCTTCCACCTTTGCTTCCTTTATCTCTTGAAGCAATGAGATTTCGAGAACTAAAAAGCTCATTTGATACATTATCCATGATAATGCATCATCTACTATATTCTCTTTGCCTCATGTATACAGGATTTCCATGTGAAACTCCTACATGAGCTTAGCCCAACGAGCATGTCTACCTCGAAGATCTTGCTAACTACAAAATACTTGAGTGTATGATGATATGTGTATACCTTAAAGTCTACACCATAAAGATAGTGACTCCAGACTTTAAGTGCATGCACCACTACATACAACTCCTCTTCATGCACTTGCCAATTGCATTGTGCATTACTCAATTTCTTGCTTTCAAAAGCTATTGGCCTGCCATATTGGCTCAAAACTGCCCCTATGGCTATGCCACTAGCATCTGTCTCTAACTCAAAGGGTTTCTGTGGATCATACCAAGTGTGCAAAAGCTATTCTCACAATTGAGGCTTGCAAAGGATGTGTGTGCAAATCTCCTCCCATCCATTTATACCCTCTTGTACTCTAAAAATAGTAATGATCTGGAATGGTCTAGTGCCACCATGTGGCCATCATGCAATACCCATCCCCATTACTATTGAATACCTTAGGATATCCCTTGAGCTTGGGCCCTTGGCTATGGCTAGCCCTTAGCCCACATGCACATGGAGTGATCCATATGGATCAATGCTTGACATCAACGATGTGCATCATCATGTGGAACCTTTAAAGGCTAATGAGTTGCCTCATTTGAAAGAGCACTTGGTTGTTCACTTGTAAAAAGACTTAGTACATAAAATTAATGGTTGAATTGCATCTTCCATAAAACAAACATCACTGTTAACCAAATTGTGTTTAGTCTATGGATGATACAAGCAATAGCCTTTGGTTTTAGAATTGTACCCAATAAAGGTATATTTCACTACTTAATCATCCAATTTCCTATGTTGTTGTTTAGGCACTAATGCATATGCCAAACAACCAAAGACATATAGATGAGCAACAGATAGCTTGCAACCATGCGAAGCCTCATATGGAGTGATGGACTCCAGTGATTTGTTAGGACACCTACTAAGTACATATGCTGCACACATAATAGTCTCAAGCTAGAAGCTATGTGCAAAAACCTGAATTTTGATCATACACCTCACCATTTCCATGAGTGATCTCTTCCTTCTTTCAAGAACTCCATTTATTGAGGTTTATATGACACTCTACACTAATGTTCTATCCCACATTCAACTAGAAATGCATAAAAATCAAAAGATATGTATATCCCCCCTCGATCAAAATGTAGGATGCCCATTTTGCATGCTGATAGATTTTTATCCAAAATGAGAAATTGTTTGAAGCACATAAACACTTCTGAATTTGCTTTCAATGGATACACCCATGGAATCCTAGAAAAATAATCAATGAAATTCACAAACCCTAGAGATATACCTATTTGTCCTAGGACTTTTCCATCAAAGTTTGAGCATGAATTTTTAAGTACAATGGAATTTTGCAGACACAATTGGACCCTAGTGTAATGATTGATAAATATGAAACTTTACTTAAGGTCTTTTAACACCATGTCATGAGGTGCCCTTGAGGACTATAACCTTTATGGACAATTACAAAATTATCTTTGGGAAGTTTCCCAATGTAATTTGCAAGCAAAGAGGCACCTCCATGAGATACTCAATCCCCTCCACTCCTAGCTACAAGCTTTTCTACTTCTATCACTACCTAAACAAAGTCCTAAGATTAGTGTCTACATTAGGTTGTAAGAATGAATGACATCAAATGAAAATAGTTACGCCTTGAACTCTATCGTCCTCTTCTCCTCTCTTTGGAAAAAGTAAATTTATGATAGAGTGGGATATCCCACTATACTCAATTATTGGTGAAGTAAAAATCTTTGATTCTAATATTCTTTCTATGCAATTATCAAATTGCTCTTTCGTGATGTGTCAATGTTCACTCGTAAGTAAGTCATCACAAACCAATTTTATTGTGTCTACCACTGATTCATCAAATAGAAAACACTTCTCCTCCAGTTATTCAGATTTTTCGTACAAAGGGCACTCTAACATGCTCCAGAAATAGAATTGGACATTCATTGACTCACAAATCATACTCTTTAAAATAATGCAAAAACAAATATTCTTTCCCATCGATGACAAGCACTAAAAAAGCTTTAATTCCACCTCGAGTATAGTTCCTTTTGGTTGGGCAGAGTTGGATGGTATAAATGTTTCTTGCAAGTTGCAGCATGAGCATAAACTTTTTCAATTTATCATCTCTCTAATAAGAGATTCAAGGGTTCTTGGGTTCGTTCCTATTTTTCATACAAAAACCCACTCATTAGAAGATTAAGGATGTCATGAGTAGTAGGATCTAGTTACTCATTTGCAATAAAGATGGTGGAAAAAATGAAATATGGTTATTTTGCACACGTTTTATGTTTTCTGTTCAATTTTCTCATTAATGTCACCATCTCTTTGAGAAGGTGACTTGCAATAGCTTGGAACCACTTCAAACTCTTTGCAAACGCCTCATCACATTTAAGAATCTAGAGGAAAAGGTCACAAGGAACCCATTTCCCATCATATGGTCAAATGTCAATAGATTAATCCAAAGTATGAAAGTGCATATAATCAAATAGCTCTTTTAAGACATCTAAGTTCATCTACACAACGTCATGAAGATCAAGAAGCTTGAAGAGAAGATCATGTAGGACTTGTTGATTTCTATAATCAAAATCCTCCAAGAATTCCAAAGACCTCTGGTATGGGATCTTGGGAGTCACAGAAGTGGAAGCCACCATAGCTGTAAGCATGCAAACAAGTTCCCTTTTGCTCTCTTCTCAATTTAAAAAGTGAAAATGACAAGACAAAGATTTTATTTATAGTTTTTATAGAATTTTCAAATGATGGATCCCACATGTTCAACATAAATGAGTTTTTAAAGATTAAAATAAGTGTGAATTTTTTCAAGCAATCACAAAAAGAAATTACTTTTAGAACGAAATGATTGATAGTTGGCATCACAACAAAGAACATAAACATTAAAGAATTTCTCACAAAGAAAACATTTAAAATCTACTAGTACAAGTACAATGTGAACAAAATCTTTCTAAAGCAAACTTGAAACTGTTTTCATTGAGAAAATGGATTTGTCCTTAATGTTTCCATTGACTTTGCATAAAAAATTATTACAATTTGATGAAAGAGCTACCACAATGAAATTTCAGTTCCATATGCGGACCTTAAGTTTGTCTTCCAATCTCTTTTCAATCTCTCCACATTACATAATAGAGTAAAATTTTATAATATTCATGAACAATATATATATATATATATATATATATATATATATATATATATATATATATATATATATATATATATATATATATATATATATATATATATATATATATATATATATATATATATATATATATGTGTGTGTGTGTGTGTGTGTGTGTGTGTATACATGTGTGTGTGTGTATATATATATATATATATATATATATATATATATATATATATATATATATATATATATATATATATATATATATATATGCAATTCAACTCCTACCTTATTTGCTCGTATTTAAACTTTCGAATCATGAAGATGATGATATCCAATGATAACTAGGTGCTCTCTCAAGTTAGCCAAGTTCTAATGCTTATTAACTAAAACTACCTCCATATCATTTTTGGGTGATTTTACATCAATTTCAAATAAAAGTAAATATCATGTGATCTTCCCAAAGGTATCCACTCTCCAAGTCCACAAATCCAACAATCATAGTAAAATTTGACACACAAAGAATTACCATGTTTTAAATAGCAAAACCCTATACTTGTGTCACTAATTTTACAATCATATTTGTCCCCTTTTGACAATCCATGTGTGTGATCCCAATTCTCTCCTAATGGAATTTTTATTACCTCATATGTAATATCCTTACATAGGAACATTCTATGATTCTCTACAAAAGAAATACATTGAAATTTAAGCACAAAACACTGGACAGTAGACTCCAATGTAGGCCTAAATATCTAGACACTCGTGAAAATTTAAGAGATTTATATATGTCCATTACCATCTTACATTTAAAAGATGATACCCAATTTTGGGTTGTGTCCACTCCATACTAAGAAGAGGATCAACTTTAATAATCTGTAACCTTCCATGATCATCACCTATAGAAGGAACAATGTATTTATGTGTGTATAAAAGAAGATCCTTTCACAAATAAGTTTAATAGGAGGTACGTTTAGAAACACTAATGTACCAATGTCTAGACGTCCTATTATGAAAGTGCTTATAAGACTATGGAGTGGTTGCTCTTCCACCAAAGTAGAAGGAAATATGACTATAACAAAGAAAAACATACTTAGACCCTTGACCCAAACATTCAGTACCATGAATCATTCATAATAGAATCGAAATTCTCAAAATGGATGGGATTTGTGGTTTTATTGGATTTTTCCAATTTCGTTGTTGACATTGTAAAGATATGCCGGCAATAACAAATGTCCGAGCATGTCTTTGATGTTTAAATCCTAATAGCTTACCCTTCCAATGAAGATCCTAATTTCCATGATCTCAAATAGGATGACCAAATCCATTATTTTAATATTGTGACATGTCATTGTGTGAACTTTATCCTATGGAGGTTTCCATGGGAGTCCAAGTTGTTGTAATTATTGCAGAAATTGGATGGGGAAGGTAGGAGAAGAAAGAAAGCTTTTATGGTATTGTAGAGAGGGAATAGAGGGAAAAAGTATATGTTTTCTGAATTTGGGTATGAAAACAGGAGAATGAGGAAGGAAAAGAGGGCTTTTGGAGTTAGGTTAAAGAAAACCACATTTTTTACCTCTAGGCATTCACATATTCTTAATTGAGTCCGAAATAGCTCTTTTGGCCTTGAAAAGTGATAGGGGGATCATTTAATGATATTATGATAGATTTATAACATTTTAAAAATGTTGAAGTTTTGGGACTAGCCTAATTAAAGGATTTCTCTAGTAAAATTGGCCTTAAATCGAGTTACCATCAGAAACGTATGATGCATAGTGATATTTTTAAGACTGTCTTTAGAACTTAAACCAAACATTATCAATTTATGGTAATTTGGACTTACCAATGCTCCTACTACAGTTGCACAAATGACGAATATTACTTTTCTTGATTATCAAGCTTCTATTCTAGTATTATTTATAGTAAAAATGATACAGAACACAAGAAGCATCTTAAAAGAGTTTTTCATTTGTTATGGGAACCACACTTTATGCTAATCAGAAAAAAGTTACTTTTCCAAAATAAATTAGATTATTTAGGATCTATTATTTCTAGTGAAGATATGCAAGTAGATAAAAAACAAAGTCATAATGGAATGGCCTACTCCTCAATCAATCAACAACGTATATTATTTTCTTGGATTGGCTAGTTTCTATTAAAATTTTGTTCGAAATGTTTCTTATCTAGCATTGCCTCTTACCTTATTATTGAAAAAGAAAATAAAATTTGCATGGGGAATTACCCAAACGCAATGCTTTGAAAAACTCAAACATGCACTTTCACATGCATGTGCTTCACAATTACTTGATTTTTTGCAACTATCTCATGTCATTACTATTGCTAGTGGTTCAACAATAGGTGCCATTTTAATGCAAAATGATCATCCCATCGCATTTGAGAGTAGGAAGGTTAAACCCTCATAAAAGAATTATAGTACATATGATAAGGAATTATTATTAGTTGTGCATGCTCTATGCATTTGGAAACACTACATTATGGGATCCGAGGTATTAAAGTAATGAGCAAGCTATTGAGCATTTATTAAGTCAACTTCAATATCTGATTGGCATCTTAAATGGGCATGATTGGTGCATGAACTTATTAACTAAGGTGGGATTCTTATCCCTATCAAGACTTTGAGAACTTTTGATTCACTTGAATTTGATTTGGAGAGCCTGAAGTTTGGTTCGCTGAAACATCTAACTTGGATGTTTATACAATGGTTAACTCTCAACCAACAGCTACCTGATTTTTTTATCGTTTGGAGGACTATTTTGTCCTAATGGGCTTGAAAATCATATGTAAATTGTAGGAAAAAGTTTTCCATTTACTTTGGGTCAACCATACTATAATTTGACCAGTTTGCCAATTACTTTGGATCAACCATACTATAACTTGACCAAGTGAAATCCAATAAGAAAATTGTCCAACTAAGGATACCTTTCTCAAAGACTTTAGCTAAACGCTCTTGGGAATTATCAATATGATGAGCAATTCCTAAGTGGGTTGAACCCTAGAAACTCATTTATATTATATAACTTGAAGCAAACTTAAATGAATAAGTTAACTTAGACTTATCATCTTTTGAAGATTGGATGAAAAGGTTCTTGTAGAGAACATTTATCTGGGATGTTTAACTTAGTTGCCTCATTCAAACCCGCTAACCTTGGACTTTTGTAGAAATAATCAGATACCATATCTAAGACAAATGCAAAAGATTTGGAAACAAAAATAAAGAACTAAACATTTGTACAACCAATTCAAACTTTGAAGATAGGTAAACTTTCTAGGAGTCAATTTTTAGATGGCTCAAGACTTAAACTACTCAAATACCTATTTCAACAAGATATTGAAGCATTTTATCAATCTTTAAGAGAAAGAAGTTGGATTCTCATAACGATTCATAGAGTATATGTAAACATCATCCAACCATAAAATATTAATATGATATCCAACTTCAATGTGTCGACCCATTGAGGTTCTATTGATGAACTTTTATTCAAATAATTCTTTACTTGATACTAAGTTCATGCCTATATTCGATCTCTATGAGTGCTTACAGGGAATGCAATTCTTGTGCATTGCTTTGAGTCAAAGGATTGAATTTACTACATTTATCAAATTCAAGTCAGATTGGTTATACACAAATAATTTGTAGTGACAAGAGCTTTTAAGTTCTTGGTTTTTTATTCCTTTCGTACAAAAGCATTACGTAGCTACCCCACACACTTTATAGGAATCTCTCTATTGCATAACTCTAAGCATTCGTTCATGCTTTTGGATTTCACCTTTAAGAAATTCCTTTAAGGTTAGGTAGACTTTCTGTTGTACCTTCCATAGAATTAATTACCATTGACATGATTGGAGACTACATACTTGGAATATTTTACTATGTATACATTTGAAACATCTTAATCTTTTTGCACTTTCCATTGGATAAATGGAACTTGGGTGGAAAATTCGAAAAGGAATTTGATTTCTAATATGTAGGAAAACTTCTTCGTAGTTCCAATCGCAAGCTTGATCAAGTCTTCTTGAAATTGTGACAAGACGAAAGACTTAACCTTTATCTTTAAGATCTCTTTAACTATCAAAAGCTTCTTCACTTACCCATGGGATTCTTGAAATCTCTTCCTTAACTCAAGTCCAAGCATATGCTAATGCCTTTTAGATCCTAATGCTAAGAACCTCATCAATATTGATACATCTGTAGGTGATATCAACCATTACACTTTAAGTACCACTACTTATGGTTTGGGACTTCTTGGGAACTACTTGTTATTGAACGAAATTCAAGTATTCCATGCTCAACACTAGCGAGAATTTTATTCTTCAAGGACTTGAGATTCCTTGTAAGAAATCAACAATATCAGCAAATGATTCACCTTGGAATCTTTTTCACTACTTGAAGGATATTTGAAAGGAATTCTAGACTTTCAGAAAAAATTTAGAAGCTTTACTACTTCAGTCATTTTCATTTCCTTAGTATCAAACTAAAGGATAAATATCACCTTTATGATATGTTTTTTTCATTCCATTATGAAAGCTTAACTTGAACTTTTATTTATGATATATATTCCTATTCTTGAGTTTGAAACAAAAATTATTATCATTGGTAAATCTTTCAATCTTACTAGAGTACTTTAAATATATTTTGGCAATACATTGTGATTGAATTACTTAAAGTACAATCATCTTATGATGATTGAATCAATGAACAATAATCTTAAAATGAACACATCTTCATGTACTTGTCTTAACATAATCTTTGGAGATCCATTTCTTGGAACTTTGTATTTCTAAAGGAAAAGTTCATAGTGGGATTTGTGTCTTTAGGAGGTTATCTCATTTCTTAAGGAATGCTTTCTTAGGTATTGCTTGAAGTTAAAATTAGCTTAAATGAAACCAAAAACTAACTCTCTAATCCATCTCAAGGAAAGAGTTCAATTATCTTAGCAAGCTACATCATTACCTGAGATGCAATCATGGAACCCAACATCCACCTATTGAAGGTCAAAGTTCAATTGATGGTAAGGTTTAATCTTTGATTTCCATCACTCCTTGGGGTGGAATCAAGTAAAAACTTATAAAAATCCATGGTTTTCTTGGCACTTTGCATCCTTACCAAGGATCCAACTTATGGAACATAAAAACTATCTTTTGAACTTTAAAGTTCAATGATTTTAAGTTCCATTTAGTTTTATCTGATTTCTATCACATCTTGGGATAGAATCAAGAGCGAGCATTGATTAGCAAGTGCTCAAGTATCTTAAGGAAACTTTTCTTAAGTTATTCTCCTACATGGATGCATGAATTTTGCACAAGCAAGTGTAAAATTTCTTTGTAAGCTTCTCTTTAGAATTCTTTAAGTATCTCGTAGACTTAGAGTCATCATAAAAGCTTCCAAGTATTCCTAATTTCTTTTTTTTTTTAATAAAAGCAAGTTTGGCCTTAGCCTACTCTCTCGGACTTGTATTGAATAAAGAAAAGGAAAAGTACAAGTGAAGGGGACTAGTGCCTATGGGAGCCCCCCAATTCCCACAGAGCTAGGGAAGGACTTACAACATTTAGAGGGCATTACAAAGAAGGTTAATCACCCTCTCATCACCCTCATGCGGAGCCCACTTGGGTTTAATCTTTTTGTTGATCAAATGGAGCACTTGATGATGCTTGAAGGGGGGAGGGGGTATTTCTGTAGTTAGCGATTCTTTTACCAAGGAGGAACAATGGTTTCTCAATCGACCACTCTTTGCGGGAGTCGCCAAAGTTATAAGCACATCTTTCCTGTCATATCTTCCATAGGGCCTCCCCTCTCATGGCATTCCAGAGCGTCATGGAGCATCCAATCGCTTCTTCCAATAGATATTGCTTCCAACTGGTATGTTTCTAAAGTCTAATTTTCTTTCTGACAATCTGCCAAAGTTGGTTGGAGTTGGGACAAGTAAAGAAGATATGAGAAACATCTTCGATGGACCGGCAACAATGCTTGCACTAGGGAGGCACCGCACATATTTTGCTACCCTTAAGGTTGGTCCAGATACCACGATGAAGAATTTTGCCATAAGAGGACATACTTTTTGATTTCTATGAGAGGGTGCCAGATAGCCAGGAATTTCATGTCCCATCAAAGCCGCGTCCATGAGAGGCACCACTTCATGTTAAGGTTAACCTAATAATCAATGGTTTCTTTGATGTTCGAGATTGTTTTTAGGTAGTTACCATTGTGCCATCTAAGACCAAGTGGGCTAAGCGTGTCATCATGCCCCATGAGAAGAAAAAAATTAGAGGGTCCTAGGCAAGACATCTACTTTGCAAAGTATTCCATTCTTCATAGGTAATGTTGACACTGGAGTCAATATCCTCAAAGCTGATCCACTTGTTGGTGTCTTGTTTCTAGACATATTTACAATTTTTTGAAGCCTTTGTTCCATCGCCTCTTGGCATTTTCAATGTTCCAAGATTCCACCTTCCGAATGCCATGAATCGAAAACCAAATAGAGTCATTATGTCTGATACTAGCCACCTAGTTCCAATCTTCACTGATTCTTGTGAAGCTTTTGACTTTATTCCAACTCTTCTATAGGGAGCACACAAGCTCCGAGCCTTTTGAGAAGACCGGGATCGAGGAAAATAAAACTGTCAGAATGTCAAGATTCTTCCACTTCAGGAATCCCATGAAAGTCAACTTGACCCATGAGGCCTCCCCATTGCACCACTCCTTAATCATCCATTTTGCGGCAAGTTTGTTAGGCATGCACCCAATGTCCAGAATGCCAAGGCCCCCATTACCTCTTTGGCTAGAGCAAATGGACCACTTGATTTTGGGCACTCCCCTCCTATTGCGGTCGCCCGTCCAAAGGAAGTTTCTGCAAATACTTTCAATTTTGGAAAGCTCATGCTCTTTTGGTCTCCAACAAGAGAGGAAGTAAATGGTAGATGAAATGAGGAATGTGTTGATAACCATTGTGCGACCAGAAAGATTGATTTGCATACCTCTCCAAAAGTTTAACTTGCTTTCGAGTCTGGCGAGGACCCAATTCCAATGCTGCTCCAATGAGATACCAAAGCCTAAGGGAGTCCCAAGAAGCCAAAAAAATTGGCATGGAGGAATATTTTGACAGCCATTCACAAAGATAAATTCGGGTTGCATCTTGACAATAGCTCTGAAAGGGGTCTTAGAGTGGTTGATTTTGCAACTAGAGGCTTTGCCGAAAGTATCCGGGCATCTCCAAAATGTGTCCAGGCTGGTACTATCATTGTGGATAAACGCATTCATATCATTGGCAAAAAGTTCTCATGGTGATCTGGCCGTGGTCACAGGGCAATCGGAGGCCTTTGATATTACCAGCTTCCACCTGTTGTTCCACAAGCCGGCTAGGCCCTTCCATGGCAATGGCAAAGAGAAGGGGAGCCCTTGTCTAATCGATCTTTTTTAGTTTGATTGCCTTCAAGTTGGCGGTTAACATTAATTTGGATGATACCTTTCCCATAAGGGCCGAGATCATCTTGGTGAATGTATGATTGCATCTAAGGTCTTTAAGAGACTATAGAATATAGTCCCATTCTAGCATGTCATAAACTTTGTCAAAGTTGATCTTGAGAAAGACCACATCTTGTTTTGCCTCATCTATGAAGTCGAGACCTTCCCAAATATCTATAATGGCTTCCAATATAGACCTACCTTTGATGAAACAGTTTTGGTCCTTGCTTAGCCATGCTCTTAGATGGCAACAAATTCTATTGGCTATGACTTTGACAATGACCTTATATCCTGTTTGAAGCATCGTAATGAGACACCAGTTCTCAATTTTGTTCTTTTCCCTTTTTTTTGTGGATTAACTTGATGATGCCATTGTTGAGACAAGAAGGGAGAGTGCCAAACTTGAGTGCCTCTTGCTAGACCAAACAAGGGGGGGGGGGTGGGAATCACCAACTTTAAAGCCTTAAAGAACTCATTAGTGAGCCTGTCTGGCCCTGGGCTTTTCCCTCTGGGAAGGGCATCAATAACTTCAATGATCTCTCCTTCCGAGAGAGGGACTTCAAGCAGAGATCGAAGGTTGTGTGCATTCCTACAAGAGGATATCCTGAAGATGGCCACCATGCAATCTCGTCTATGAGGAGAGAGGGGAGTCGAGGTTCCCAGAAGTCTTGTAAAATGTTCTTCAATGATTCCAAAATTTTCTTCTTCCATATTGCATACATCACCATTTGAGTCTAACAATCAGGGGATTGCTTCTGTGTTTTGTTTTCTTTTAAGAATGCTACACATCTATTTGGTGGGCTTGTGAGCTTTGCCTGCCCACCACTCCTTAAAGAAAATTTGCAGATTGTTTCTTTGAATTTCTTCCTTGTATTTGAGGATTGCTCTGATTCTGTGTAGACCCTTCTGGGATTGGGATTTTCCTTTGTTCACTTCCTCCTCAAAATTGGCAAAGGCCTCCTTCCACACTTCAGAAATTTGTTAATGGATGGAGGGGAGAGAGAAAGAGTTTGAGCACGCATGAAACGAAGGTGCCTTGTGGGTTTCAGTGGGAGGTTGGAATGTGATAATGATCAGGTAGTGATCAGAGATGGCGAGGTCCATGCATCATGAGAGGGATGGACCATCCCACTGGTGAATAATGCTCTGAGAAATGTAGCTTCTATCAAGTCTAGCTTTCCTCAAGTCCACACTCGTTTGGAGATTTGACCAAGAAAAACCACTCGCATCTTTGAATTCCACCAGATCCAAGTGTGTCTTGATTAAGTCCCAAGTTTCTTTCTCACGACTGTCAATGATTTGGCCCTTGTTGTTCCATCTATCTGCAAGGTCCTCCACCATGTTGAAGTCGCTACAAATTAACACGTTGTGGGGGAGCGAGACTAAGGAGGCCCATGTGTCTAGCCTCTCCAGCACACCGTTTGGGGCATACAAAGAAACCAATGTGAATCAAAGGGGGGCTCCAAAGGAGACAGCAATCCAATGATGCTTCTGATCAACAACACATGAACTTTGCTTTTATCCATAGTATTGGTAACCTTCTTCTCGTTGAGAAAAATACTCACATTTGACTACTTAAGTGCTCATATAGCATTTGTTGGACTTTACTTCACAATCTACAAATTGAATTCAGACCACCTGCTCTTCACCACGAGTAAATTTGCATAGTTTCATAGAAGCAAATAAGCTCATTGCACATTAGAACTCCTCTGAACTCATTTATTCATCTCATCTCCTTCAATTCTTTGTTCTTGAAAATTTACTGGAAGAAGACTTCTGACAGCCGATGAGCAATGGAAACACTTGAGCTTTTTCCCAATTCACCCTATTCCTCTATCTTTCTGTTGGTGCGCTATTACGCTTTTTTCTTTCTCTATCAAATGAAGTTATTCCCTTGTTATGGTGGATGGAACCATCAACAGGTTCTTCCCGACAAACGAAGTGCCTCCTTTTTCATATCTGTGCTATAAGAATCATAACTTTAACAGCTCTTCCTGTACGTAGAAAAAAAAACTGAAATGCTCATGAACGACTTCAAAAACAGTAGCAATTCGATCCTCCAATAGGTTCGTTATCTCTTCTGAACAGAGATCCAAGCTTTGTTTCCCTCTGTCTTCCGCAGCAAGCCCTCCATAGCTGATGGTTTACTTCCACCCTTATCTGCTTGCACCACTCCATTGCAGCATTCTTGCTTTGAAGACAAAAGAAGAAAGAAAAAAAAAACCTGCGTTTAATATGTCAGGAACACTTCATTTCTGCAAGGTTTAGGAGGTGGAACTTTTCCTTCTATCTCTCCTGCTTCATGGGAGGAATTTCAGAACTGGAATAAAGACAGAAGGTGATCCTGTGTGTGAACCATATGTCAATACTCGGTACCTAACACAACACTCAATACTCCGTACCCAATAGTCAGAAGGTGATCCCGTGTGAGAATCATATGTCAATGATCATATGTTAATAATCAGTACCATGCTTTGTCATGTTCTCTGCTATTATTTTGAATCTCACTATAGATCTGTAACACAACTTAATTATTTCATGAATCCATCATAAGTGTTTTTGCATATCTAGGCATATGAATGCCTGCATATAAACACATCAAAGAAACCTGCATCTCATATCATATCTTCTTAACTCATAAATTATTGCAATATTTATTACATATGTTCATATGAACGGATGCATATGAGCGCATCCAAAAAAAAAAAAGAAAAAAAAACTTGTATCTTATAATCACTTCACATATGAACAACTGTAAATGGGAGCATCACATAACTTTGCAACAGTAAATCACTTCAGCGTTTTCATGATGCATATTTTAATTCATGCTTTATCCTCAAATGTAATCCTGCAACATATATATGTGTGTGTATATATATATATATATATATATATATATATATATATATATATATATATATATATATATATATATGGAGAGTGAGAGAGTCCATTCAATATGCACATCGCTGTATATAGAACTTCCACAAATACATATGTGACTCACAACTCTTTTAGAAGCGCCCGTGAGCATGACCATATTATGATTCGCGCATTATCATTTTTGGTTATAAATACATACTCTTGCCAGGAAACTTTGTCACAGACATGATATGCAGAGACCTAGAACAATATCTGAATTTCGAAGAACTCACAGAAATATCATATCGATTGAAAAAAATTCTGTTTCAGCCTTCCCTTATGTATGTGCTCAATACATCTTGTAGTCGATGTATCATGAGACCTTGAGCCACCACCACTATAAGCAAACTTGCAATAGTTTTGAATATTTCTTCTAGAACCATGAACTCGAAGAGTTAAAACAACTTGGTTATCATCCTCACGTGGAGAGTATAGAGAGAGAGATAGACATAATATCTTTCTATTGATGAACTACACATTGAATGTAAAAACGATAGATCTCCGATTGGTTGTCGTCTTTCTTCATGCTATCCTACAGAGCTATGAGGAACATTCTGCAATGATGCCCTTTCTCTGCTACTCTCCCTCTTTTCCAGCAGCGTGCCATTCTTTCTGGCCTAGTGGTTCCCCGTGACATGCCACGATATGCCATAAAAAGAATGAAAAAGAAAACGGAAAATGCTATCTCCACGTGTGTTAAGAGCTTCCATTCCATCTTTCTTTGGATGAGCACCAGAAAAAAAGAACGCAAAAAAATATGCTTTTTTATTTAAAATATATACGTTATCTGCCAATCATTAACTCCTTTAAAATATCATGCTAATTATTCATCGACTTCATGCCTTCCACTTTATATGAAATAGCCGCTTCATCTAGCTCCTGCCATCCCGTCTGACTAGCAAAAAACTTCTGTTTCCCCTCCTTCTCCTCCATTCTTCAATGTTTAACATATGACATAGAGTCCAAATTGATTCACTAGGAACATTTCCAAGGTAATTTTATAAAAAAATGAGAAGTCAAAATCTCTATGACAACGGAACATAGGGTTTCTTGCAACTGCTAATGCTCTCTGACTGTTAGTGAAGATGGTGGTGGCAGAACACTAACCAACACCCAAATCAACCATAAAGGCTCTAAGCCACACACACTCAATAGTTGATGTGAAAGCTGCCCTATACCTTGCCTCACAACTGGAAGTGGCCATAGTAGGCTACTTCTTACTCAACCAAGATATGCATGAGCTACCAAACATTAAGAAAAAACCACTAGTGGACACATGAGTGTCATAGCAACCAACCCAATTAGAGTGAGAAAATCATGTAAATCTCGTGGTAGTGATCCTCACTTGGGAAAAAACAATCCAAGTAGCCGGGTACCACTCAAGTAGCGAAAGATGCACTTAACTGTCTGCCAATGCTTCAATCCTAGGTAATGCATAAACTTGCCCATTTGTGAGACAACAAACTCAATATCTAGAGGAGTAATGCATAAGTAAATCAAGCATCCAACAGCGTGCTCGTAGAGAATAGCATCAAATGCATGTCCAACATCATGAAGAATCAATAGTAAACCTGTCTCCATAGGAGTGGGAATAGGTTTACACTTTGCAAGGTCAAAATGTTGCAATAATGTGTCAATATATTTCATTTGACACAAACCCATTCCACCATCAATGTGCATAAATTGAATGCCCAAAGCATGAG
>CM035407.1:176363379-176465879 GCA_020310875.1 Ceratopteris richardii
ATTCACTTATATTCATTCCCATGCTTGTACCTTTTACATACATATGCACTTCACATTATGCATACATTAAATCTCATAAACATGCATTCAACATACATATGCATTCTCAATCACTTTTCATGTATCTAATTCTTATGTATATGCATGCTAGCATATGCTAATACAACATTCATACATATGCTATACATTCATAAACACATACTTTCATATATTTCTAATATGCATATGCATATATATACTTCATGCTTACACATATGCATACACCCATGTACTTATGTATACTTATGCACACATGCATTCATATTATGCAGTCTATATATCTCATGCATACATACATGCACTTACACATAATACATACTACATCTCACATGCATACACACACATCTAATTGCATATGCACATCACACATATGCACACATACTTAGATGCATTCATGCATTCACATTCATGCACATACACTTTCACATTCATATACATGCATTTATTGACATGTATATATACACTTATACTGACTTTCACACATGCATACATGCTCCTTGGTTCCTAACTCTATCTCTCTCTTTCTCTTTTATAATTTCTCTCTCTCTCTTTTCCGATCTCTCTCTCTCTCTATCTATATATATATATATATATATATATATATATATATATATATATATATATATATATATATATATATATATATATATATATATATATATATATATATATATGTGTGTGTGTGTGTGTGTGTGTGTGTGTGTGTGTGTGTGTCTTAGAGCACCTGTCGAGAGCCATCTCTCTCTATATCTCTATCCCTATCTCACTACCCCGAAACCTACGCGATATATCTCTCTTTCTATGTGGCCATCAGTGCCCGTCTCTTAGAACCTAAGTTTGTCTCTCTCTCTCTCTCTATCTATCTATACATACATACATACATACATACATACATATATATATATATATATATATATATATATATATATATATATATATATATATATATATATATATATATATATATATATATATATATATATATATATATATATATATATATATATATATATATATATATATATATATATATATCACGTTGAAGCACATTGCCAGAAACGGAGGAGATGGGGGGAGGAGGGGAAAGAAGGTTTGATGTCTCTCTCTCTCTCTCTCTCTCTCTCTCTCTTTGTGTATGCTCTAGCAGTTGGAAGGGTGAAAAAAAAGAAGAACGTCTTCTTTCTTTCCTGCGTGAGCATCTATCTACAACCCTGAGAGGCACCGAGAGGGAACAAACTAATGACTCTCTCTCTTGCACACAGAAGGAGGCAAAGAAGAGGAAACGATGCATACCTACAAAAATCATTAGAAAAAAACAAAGGAGATATCCATATATATAACCTCATACACGTGCATATGCATCACTCTTTTTTATGCATATTTTAAGCACATAACACACATACTCCACACTTTAACACATTCACACCCATCACTCTTTAATCACATTCACATAGTCCACTCTTTATTCACACACTTACACATCTCCTATGCACCACTCTTAAAACAAGCACTCACACACACCACTCATAATCATCTTATTTTTATTTTCGATTTTCTTATATTATTTATTTTAATAATTCTTTAATATACTTAATTTAGGTTAACACTAAGGTTTAATATGCTTAAATACCTTAATATTATACACACACTATGAAGATAGCTAATTTAAGCATATTATCATATAAATTAACTAATGTATAAATTATTAGAAATATTAATTAATTATAATAATATAATTGCTAAATCCAGTGTGCGTTAGTGATAAATCAAATGTTCACAAACAAATTTTAAATGTTAATAATGACACCCATACATACCTATAGATGCAAACACACATTGGAACCCTCATACATACTCACATAGTTATTGAAATATCCATATGTTTAGATTTCTACCCATACCCCCATACAAATGGGTTCAATCAGACAACCAAATGGCATTTAAGGTAAACCCTAATAATATGTATGGATAAAAGTGGTCACATATAATCTTCATTAATTTTTACGTGCAGACACTTACAAAGAGATTAGTGCAGTTCAAAGAAATTTGTCAAAATGTTTGAGAGAGGTTTAGAGATAACCAATCAAAATGCTTTCAATTGTTCTGAATGTCAAATTGAAGGTGGAAATATTTCCAACATCTGCCCCCACCAAACCTACACATCGTCCCAATGGGTGAACCTGCAGATCAAGGGAAGCAGCATCATGATGGCCATCCTAAAATCCAATCATATAACAACATCAAATTCTTTTATAAATAATTTTCAAATTTATCAAATATATCAACTTTTGATGCAAAATGCTCATGAAAGTTATTTAAGTTCAATCCGGTATTGAAAACATATCAACTTACAACGTTAACCTATCAACCATTTTGGTCTACACGTCATTAATCTAAGTTCCATTCATTAATAAACTTTGCAAAGATCGTCATGAAGCAGAATTCTTCTTCATTCACTCAAAATCATGTTTCTTCATATATAAGAACTTACATATAAGCAATCAAACATGTCAAAGAAATCAACTAGATCTACTCATACAAACATCCACCTTCTTTGCCCAATTTTTATTCACTAGATGTGTTTGCCACAACTAGCTTTTCTTCATCTTCAGCTTCATACAAGTATGATTTAGAATCTTCATGTAGGTGATAATTATAAATATGTTTTTGGGGTGAAAGAAGGTATAACTTGGGTTCATCATATATATCATTTTTCTTCTATTTTATATTTTTTTGTTTTTACATTCATAACTTTTTTGTTTTGGAGGGAAAAGGTTAACCCCTTAATCCGAACTAAGGTTCTAGATGCATGTATGAGAAAGACATAGGATCTCACAGAAAAGGTTCATGCATCTATATGCTCATACATATATACAATTACTTTCATCATTTGAAATGAACTACAAAATCCATTTGCTCATAACAAATCCCCACTCAATTCATAAACTTAGAAACATAAACCTCATTCCAGATTTTATGTTTATATTTTGTCATAAATGCATATGATATGCATAGATAACACAATTATGAAATTAGAGTCGTAAATTAAAACCACCTGGAATTAGGCTTCATCACCAGTCTTCAATCTCCAATCTCCACGTTCATCAAAAATCTTCAACTTGTTTGCTCAAATCATCAAAATTCGTGTTGGTAATCATAAACTAAAAACTACAAGACATCTAACTTTCATTATTAATAATGTTTCATCACAAATTTAATCACATCATAATCGTCATCATATTTTATCATATTTTTCATCATAATACTGATAAAAAAAAATCGTATTGTTCATCACATTCATCATCATAATTTTCATCATATTTTTATCAAATGTGAAAAGAAAAATCATATTTGCATCATATTTTTTTTTACAAGAAAATCATCTTCTTCATCATAATTTTAGTAAAAACACAATCATATTGTTCATAATAATTTGCAAACATACTACTCCTATATTTTCAAATATATTTTTGTTCAAAGGAAATCATAATGCAATCAAAACATATTGTTTGTATATCATAATGCATCATAATTGTTAATCATCATTTGTTTTGCACTTATCCTATTCACTTTCTCACAATACACTTTGCATCATATCATGTTTTTGTCAACATGAAGACCAAAGTTTTGCATCATTGACTAGGAATAATCCTTTTACTATCAAGAGAAAATCTTAGTTTTCATCATATGATAAACATATTCTATCATATGTTTCTCCAAAAAGTAAAGTATATTTTTCATCATTTATGATTCATATTTTGCATTATCATCATAATCTTGGTAAAAGACAAATCATAATGTATTTTTTATGATAACCACACAAATATTTTGAAAGAAAAACTTTGACAAAAACTTCTAATAGATTTATCAAGCATGGAAAAAATCTTTAGGGGAATTATCATAAAAAAAATATCAAACATCAAATAAAAAATAGAGATAAATTCATCAAATTTGGGAAAATATTTTAGGAAAAAATTTCATAAAAAATCTTCAAAGAGTATATAAATTCATCAAAATTTGGAAATATTTGTTGTCAATCAAAATTTCATAAAAATCACAAGAAAATTATTCTCTTAATTTCTTTTCCCTCTTCTTCATAAGTTTGGAAGAGTTTTAAGTATTTTGCTCAATGTTCAATATAGCTTCTTGTACCCATTTCCTTATGTCTTTGCCATTATCAAGTTTCTTGGGAATAATTTTGTCATATGATTGAACTTTTAATTGATGAAATTTATCTTGATCACAAACATTGTCATTCTCTATGAATTTAAGTGCATAATTCGCATCATATGTATCTTTTGTATCAATGCTTGTTGAATTGTGAACTTCATTTTCATCAGTTCTTATGCTTGCATAAACACCTTTATCAATCCTTTTCTTATCCAATGTATTTTGACCATATCTTTTATCAATAAATTTAGTTTGATTATCCATTTTACTCATAAATTTAGGTTTTGGGAGATTTTGGTCATTGTGAAAGAATGTATTTTGAGTCTCAAAGTTGTTCCTAGACTTTAATTCACAAGAATTTTTTTTCTCATCATAGCCCTTAAGTTTAGAATGTGTTGTCTTATCATAGCTTTTAGGTCTCCATTGGTTTTGAATTCTTATAATGATTTTGGCATAGATTTCATTTGATCAAAATGTTATTTAATTCCACCTCTTCCTAAGTTCAAGTGCAAAGGTGAATGGACAAGGTAATCACAAATTTTTCTTTCTACTGTAGTGACTAATTTATGTTCACAAGCACTCTCATATGCAATACAATTCCAAAACATGTGGCCAAATTGATCACACCAAAAACATCTTTTAGGTCGATTGAATCTTCTATGTGTAGCACTAGGTGTCAATCTTCTATGGTCAAATGAGTATTTTTTATCAAGAATTCAAAATCTCAAACTTGAAACTTCATGATCAATCATCTCTTTTAACATTTTACATAATGTTTTATTATCTTGAAAAATTCATCTAAGTCTTAAATTAGAGATAATACTTTTTCAATTTTTGATTGGGTAAATATGTTCATCTCTTTAAGTTGCTCATCATATTCTAAGAATTTCTTTTCAATCAATTCTTTCACATTTGAATCTATGTCTTAGGTGGTGTGTTTTGAAAACACTTTTTGCCCATCCAAGATATATGGCCCAAACGACCATACCAAATACAAGCCATAGGCTATTCAGTAACAGCTAACAAGTGCTCTTTCTGTGATACAAATAAAGCATAAAGTGAGCCAACTTTGCTTCCTTTTGCAATAACCATATTGCCCTTTGATATATGAAAAGATTGAGCATAGAAGACCACCTTGTAACCAAGGTCATCAAGTTGACCAATGGACATCAAATTGCATGATAATTGTGAGGATTTATCTTCATTTTCTTCTTAAGATTCTACACATGCAAATTATGTGGCTCCCTTATCTCAAGGGCCTCCTCCCTATCACTAGATCGATTGGTGGCCTATGGATGATATTGATTCCCCCTGCAAACACAAGAAGGACTGCATTCTTTTCCTCAACATATTGAAGGCACCACTCAAGGTTTGTCATGTCCTTGAGTGGATGATCTTTCCTTAAGACCTCTATGTCCCTCGACCTCTCCTTCCTAGTTGCCTCATCCTCGGCTACTTTGATGCTACTCTGTCCACCAGATGACATACCAACTGGGTTGCTGGCCTTCTCGGAGGATAAAGATGGAATGTTTTTCTTGGATTTTGTTTCGTGACCAATGCCTCTGTCATGATGCTAATCTGTAGAGCTCACTGTGACTTTGAGCTTCTTGACAGACCTCTCACCTATTAACACAGCATCCCTGAAATGACCTTGGAAGCATTAGCTCTTACATTTATGTGTTTTTTAAGCTGATGTGTCGATGCCATGCATCGACTCAATGGTGCAATATCGATGCCAAGCATCGAATTGCACCCTACAGTCGATGCCTGGCATGAGCTTTAGGGTGCACGTTGATGCGGAACATCGATTTTGTGTGCAAGTAGATGCCAGGCATCGACTTGAGGGTGCAAGTCGATGCCTAGCATCCACTTGAACCTAAAAGTTGATGCATGGCATCGACTTGCACCTTAAAGTCGATGCCTGGCATCGACTTGAGGGTGCAAATCGATGCCTGGCATCGACTTACACCTAAAAGTAGATGCCTCGCATTGACTTGCACCTTAAAGTTGATGCCTGGCATCGACTTTCACCCTCAAGTCGATTCTTGGCATCGACTTTTAGGCCATATTCGATGCGAGGCATCGACCTTCCAGGCAGATGCTTGACATTGACTTTGGGGTGCAAGTCGATGCCTAGCATCGACTTTGGGGTGCAAGTCGATGTCTGGCATCGACTTTGGGGTGAAAGTCGATTCCAGGCATCAACTTGAGGATGTAAGTTGATGGCAAGCATCAACTGTGAGGTGCAAGTCCATGCCAAGCATTGACTTTCCACCCTAAAGTCGATGCCTGGCATCAACTTACACCTAAAATTTGATGCCTGGCATCAACTTACACCCTCAAGTCGATGCCTGACATCAACTTGCACCCTCATTGGATCTAGACTTCATGAGCGGCTAGAAGAAATTCTATTTCCTAAAACATAAAAAGAAATCTCTAGGGAATCTTTTTTTGTGGTGTGATTTTGTCTACCTCTAGGTACTGTTGCCAAAATTCTTCTTCTCCATCACACTTGCCTTGCTGGTTTGCTGAGCTCTGTGTGCCTTTGTTGTCTGCGCTCTATTGCTCTCTCTTGCTTGTGGATTTTGGAAATGAGAATGATCTCCTCCTCTGCTATTTATAGACACTTGGGTTACTTGAACTAGAGACTAATTGGATCTAACTGAATGAATCCAGTTTCTAACTAGATCAGTCAACTCATCTAACCAAGATCCATCACTTCATCATTTTATTCTTTTTTTCAAGATCTAGTAGATCACTTCTCATTTCCCAACCCATGAAATGAGATCCATGTGGTAAGTTCCCATTTACTTCCAGAATAGTTGCATTTCTCCATTATTCTTGTAACAAAAAAATGAGAGAAAAGCACAGTTGCCACCAAAGACATAATAATTGCATGACTCCTTTTGTTGTAATGTTAATGAACCCTCCAAATTATCATAACTCATACATATTCATATGAAATGTTTTCTTATCTTCCATGTTCACATATTCATTTGAAACGTTCACATATGAAATGTTCACACATGCCATCTGATCAATTCCCATCCTATTCACATTCTTTTACTTTTCTTTGTTTTGGTTGTTGTTCACTAATTTCTTACCAGATGCCCTTTACTATATTGTGGAAAGGACATCTACACATTGGCTAAAGCATACTTTAACATGTCCTTCGATGACAATTTGATAAATTCTAGACATTGATATATGAACTCCTTGGATGACATCTACATATTGATATATAAAATTGTAAATATCATCCTGCTCATCAAATTTTGAGATTTCTATGCCTGAAAAAGTCAAAATGCAATCAATTTGAAGTTTAGAGTGATTTAGATAATCGAATATACCATTTTTCCCTGGAACCTAACAACGTAGAAGTCACTGTTTTGTCAAAAGCTTTGTGTGCTCTTTCGTGCCAATCTTATGAGCATCAACAAACACATTACTTGATGTGGACACACTTCATAGTGTATCTCATCACCACTACTTTTAAAAGTGAATCAAATCTTTGGCTTTGATAACATCAATCGTGTATATTTGAGTAATTAAATACTTTAATGTTAGGCTTTAAGTACTTTAATGTAATTTGATGTTTAATGCACTTTAATGAACTTTTGATTTCATTCTACTTGATGTGGCATTTGGTGTGACATTTTCACATGAAGTCGGACTTCTACTCATTTAAAAAGGTAATTTATCTTCAGTCTTCTTTGAAGTGAGTGAAGATGAGCTCAATCTTTTCAATGGATGCCTGGGCATCAGCTTCCTCTGCTCATATTAATACAGTTTGGAATTCATTGTTCTCAGTTGATCCTTTCCTCATAAGTGATGATCTCCATGATCTAGAATTTGGTGATGATTCAATGTTTTCTATTGAGTCATTCAAGTTATCCAATTCACAATGCAATGCTGCTCAACCAAATGCACCTCTTGATCTCCCATCTGATCCAGCCATTGATCTCCCTTCTGACTCAAGTGCATGTGGAGCAAAGGAAAGGCAAAGCAAGCTCAATCTACATTTTAAAAGAAGGCCTCGTGAAGTAAGTCAAAAAAGATTTAAATTTCTTACTTCAGATAGACACATTGCATTGGATATTGTGAAGCATTGTTGTGGTTTGAAATGTTTGTACAATTTAGGAATGAAGAAACTAAAGCACCTAAGAGAGAAATTCCTCCATTTAGATAGTGAAAGGCAGGATATATACCTTTTTTCTCACATGCAAATGGTTGAGGATAACATGTCAGTAACACGTGTTGCTTTTGAATATTTCTTTACTCAAGGGATGCGATGTTGTAGGGCTGCATTTTAAATTGCAATGGGTGTGGGAAATTTTAGAATACATAGGGTTCAACAGGGGCTTATGAATGGGGATCTCATTTTGGATATGTTCCATGTTGGGACCGAAGGATCTATTGGACATCATGCAATGAATTGGATGATGAACTATTTTATCTTGCATTGTGAGGTTATGCCTACAACTGGAAGGTTGCAGTTGTCAGATAACTTTACTTGTCGAGAGGTATTTCAAATATATAGAGAAGACATGGAAAGTAGAAATGAGAAGTATGTGTTGTATCGTCACTTTAATCGATTATGGAACCAAGATTTTAACATATGTGTCTATTCCTCGTAAAAGTTAGAATGGGTGGTTCAGTTTGCACCACTTTGAAAAACATGGCAAAGGGGGCTACAACACCACAAGAAAAAGATAATTTTAGAAACCTTCTAAACAACCATCGTGAGAGTCAAGCTTTAGAGAGAAAGAAAGCAATTCATCATCGAAGTAAAGCACTCAGAAATCCGGAGCATTATATGTGTTTGTTGATCGATGGTATGGATTAAAAAAACTTGTTTGCCACATTTATATCGCATCCCTAAGGACATTGGAGATGAAGTCCTTGTGCAAATGCATTTGGTTGGTGCTTTGGTATACAATGGAACTGTAATGTCCAAGGTTTTCTTCACATATCCGAATGTTCATAATGATCCAAATCTTACAGTTATTGTCATTCATCGGGATTTGCAATCATGGAAGGCTCTTTTGCCACCAACTCTATATTTGCAACTTGATAATACTGCAAGAGAGAATAAAAATTCTACAGTCTTTGGATATGTATGCATGCTTGTTGATAAACAGGTATTTTAGAAGGTCAAGGTAAATTTTCCTTCTGGTTGGGCACACTCATGATCACATTGATCAAATGTTCCGTATGTTCTCTAAGAAGTTGGCACGTAACAATGCTTTTACTCTTCTGATTTTATTTGAGCTGATTTCAGAAGCATATTCTCCAAAACTAGAAGCTCAACACCTCACACAGATTTATAACTTTAAGCACTTTTGCTCAATGGGCCTTGATAACAGTGCTAAGGTTTTGGGTCCATTGCACAATATTAGTTTCAACCATGTATTCTTGATGAGGAGGATTGATGAAATAACCCTTTTATTTGCAAAGCAGTATTCATCTTCTCCTGGGTGGGAGCATAAAGAGGGATGTAGATTCTTATTGCAAGTGCCTAATTTGTTTGTGTATGGTGAAGAAAAATCACCATATGAAGATAAAAACATTACAGAAAGATGTGGAAATGTGGTTGATCAAAGTAAAAGGTGGATGCATGCACTCATTGAAAAAAAGAGACATATTGAGCGTGCAAAAAAATATGTTGGAGGTCAAGATGTATCTTGGTGGCGTGACTTTTTCAACCATCAAGAAGAGATTATACAGTATACGATTGCAGGTCATTGGCCAGTTGATGTTCCATTCACATGGGATTTTTGTACACAAAGATCAGTGAATGTGGCCCAAGCATGTAATGCAGATGCACTTCAAAGTTTTATACATCCACCAGAAAGAAATATTTATGTGCGCCCAAGGATCACAAAACAGGCAGAAGCAAGATGGCAAGGAAATTTAATAGAGATAAATGTTGGAACACTTATTGCAGTACTTGTTGATGGTGATGAGGCTACCAGACCATTTTGGATTGCAAAGGTTTTAGACATCACTAAAGATATTGATCAGAGAAGAATAGAGGCTTTGATAGTGCATTGGTATTACACTAAAAGTAGTAATGCATTCACAGGTAAATATAACTTAGAAATGGTGTGTGATACTAAACGAACAGGCTCAAAAAAGAAAAAGAATATTCGAAGCACATCCACTCTCAAAATGGATGACGTAGATATTCTTGTTTATGATTTTTCCTTGACAAAAATAGGTCACTTGAGGAAAGCAACCATCAATATGATAAAGCAAATTTACCTTCCAGATGTATGTGGTACAACAAATCATAGGAAAACAAGAAGATTTGTGCATGATCCTGTAGAATTTGGTATGTACGTGGATGAAGATAGAGCTCTTGTGGATATAGAAGAAGAAGAAGAGAGCTCTCAATGGTGTGAGACTGAATCAAGTGCATCAGATGATGAGGGTGTAGAAATAGATCGACATAGTTGTGAGTTGCATTGAAACTCTGTAACATTTTTAGTGCTTATGTAAATGCCTCGAACTAGTTTGCTTAATGAAACCATGTTTCATAGCAATTTTGAATAACAATCGGATATCCACCCATTGAAAATATGTCTTAAATGTTGTTTTTGTATAAGAACTATTCAGTTTTACATTCTTTATATAGATTTTAGACATGTCAATGTCTTATCATATAGATTTTGGGTATGTCAATGTCTTATCATATAGATTTTAGACATGTCAATGTCTTATCTAGTGAAATTTTGACTACATTTTGAGCTTTATTTTTACGAAAAAATGACAAAAAATGTGAAAAAATCACATGTTTTCACTTCATTTTTTAAATATATGTATACTGGTATAAAGGAATCTTTGTTATGACTCGCTGTTATTTCAGTTTCATCATGGATTTCCATCATCATCGTGTTACAGTACCACATATCAAGAAGTCTACAAAGACTGAGAGCTATGAAGATTCAAGTCCTAGACGACCTTAGAGTCTCTTAACAAGTCCTCATGGAACTTGTTGCTTGAGGGGGAAAGGATATCATGGACACAAAGGAAACCATCCTAGACCTTGAATTTCATGTCACTTTTGATATCTCATGATTGGTTCAAAATTTAGGGAACCCCATGCTTCTATTGCATTCGGAGCATTCCAAAACCCCCAAGATTGATTTTCTTCTTGCTTGATTCTGATATCGAGAGGTCATGCTTTGAATTGATGATATCATCAATGACATCATCAATTTGTAACCACCCTTGACAAGATGCGTTTGAACACCGATATAAGGAGGGCTTGGCCACTCATATCCCTAGTCTTTCTAACGATAGTCTTGGGAGCTCAAGGAGTCATAGTCTCCAAGTAAGTACTTTCCAAGTTCCCACTCCAGTTCTTGTCTTGATCCTTTTTCTAGTCTTGTCTAGTCTAGTTCTTGGACATCCGGTCTTTTCCTCTTGTGATCTCATAGTATGATATGTTTTCTAGTTATTTCTTGTATCTAGTTCATCTCTCTAAAGGGAGCTCTTGTAATCTAGATATCTTGTTTCATACTTACGATCCCAAGTTGTAGGATCTTCTATATCATCCATAGTCGAGTTATCCATACCTATTAGTCCCCCATTGTGGGACTTCTTGTATCGACTACATATTTTTGTATTATGTCCCTTGCATGGGTGATTGTAATCGAAAGTATAATTCCCAAATCTTTTCTACTCTAGTTAGGGGTCACAATCTAGTGCTCCCCTGATAGAGACTACGGCTAGCTTTTATTTTTAAACATAAAGAACCTCACAAAACCCTCGAAGAAATTTATGGGTTATGGATGGGAATGAGAGCCAAAAAGAGTAAAGTTAATTATGAGAAGTGTCCTTTTTGGCAGGAGGAAGATTTACACCACCTATTAATTGATTGTCATCATGCCAAGAAATTTTAGTAGTACATTAGACATTATATCAAGTTGAAGAAATTCCAGTATGTGGGTGCTCCAGAAATATTATTGGGGTCAATGAAGCATATGCACATTGCTTTGTGGCCATTATGGAGAAGTGATACTCTGTGGTTCATTTGGTTAAGCATGGACTTTAAGAAGTTCCACAATATAGAGAAGAATTTCCTTTTTATGATGTTCAAGGTTCATGAAAAATGTGGTCCCGAGAGCATTCTTCACATTAAAGGCACCTTGGAAGTGGGTAAAAGTTTCAAAGATATTATGTTAGAACATCCTCCCAAGAGATGGAAGAATGTTATTTTCTCTTTATAGTCTATTGAGAGGCTTCAAATGGTTTCAGCTACAGGTTTCTTGTTGCCATGATTTTATTTTCATCTTGTCCAACGTTTCTGCTTGCCTTGTTGTAAAAATGTTGTATGGGTCTATCAATAGTGATGCCCTAGTTTCTGTGCCCTGGGTGGTAAGTTGGCTCTTGCCCCTTGCACAAGTTGTACTTTTCTTCTTTTTGAAAGAATAGGAAAGTTTAAATTAACAAAAGAAGTTACAAACTATGCTCAGGGAAGGAATCACAAGAGGAGAGGGATTACAATGTTGAAACCATAGCTAGCATTTTCATGGACTACAGAGAGGAGATTAATTCTCTCCAAGTAGAGAACGTCTTATCAGACATCAACCTATAAATATCAGAATTGTACATGGGGGCAAAATTGATTTTTTGGATGCATTTTACAGAGGCTTTTTTGAGCTTAATAAGAAAGTAAATGAGAAAATTCCTATTCCCATTGTTCAGGGTGGCATTATTCCTACTCAATGAGATGGACCACATGATATGAACTCTCCATATATTCCAAAGAAAAATGTCCATATTCCTGCAGCACCCAAGAAGAAATCCCATTTGTTTAGCTGGGGAAGATCATTAGCCTACAAGTAGTTCTCCATAGGTTGCCAGAATTTTTTGGCATGAAGACAATAAAAACATAAGTGGGAAACATCCTCCACTGAGCCATAGAAAGTACACAATCCTTCATTAATAAAAACTTTCCTGTCTTTGGGGCCTATCCAGAGACCATGATGAATCACCATCCACTATAAGAAGGAGTGCTTGTTGTAGTCTAGGAAAGCCCACAAAGCTTTAAGTCTATAGGACCATTAATGTTTAGACCAACTGACTTGCCATCTAGAGTTAAGCTTTGACAGAATTTGTTAAATAGATCCCCTGACTTTCTTAAATCTTTTGTAGATGTACTCAAAAACATCTTGGATTAGCAACTTCTTCCTTTGAGAGCTCACAAGTTTGGCCTCCAGCAAGCCAACACCTGCAAGCAAGACATGGAAATATTAGAGATTGAAGAGAGATGTAGATCAGACACAATCACATCATTAATCATCAAGTCTTTCTAGGCAATAAATCAAACCTTATGACATTTATGCTCTCTTATAGCTATTCCGCATTTATTCCAGAAAGCTAGCCACCCAAACCAAGGAGATTCCTACATGTAAAAATCATAAACACAAGACATATCATTTGGGGGTTAGAAAGATCTTTTGGCCTTAAACCTGGCTTTCCAAAACCTGCAAATCAAGGGACTTCCAACATGAGAGATAGATTGTGGAGACACAAGAATATCCCATAGCTCGATGTTGGTCAAAGGCCTGTAATCAGACAAAAAAAAAATTATTTGTGGTCCTCTTAAGAAGACAAGCCCAAATGTCAGTATTGTCAAGACTTCTTAAAACCCATTTTGGAGCCAAATTGTCAACCATGTTCTTAGGGAAAATGATACCGAGACCACCCTGAGACTTAGGGAAGCAACATATATTCGAAGCTACTTTAGCAATTTTCTTTTGATTGCACTTACCTCCCCATACAAAACTTCTAGCCAAAGATATTACTTGCTCAATCTACTTATTAGAGGGAGACCAACAAGCGAGGAAGTATACAAGTCTAGGGAGAATATAATGACTTAGAAGAAAGGTTTTATGAGGGAGAGAGCTATTAACATCATATCAGTAAAGCAAGTGACTTTTAAACTTCTCAACTACCTAGTCCCATCTTTGAGCTAAGGAGATTTGAAATCCCATAGGAATCCCGAATAACTTGAAAATCTCTCCATCTTTTAAGACATTACATCCAAGATTCGACACACACTTAGGAAGAACATTATTCGAGGCTTTAAATCCCATTTTTTTGTGTTTGACTACAGATCCACTCGCAAGGCAAAAAATATTTTGACAATCCAAAAGTTTAGTGATAGAAATATCATCAGCATTCAGAAGAACATTCGTATCATCTGCAAACATTTGTAATCCAAGAGGGGAAGGGAAATTAGGAATGTTAATGCCTTTTATAAACCCACAATTAATAGCATCCTTCACAAGCCACTGTAAAGCATCACTAGCTATAGCAAATAAGTGGGAGGCTAAGGGGCAGCCGTGTCTAGTGGATCAGCTAAGTCTAAAGGGTTCAAAAATATGACCATTAATGGCCACTCTACAACAAGCATTGCCAAAAAGAGTACTAACCCACTTAATGAGTCTTTGACCAGCACCCAAATCATGGAGACATTGAAGAATAAAATCCCACTCAATCCTTTCATAGGCCTTATCAAAATCAATTTTGAAGAAGTAGTATTCTTGCCCCCTTTCCTCAGCATAATACATACCTCCCCAAAGGGAGATAATAGCATCAAGAATGTACCTGCCTTTTATAAATCCCTTTTGCTTAGGGAGAATGAGGAATTTCATCAAAGGACTAAGTCTTCTAGTAATGGTGGAAGAATATATTTTATAGATGGAATTAAGACAAGTGATAGGTTTCCAACTGTTTAGGTCATCTTTGTTGCCTCTTTTATGAATGAGTCTTATAACTCCAGTGTTAATATGGAAAGGAAGGTATCCTTTACTAGTAGCCTCTTCCCACACCAAAAGAATAAAAGGAGTAACATCATGTAAAACTCATTAGGAAGACCATCATAACCAGGAAACTTATAGGGTTTCAATTTATTGATGGTTTCTTTGATCTCATCGATAGTGAGGGGTAGGTCCAAGATGGGAACCATGATTTTAGGAATCATTTTTATACTTTTCAAAGAAATAGTGGCTTCGGCCCTCTGGATGTCCTCCCCCCACTTGGGAGAACCAAAGAAAACATCCTTAAAGAAGCTTTTAGTCTCCTGTAGAGTCTCCTCAATGTTAATAGTATGCCCACCTTCTTTATTCTGAATCATCGGGATAAAGTCCCTAGCTTTACTTTTTTTCAGCAGAGAGAACATATGTTTATTATTTCTATCAGTTTTCCCACTCCAAAACTCTTGAGGAGGCAAGAGAGTAGCTAGCTTCAAGGTATCTTTCCTTGCTAAGTCTCAAGTTGATGTATTGGTAATCTACAGAAGTAACATCAAGATTTTTCAACTTATTCATGAGAGAATCTCTTCTTTTCGCTCTTAGGTCCCTAGCATGCTTTTTACATTGAGTGAAAAGGAGTAGGACATCTTTCACTTAATTTTTCCAAGCCTTACAAGGAGACCTGATGGTACTAAAATTAAGGGTAAAGATTCTTTTAGTCGAGACATAACACAAGGAAGCTTAAGGAGGTTAGCATCTATATGCGGCCATCCAGATCTATAAGAAAGATTACCTATCTTAAAAGAAACAAACAAGGGTTTGTGATCAGAAACCAACAAAGTAGAGTGAGTATGGACACTTATGTCCCAACATTTTTTAAAAATGTTGTTGTTAGCATAACATCTGTCTAACCTAGTAGCCACAAAAGCATTACCTATTTGTTTATTAGTCCAAGTGTACCTAGAATTGCGAGATAAATCAATGAAGTCGTGATTATTACACAACTCAGACTAAGAATTTTTTTCAGCACCTCTAATAATATTACCCTTGCAATCCCATCTATCCTTTAAGGAGGTAAGCATATTAAAGTCTCCCATTAAAATAACAGTATCTTGCAATTGAATAAGCTCTTCCCAACATGTTTTTCTATACATGCTAGAATTAGAAGCATAGACAGAAACAATGGACAGGTCATAGGGATTACCTAGTTTAATGGAGCACCATTGGTTAGAATTACTAACATAATTACTAACAACCAAATGAACCAGGGACAAGGACAAGCCAATAACAGCACGTCCTTTACCCTCATCATGATTGGTACAATACCACTTATATTTGGAAGACAACAGATTAAGGTTAATCTTGAGAGGAACACCACATATTTTAACTTCTTGCAAGTAAAGAACATCTGGAAACTTAGGCGGAGAATGCAACCATATATTTATCATCTTGGGTCTAACAGGATCTATAAGACGTTTAACATTAATGGAGATAATACACAAATCAGACATGATAAACAGATAATAATTACTTCCTACTATTTTTTGTAGGCTCAATTGGTGATAGGGATGTCGTCACCACCTCTTTTCTTTTAGGCTTAACTATGGCAACAGAGCCCTTGAATCTTCAACTTCCTGGGTCAGAGGAACAAAATCATTAGCACTAAGTTCTTCATCCATATTGTCCATTTTGTCCTGGTCCATGGCATCCAGTTCTTGATTAAAGTCTTCAGTTGACATATCTGTTGAAGTATTAGCGTGGGAATAATGGTTTGCACAAGAGAAATTAGTCCCATTATCATTGAGAAGACCAGGTGGGGAGATCACTTTATTTTTCTTTCCCACCAAAGACCATCCTTTGATATTTTTATTTTGTTGAAGTAGTTCCTTGGAGAAATTTGCCACGTCCTTGCTGGTACGTGCAATATGGGAATTAGGTTCCACATTTTCTTTTGATCCTAAGGAATCATGAATATAGCATAATTAAATTTGTCATCCAATGGGTTGAACACATCCTCAAGACTTTAACCTCTTCCTTTTGCTTTTATTTTTTAAACTGGGGGTGGGAGTAGCGTTAGCAGCCTGGTCAACCTTTTCCACTTCTTTGTTTTTCTCCATGACCACTTGGCACCCTTGACCGTACTGAATAAGGGGGAAATCTTTGATAAGATACCCTTGCTTGTAACAATTGTAGCAAGCATTAGGAAGATTTCTATACATGACCTTCTAGGTGTGTAACTTTTTGCCACTTGAGTCTTTAATAACAATGTGAGTTAAATTAATTTCTCTAGCAATATCCACTTCAATTAGAACTTGAGGATCCCACTTAGGGTTGATAATATTATTCATAGCTTTTTGACCTAGCACTTTACCAACCATGTTACCTAGATTTTCTACCCAAGGGTAAAATCAATGGGCAGTTTAGGAAATTTCACCCACACTGGAATCTTGGTGGGCGCCGGCTTTGGGCCTTTTGGATTAAACCTAATGAACCACTTAAAAAAGGATACACGTGTGTTGCGAATTAGCCACTGACCTTCACTAATAACATGCAGAGCACTATTAGCTTCTTCAAAGAAAAACAAAAAATAATTATTTGGGCAATATTGGACGTGCTTAATGATGAGGCCTCTAGCTTCCCAATGGGTTTCAATCCAAGATTTCAAGACTTCTTGGGCTGGCCTAGGCCCATGACACAACCCTATAACCACTCTGTCAGTAAGTTGATCATGCGAGTTGTCCAAGGATGTTCGGTCAATAATGAGAGAATCGTCTTCAATGTCACTATCATCACTTTCAAGAACCGGCTCATGAGGGTTGTTCGCGACTATATTTTTCCCTTTGGATGGGGATGGGGGTAGAGAGAAGTTACATGTTATTTGTTTGATGTCAAAGAGACCACGAGATTGATTACCGTTTTGCCTAGTAGACTCTGCATATGTCTTTTTAGGGGACGGGGACTTGTCCACGACCTATTGCAACACCGAAAAGTCGACAGTACCAATACGAAACTGTTCTTCTTGGTGCTTGGAGATGGGAGAGAACCCCTTTGGTTCTCGTGGGTTTGCTGGAAGCTTTGAAAAACACACAGCATTATCCATGCCCACTCTATCAGCTTCCACAACAGAAAGACCATTACGCAGAGCTTCAAAGAGCGCCATAGAGCCAAAACGAGATGGTCTAGAAACCTTAGGGACGTTGCAAATTGAGAGTTGCGTATGTACTCTTGCATCACTCATTGCTCTGAAACGAAAGCGCTTACAATTACTGTTTTGCCCCGAAAGCAACTATTCTTTTTTATTAATTTTACTCTTTCAAAAAAAATCCTCGAAGAAAAGAGTTTAAAAATTCTTTAAGAAAAGAAAGAAAAAAGATCTGAATGTTGACGGTTGCAAATCAACGTGTCAGTTCCAAAAATTCATTGAGCATCTATCGCGATTGTCTTTAGCGCTCTCTCTCGCTCAGTAGACTGTGTCTGTCGGGCGATTGTCCACGTGGCGCTGTAGGGAGGATCTATCACCACTGTCATAGCCAGCGTCTATGGGCTCTCCGTCCGTCGCGCGATTGCTAACTGAAGCAACGAGAGCCGCAATAGGTAATCAGCAGCACTCACGCCGACACGCTCTGCTTACTTCCCCGCCTTCAAAATCCTACCAGCCGGACACAGAAGACGAGCCTTGTGAGTTCACGTAACAGAGTCAGTGGCTGCCCTCGCCTGTCCCTCCTGAACTTATCTTCGACGTAGAGATACCAAGCAAGGAGCTTGGAAATAATGGAGAACCTCCGTCGCAATTGCCAACCCCTTGTCGTCAATGAGATTCCGTCGCGATCGTCAAGCCTCAATTTGTGCTCCGCTGCGATCGTCAGCCCTCCCCAACTCTAGAAAAAACAGATTCAATTGAGACGCTTGCATTATTGAAAGAGGTTGCCATTATCGACGTATTTGAATTCAGCATTCGAGTCGCAGTTGTTTCTGCGCTTTTGTGACCTTGCGCGTGGGTCTGAAGGTATACCAGAGGATGACATGTGGACTCGAGCTTATGATGAAGCTTCAGACTGACGAACAATACGAGCCGTGTGAAAGAGAATGTGTCAGAGAGAGACTCTACTCTTGAGCTCGGCAAACAGAGTGAACAACCCACATCATGATGAAGAGACATAAGCTCTCATTGTCCATATGAACCATGAGCTCACGTTTGTGAAAAGAAAGGTTTTTGTTGTGGGACACATTCAAACAAGAAAGTGATGCATCAGATTTAAGAACATTAAAACAAGAAAGTGATGCATCAAAAGAAAGTTTTTGTTGTTGGACACATTCAAACAAGAAAGTGATGTGCTCGCTGCTACGAGATCCTCCCCCTTTCTATGTGCTCGTTGAACCCCCTTAGTCACGTGTCACAACCCCTGTTTTTCTATCCAGGATATTTGAGTGCTTGAGAGTTTTTCCCTACGGCGCCAAATTGTGTGCAACTATAAGTGGTAGTACTGTACATGGATGCCACCTCCTCCGCCAAGCTCTCTTTGTTGTCCCATTGTAACCTTCTTATGAAAGTAATTCGAAACGCTTTTTTGGCAAACATCTAGGATTTCTATGTACGTGTGTTCTTGTGTACGCCTTGGGTCCCCTTTCAGGCCTTGGGCATTTTGAGTAGTCCAGGACATCTCAAGTGGTATCAGAGGATGAGGCTAGGGGAAGCCTTCGGACGGGTGGACTATCACACCAGTGCTGGCAGTGCCATCAACATCTCAAGCCCATCTTGAGAGATTCCTTTTGATATCGCGCTGTCGTGATGTTTCTACTCCTCATTTTTCAAATTGCCTTGGCAATGTTTCTAGTGAGATTAGTTGGACATAAAACCAAATTTTAGAGTGTGTAAAACGAGAACTACTTTGCATGAGTGGTGCTTCGCAAAACCTTGAAACGATTGTTGTTCAACGGCCAATTATCTCGAAGGCAGGAGGAGTTCAAAGATAGGAATGGAAAGACTCTCGTGTCACTATAAGGAAGAAGATTCCAAACAAAGAGCCCAATCATTTGAATTCAAGGGAATTTTCTATCACGGAAAAAGAGGGGGCTGGGGGGTTCGGGTCCTCTATTCAATGTAGAGGAAATAGTGAAGGGGACATGGGCAATGCTTGTACAAGGTGAGGAGGAGAACGTGGCAGGCAAGGGCGGAGACACACAGTTCAGGAGGGAGGCTGTGCTCCTCAACGGATCACTTAGCCAACAAGAGAATAGAGGAAGAAAAGTGCATGCAAATTAATTCGGCAAAGATTGAAGGAAATTCCGAGTGCATAGAGTGAAGCTGCAGCCAACAAGGCATTTTCCCGATTGTGAGGTAGTTGACGACATGGCAGATGATATTCAGTTCTTAGTACAGAATAATCTTCACCAAATAAGAGGTGTTGCAAGTGGAAAGGCGGTGAAGATTCATGGTGTACAAGTAGTTGCTGAGGGCATGTGTTGCGCATCATATGAGGACTTGCACATGCTTCAGGTCATGGAGAAGCTCTCTCATACGTCTGCTTGACAAGATTGGATTGTTATGCAGAAAGACGACGGTAATCATGTAAGGAAAAGTGATAGCGCTGAGCAAGTTGCTCATTTCAGATGTGGAGCATCAGACGAAACTAATCATTAGAGAGTGTTGTTCTGCATGCATCTGAATTTATGGTTTAGTACGAAGACTACAAGACACAAGAGTCAATACAGCCAGAGCTTCATTAGAGAGTGTTGTTCTGCATGCATCTGAATTTATGGTTAAGTACGAAGCCTACAAGACACAAGAATCAATACAGCCAGAGCTCAAGAAAATTAGTAATGACTCCTCATCGGACGCTGGAATTAGGAGAAGATAAAAACACTGATTTAATATGACGATGAAGGCAGATCCTCTGCTTCTTCATGCATAAAATTTGTGATGAATATATCTTCAAGTCTTATTATAGTACGCTATACTCTTTTGAATCTTCATTGTGTTCGAATCTATTCTTAACGATAAAACATAAATTTTGGTATCAATTCACTTCTTTTGTGCACGAGTAAAAAGTATTAATGATTCGTTAGTAATTGAACTTCAAGTCCAACTCTGTGTTGTATTCAGCTTTTGGTTTCAATGAATCCTTTTGAAATCAAACAACATATGTTTTCCTTAATTCATGTTTATCAATCTCTGCAAAACGCATCACAGATCCATATGTTTTCAATCTGAATGTATGGTTTCACTAGCATTTGCACATATCCTACATGCTTTCAGTCTAATAGTGGATAAAATGAGTTTGAATGTATGTGTTTCCTTCCCATTCAAGGAAGTATCTCTCAGTAGATATTCAGGCGAGAGGTCTACTCTATTTTGTTTTTAAGCAATCCTTCGGGTGATCAAAATTTTATCCTTGAATAGAGAGCACGGATGTTTTTGCATGAAATGTTCATGCAGTCTTCTGATTTTAGATCATCCTTGATCTTTGGGAACTACAATGCTGGTTGAAATTCCATTCCTGTCTGAATGATTTATCAGCGATATTTTGTTATGACTCGTTGTTTCTATTAAGTACTTTTCGCTGAGATTGTCGTGTATGATCTCAGATTATTTTAATAAATAGAGCATAGTTCTCTTATTTATGTAAACGATTTTGCATATCTTTTATGTGTTGCATCTCTGTCCACAAGTACTCTAGTAGCATGCTCCATAACCTTCAATGAGAGCTACATCAATGTAGCTGCACGTGAAAGGATGTCTTAGTACACACAGAGATTGTGAAAAAGGGTAGGTCAACCACCAATATAGTAAAATATCTTAGAGAATTTATAGGATTAAAACCGTCGTTCCATCATAAGATGCATTCATCAACAAATAGAAAGTGTGCATGAGTTATATATGAGCCTATGATCGTAAATATTCTCAGGGCCAAAGAGAAAGCACTTCAATAGTTTTAGAATCATGTTATTTCGTTCCACATTTGCGCGTGATTGAAAGTCGTCCAATATGCATGATATGATGCGTTCCCTGAGCACCATGATGTGTGACCCCGCATGCTGATGAATCATTGTCCTATATTTCTTCATGATTTGAGGACGCACAAGCAAACTGAAATAGTCACTTTCCTTGAGTTTTCTCATCACTTGAGGGTGCCACAAGCACTCAACGTGTGCCCTGTACCCTACCGTTTGTTGCCCCCACTCCCCCTCCCTTGCCTTCAAAGTGCTACCATCACTATGCCCCATCGTCTTTGTGCCTATGTGCTATCGTCGCTACGCCCTACCATCGGCATACCCACGTGCTACTGTCATTATGCTCCGTCATCGATGGGCCCTCGTGTTGCCATTGCTATGCCCCACCATCGGTACGCCCATGTGGGATCGTCGCTATGCCCTGCCCTCAATGCATAACCGCTTCCTCCATCGCAACCATCATGGGTGTGCCCGGTTGCCAGCATCATGCTCCCATCCCACTGTCACGCTCTCCTACCACCGTCGCACTCTCACCCTCCCATTGCACTCTCATGCCACCATCACACTCCATGCCATCCTTGCAATCTCTCGCAACCATCGCACTCTCCCACTGCTGTCGTGCTCTCTGGCACCCCCCCCTGGTCTCTCGCTACCCTCCCCGACCCAGTTGCCATCCTTGGGCTCTCGATCCCAATGGTGGACGGTTTTGAAGATGGCCCAGCAAAGCACACCCACAACCTCACTGAAGGACGTAGATGCCACCGTGCTCAAAGGAAGGCCCTCTAAGATGAGATCAACCATCTCCTCCTTGGAAATGCAAATTTCCATCAACACCTCTAAGAAGCACAAAACCACTCTCAACCAAATCCCTACACAACCAAACCAGACCTGAACCAACTGAATGAACGAATCGATCGATCGGAAGATTCACTTGCGCTGTCAGGAAGATTTGCATCTTCCAGTTGATGACCAGAGAAAATGAAAACAACTTAATTGGTGAATTCTAAACCTCTTTTTCACTGTTGAACAATTGTTCTGGATTGAATTAACTACTTTTGAAGTGTTTGCAGGTACAAGAAATGATGAAGAAAATATGTTCAAATTAGGGTTTATCCTAATTACTCAATTAATGAGTATTTCATATTTATACATGCTTGATTCATGGGTATTTAACCCTAGGGTTTTCTAAGTTCATATGATTTTATGTCAATTAGGTTCATCTGAAGGGTCTCAAAAGATTCTAATGGGTTCATGTTAGGGTTTACAAGGGATCAGAAAGATTTTAATGGATTATCAATGATTTCCAAAGGGTTTTAATAGGGTTTAGAAGGGTTTTCATGAGTTTTGATGGGTTTTAAGTAGGTTTTTAGGGTTTTAGAATGGTTCAAGGGTTAAAATAATTAATATTTAAGGAAATTAATCTATAACTAAACATTGGTTCAATAATTAAAATTAAAATATGGTTTAATTAATTATTTAATCATGTATGTGCATTTAATACTAAGGTTCTAATTAATTAAAATCTTAACCTAAGATTGAATTAAATGATTTATTTAAAATAAGAAATATAGGCTAATTAAATTAAAAAATGGTAAATTAAATGGATAAATAACTAGTGGTCTATATGAGTACTAGGAAAAAGAATGGTTTATAGAAGATATGTAACTAAAGTGATTGAAAGAGTGGTTGGAATAAATGATGCAATTAAAGGAAGTTAAAGAGAAACTTTAAATGAATGGTGTATATGAAAAAGGTTAAAAGAATGGAGTAAGTGAGTTGTGTAAATAAAGTCAATTTAAAGTGTGGTGAAAGTAAGGAGATTAAAGTGTGGTTGTAGATTAAAAGTTAAAACCAAAAGAGTGGATTAGGAAGGACTTGTGAATGTATTTAAATGTGTGTTGAGCTCAAGTTTCTCCTCATGTTTTTTGCAGGTACTATCTCCTGCTCTTTACTTTCTTCTGTTTTTTCCTTCATTCTCATTAGACCCTCCTCGTGCTCGGGATATTGAGCCGTCATGTCCTGCTGTGTACGATGATCTTCCCCATGCTATGTACGATGATCTTGATATGCCCCATGCTGCTGCATGAATGATTGTCCGGCCAAAAGCATGACCATGCCTATTCCGTGGCTTGGTCTGGGTCCCTGCAGTAGTGTGTGTGATGTGTGTGTGTGATGTGTGTGTGTGAGATGTGTGTATGTGATGTGATGTATGTGTGTGTGTGATGTATGTGTGTGAGAGAGACTCTGAAAGAAGCTCCTGCATCTCCTTTTTCCCACCTCCTTCATCGTCCTGTGCATGCGTATATAGAGAGAGATAAGTTTGGCATGAGTTAGAGAGAGCAAAAGTCTTTATGAATGTACTATCGGTCGCTGTCAACAGAGTGCAAACCTCTTTCCTTTCTTCTGTGGAGAGCACACAGGAGCTCATTTTCCCGTGAAATTTTTTTTGTGTTTGTTTAAAGGTGCGTTATTTTAGGAGCTTTCTTCTGCGTTCGGAGTTCTTCGGGAATCAGCTTGACATTCTATTGTTCAGGGATGTGTGTTGATTCTCTGGAATCGAGAAGCTCAACCGTCATCGTGAAAATCAGAGTTTCCACTGTTCAACATGGCTGGACATGACTCTGCTAATGGTCCTGAAATGCGCCAGGCGATGGCCAATGCGCTGGTGGATGACGATGTGCTGGGTGTTGACCCCACAGTAGACTCTGACAGAGACTAAGGATTAGGCGGCTGCTGCCTCTGATGGGCAGAGGATGACAGAGAAAAGAACCTGAGTTTCCCTCCCTCTGCGGCGGCTGCAGACGCGCAGCGCGCGCGCAGAGAGAGAGAGAGAGAGAGAGAGAGAGAGAGAGAGAGAGAGAGAGAGAGAGAGAGAGAGAGAGAGAGAGAGAGAGAGAGAGGGAGAGAGAGGGAGAGAGAGAGAGAGAGAGAGAGAGAGTTAGGAGAGACTCTCCCTCCCCTCCTCTGTCAGCGCAGCAGCGCGCAGACAGAGAAGGAGAGAGAGAGAGGGGAGAGAAGGGAAGAGAGGAAATAGAGAGAAGAGAGAGAGAGAGAGAGAGAGAGAGAGAGAGAGAGAGAGAGAGAGAGAGAGAGAGAGAGAAAGAGAGAGTGAGGGAGAGAGTGAGAACGGTAGAAAGGAAAAGAGAGAGAGAGAGAGAGAGAGAGAGAGAGAGAAAGAGAGAGACAGAGAAAAAGTGAGAGTTAGATAATGAAAAATAATAATAATAATATAAATAATTTAGTTTGTTACATAATGCATGTGATTATGTGTCTGATTGTAGATGCATGTAGATGTATGTATGGAAATGAATATGCATGACTGTGTGTATATGAATGCAAATTACAGTAATTTTGTGTGTAATCATTTATGAGTTAAAGAGTGATAAGTGCACACTAATTAGTGTTAATATATGTGCATAAGTGTATTTAGATGAAAAATGCATATGCACAATTGTAGGTATACATAAATGCATATATGCATGTTTAGCATATAACATATTAGTGTGCATCTTTGGGAGTAACTTGCTAATGTAGGAAACTTTGAGAGTTTTATGTCTCCTCAATTAGAAGTGGAAAGGGTAATTAAATATTTCTAAAGTTTAATTATATATTAGTATATATAAGTACATATTAATATGTGCATATGTGCTAGTATATATGTATATGCATACATGTATATGCATGCAGGATGTTAGTTTACATGAATCAATGCATATGTATGACCTAATGAATGTGTGTATGCTTCATATTAATTTATGTTTCTACATTTGCATGATTATATGTATTCCAAAAGAAGTGATGTATATGTATTTAGAAGTGTGTGTAATGTAAGCATGCATGTAAAGTTCATTAGTATGCATGAGGAATGTATGCATGATCATATGCATGTGTATGGAAATATTGTGTGAATTATATTTTATGTTTCTTATTGATTTTTGTAATATTACTAATGGCTCATGTTTTTTGCAAAAACATTGAAGATTACAATCAATTAAAGTGAAGTGAAGACAATTGAAGTGAAGCGGCAGCCTAAAGATCCATTTAAATCTTATTTCTCATTTATTCAACTATCCAATTGACTAGACATTTATACAATTGCTTAGGCCTTCCAGTTGTATTAGATTTATTGATCCGAACCTTTAGCTTATCAATTAATTTATTCAAGCAGTTTTGCATCAATATTCTTTCCCATTACTTTCATCAAGAACCATTAGCATATCAATTAATTCATTCAAACAGTTTAGCATCATATTGTTTCATTAGCTTTTCCATTACTTTCCTTGATGTCTTCTAAGTTAGTTCATGAGTCTGAGCACAGTACTATTGAAAATATTGAAAATATTGGAACATTCCCTCTAGCTTACCTGAAAGCTTAGTAGAAGAACCCATTATGGAAGTTTCAATCTCATATGAGGAAGTTGTTGCTATGTACAAGGCTGCGCGTCCTTACGGACCATAGCTATTTAAACTATATAAAGACCTTAGTTTCAGTCATAGAATTAGGTACTTTAAATTGTTTTATCATTAGAACCCTTATTTTCATAAGCCTGAGTTTGCTACAGACACCCCGCGTGTGCCGAACGATTTAGGCGGATGACTTGATCCACCATCCGAGCATCTCTCACGACCCGACATTGGTGAACCCGACGTGAAACAAACGGCCTTGCAGCTCAGGTATAAATTTTAAATTTTGCATTGCATATACATTCATACGATTTTACATCAGTGCAGCTGCGTCTTCATCCCTGGAAGCTGTGGCATTTACGTGAGATTGCAATCTTCTTGGTGTCGAGGGCTGGTCTGGTGACCTGAGCGCCTCCACGAAGATTGGCAAGTAGGAGAACCTCGTCGCGCCACCCCTTTCATCAACAATTGAAGCACAAAACGTTTGCACCCATTTTTAGCAAACTATGTATTTAGGTTTTGATTCAAATCAATAAATGTATTGAATTTCACAGAAAGCACTGTTTTGAGCCTCATCTTCGAGCAGTTGGTATAATTTCTTTACCGTTACATTCTTGGGTGCAAAATTTTATTTAAGGTTAAATTATTGGTATAGGTTAAAGGCAACTGTTTGTTAATCATAGGTTAAGCGTTAATCATAGCTTTACTTGAAGCATATTGGCATAGTATAAACTTATCAAACTGGACTCTAACGGAATTTCAGGATTAGTAGCTGAACATAAGGAAAGAGTAACAAAAGAAGTTCAGGATATAGTTAGAATTGTTCAAGCTAGGTCAAAACAAACTTCAAAAATGGACGAGCTATTTCAAATTATGATGCACGAGACGCAAGGACAAAAGGTAGTTGAAACGTTATTAAAGGATAAAGGGAAATTTACTGGTATGAATGTTACAAATTATTTAGACACGTTTGAGGAATTAGCTAAGTTACACGGTTTACCTGAAACAAAGTGGAAATCCTATCTTGGACGTCTGGCCATAGGTACTGTAAAAGCTATTATGGATATACATGACAATAAGGAATGGGATGAGTTTAGAAAAGAGCTGCATAAGGAATTCTACTTAGAAGACTACAGTCAACATAGTAGAGAAGGATTTATGAAATGGATTAGTTCACCTAAGCCTCACATTTCGTTAACTCAACTCCATAGTGAATTTATGAAAAGATTCTCTCAATTACCTGAACAGGATAGAGAGTACCAACCGAGTTACAATTTGAGATTTTGTTTAACAAGTTGGACAATATGATGCATATGCACGAGAATATGTCTAAAGAGGTAGCGGCTTTGCAGAATATGGTGTATGCTTTAAACCTACAAGATAAACCTGTAATGCAAGCTCATCCGACTATTTATCCTCAACCAGTAAATGCTCCAAATCCACCATTAGTAGCTCCGAATCATCCATTAGTACCTCCTAATCCACCTTTTATACCTCCTAATCCTCCAGTTGTACCCCAACCAATTCCTCAACCGATTCCTCAAGCATTTAACCAAAGAAATTTCAATGAAAGGAGAAATGCCAATGTGAGGAGATGTATCTGGTGCGATGCCACAGATCATTTGACTTACACATGTGAAGCATTGAAAGATGCGAAAGAGAAAAGACTTGTAATTGATATTGACAAGCGATTGTGCGACTATAGAACACATTTACCCTTAGCTGCCAATTGGGGAAAGGGAGGGATGCAGAGGCTGTATGAAAACCTTTCTGAGTCTTCGAAATCTGCTTCTGCTGTTAAACTAGAATATGTTGAGAGTGACTCTGATTCCAAACAAACAAGGGAAACGAGGAACTACTCAATTGAAGCTTTGATAAAGGCGAGAGATGATATTATGCAGAAAACTGCGTGGAACTCTCCTGTCGATCAATTCTTGATATATTCGCATATTGCGAATGTTGAAGAGAAAAGAAAGAGGGATGATGAGCAAGATACAAATGATTCAGGTAGACGAATGACTAGAAGTAAGATGAGAGATGAGCCGAAGCCTAAGAAAGTTCAGTTTGAACAAGGCGAAAGTTCTAAAACAAATGAGGAGCGAAGAAAAGAAATTAGGGAGGGTAAACAACCTGTGTTTAGTGAGCCAATTCAAACATCAGACAAAGTAGAGCAAATTCCTAGAACTGAAACAAAACCTGAAGAGAAACCAGAAAAGAAACCAAAACGAGTACCGAAAGCTATTCTTATTTCTGAACTTGAACAAAAAGTTGATTCGAAAGAAATATTGTATGACATCTTATTAAAAAGTGCAGTAACAATGACTTTAGAACAAATCTTCTCAATAGCAAAAATTGAATTTAAGGAAAATTTTATTAAACTAATTAAAAGGAAGAGATTCCCTCTGTCACAAGAGGTAGAGATGCAAGATGTTGCCGATGTAACTCACTTGATTCATGAATCTTTTTTAGACTCAGAAGATGAAGAAGATAATACCTGTAATGTGAACAAAAATTTCTTAGGGCCGATTGTACCAGATGACGAAACAAAAAACTCAGAGAGTGATTTTAGAGAAAGTTTTTGGGCGAGAGGCACACCGGAGATTAAAGTTAACTTAGGAGATCAGAAGAGATCATATTCTGCTTTAGCCCTAATTGACTCTGGGTCTGAAATCAATGTGATTTCGAAAGGATTATATGATAAGTTTAAATGGCCTATTGATAAAAATCTCGGTTGGATAATGCGAACCGCGGACAATGGTTGTGGATCACTCCTAGGAGCATGTGCCAACATACCTCTAATGATAGGTGGAATCTCTGAGACATTCCACTTTTTCATTCAGGACAACTGCTCTTATGAAATTATCTTAGGTCAACCATTTATATGTGAAGCCAGAATGGAGACTAAAGTAATAGATGACGGCTCAGCATACGCAAGAATTAGATCTAAAGATGATCTACAATCGCTCCAAGTTATGATAGTCAGCCCAAACCATGTACGAAATAGGGAGCAAATTAGGAAGACGCCCATCCGTTCTCATGAAAAGATACGCGAAGATCATATGCCTCTTCGAGAGTTTGGAACTTATTATGATCAAAATTTTGCCTAGATGCCACTGTTGAGCGAGACAACGGTGGTTCTTGGTTTGATGTCTCGCACCCATCTGTAGATACTTTAGATAGTTTTTCTTTATATTTTCCTTCATCATATTTGCAATTCAGTCATTATAAACAAATTCCTAAAAAAATTATAAAACATTATGAAAAATTTTATAAAGAGAAAGGATTCATTTCATCTGATGAACACATTGAAACCGTAATTGAAACTTTATCTTCAAATTCATTGATTGAAGAACTTCAAAATATTTTGCATGAAAAAGAAAATTTTAGATTTGTACTTTTAAATTCTATTGAAGAATATGCTTTGATTATTAAATTTGTCATGAGTAATGAAAAGGAAGCGAAAGTAAATACAAAATACAAAACCGTTGATAAAAAAATTAAACCGATTGCCCAATCATTACCACGAGAGAGTGAAGAGAAGTTTAGGAAAGTTACCAATGATCCTTATTTAAGAGAGTGCACAAATATAGGTCATACCTTCATAGAAGAAACTTTAAAGCTAATCAAGATAGGAAATGATGAAAATTTTTTGTTATCTGAGGAACGTGAACAATTTCAAAGAGTGATTAGAAAGCATGGAAAGGCATTTTCTTTATATTCCCATGAGATAGGTTGTGCAGACCCAAAAATTGTACCACCAATGATCATCTTTACAGTGCCTCACATTCCATGGAATCTTCGATCCATACCTGTTCCGAAAGCCCATTTACCAGAGTTAATGCGGCTTCTTAAGGAAAAGATTCACATGCGAATTTTAGAGCCATCGTCTGCACCCTACTCAAATAGGTGGTTTACTATTCCAAAGAAAAATGGCAAGTTACGGTTCATTCAAGATTTACAACCTGTTAACAAGGTTACTATTAGGAATGTAGGTACTGGGCCCATTGTAGGAGAATTCGCTGAAGCCTTCGCTGGTCATGCCATTTACTCAATGGGAGACTTGTATTCTGGCTACGATCAATTTCAGCTTGCTATTGAAAGTAGAGACATTACGACCATGAAAACTCCTTTAGGCTTAGTTCGCATGTGCACTTTGCCGCAAGGAGCTACTAATTCAGTAGCGCATATGATGAACGCCATGAATTCAGTATTACATGACTTCATTCCTAATATAACCATGCCATTTATTGATGACATTCCTATTAAAGGATGTATTGAGAATGGGAAAGATGAAACTTTCGATTCCTCTAGCTGCAGGAAGTTTGTAGTAGATCATATCTCTGACTGTGAAAGGATTTTCCAGAGATTTGAAGAGGTTGGTCTCACATTCTCCATTGAGAAATCTGTTTTTGGTGTCAATGAGGTACTTATAGTTGGGCATTTATGTGGACATTACGGTCGGAGGCCATATCCACCTAAAGTCGACGCTATAAACAAGATTTTTGAAACCTGTAGTAATATTAGTGAGGTAAGACGATTCCTTGGTGCTTGTGTGTTTTATGCCATCTGGATCCCACACTATGCACATGTTGCAAACTGTCTTTATGCTTTACTAAGGAAGAATCGAAAGTTTCTTTGGATTGAAGAACACTCAAAAGCTATGAAAAAGTTAAAGAAATTACTTCTTGAAGCTCCTATTTTAAAGCGAGTAGATTATACTGATCAAAAGCCTATCATTTTAACTGTTGATACGAGCCCTATAGGAATAGGATGGGTTATTGGTCAAGACGATGAAGAGGGCAATAGGTATGCTGTGAGATTTGGAGAAAAGATTTTACACGATACGCAAAGAAATTATCCGCAAATTAAACGAGAACTATGGGGTTTAGTCACGACATTAAAATCCAATAAAGAATATTTTATAGGTGCAAATGTAATAGTTGAGACAGATTGTCTACCTCTGATTAGAATGATTACAAACTGTTCATCACCCGACATTGCCATGCTTAGATGGATTTCATACATCAAGTTTATAAATCCTGTTTTGATACATATTGCAGGTAAATCTAATCCTGTGGCTGATATGCTTTCTCGAGCTAGATTTGATAATGAGGAAGAAACAGAATTAGAAATAAATGCAATTAATTATGATTCTAAAGCATACGCATATGAAGAGTTTAATATTGAAGAATACGAAGGAGAGTGGCAGGATATTGGAAAGTATTTAAGTACTTTGGTTAGGGCACCTTCATGGTCTTCAAATAGATTTCGGAATATTAGGAAAAGAGCTTACAACTTTTTTCTGAAAGATGGTTTCATTTGGAGACATGCGAGGGGAAAAATTAGATTACCACAACGAGTACTAGGTACTAAGGGTCTTCAGTTACAAGTCATGAAGAGTATGCATGATACTTTATGGGCAGGACATAAAGGTTTTGTAGCTACGTATGAAAAAATTAGAGAAGGATACTGGTGGCCAAGGATTTATGTTACTGTTAAAAACTATGTGAATTCATGTGACGTATGTCAGATTCATTCCTCAGTCAAACATAGGGATCCGTTGCATCCTACCTATCCACCATGCATCCATTATAAATGGGTTGTAGACTTAGTTACCATGCCCAAAGGTATCAATAAGATGAGATATATAGTCTTGGCACGTGAAGATCTTACGAATCATGTAGAAGGCCGAGCTTTAAGATCTAAGACAACCTTGAATGTATGCAAATTTCTTCTTGAGGATGTCATTTCACGATTTGGTTATGTAGAAAAGGTAGTGGCTGATAGGGGAGAGTTAGATGCGCAGGAGGCTAGAGAATTCTTTGCTAGGCATGGAATTCGCTTAGCCCTTACTACTGCTTACAACCCTGAAGCTAATGGGAAGATTGAGCGAGGGCATTCTCCTATTATTAAAGCAATTTCCAAAGCTTGTAATGGAGAAATTAAGAATTGGCCAACTTATCTGCCATTTGCGTTGTGGGCCGATAGAATGACCTGCACTAGAACGACGGGGTATATGCCGGCAGAGTTGATGTATTGCCAGAAACCAATTTTCCCTGTGCATACGCAAATTCTTACTTGGACTACTTTACCATGGGAAGATAATTTGTCGACAGAAGATTTATTAGCTCTGCGAATCCAGCAACTAGAGCAAGGGAATGAACGTTTAGAAGAGGCTATAGTTAAACTAAAAGATTCTCGATTGAAAAACAAGAAGTATTTTGATAAATCACATAGGCTAAGGCCAAAGCCGATTTATGTTAATGATTGGGTTTTACTGTATGATAGTACGTTTGATTCTCAGTATGATGCCCGTAGGAAACTTAAAAGACGTTGGTTTGGACCTTATGTGGTAGTCAAAACCTATGATAATGGAACGTATGCCTTACGCGAATTAGATGGCATGCCTCTTAAAAACTTAATTGCTGGCAAAAGAATTAAATTATTTAAACAAAGAGATGATGAAATGTATGAAGTAATGTTTGATGATGAGCATGATTAATTATGTATGAATGAATTGCTTTAGTGTGGGTTTCTTTTGCAGGAAAACCAAGAGAAGATTTGAATATGAAATTTAATAATTTTGCGTGTCTAGCTATTGCTGGTTGAGTTCTAACAGGTCTTTGAAGAACAAATTAAGATGCATAAAGATGAGCAGATTGAAGATGAAGCAGATTGAAGATAAAATTGATTTTAGGTCGTATTTTTTTTCTTTGTCTTAAAATTTTGTTTGACGTATTTTATTTGCATTCATAAAAACTAATTGATAAAATCTGGAATGAAGAATATTAGTTTATAAAGGACTCTATTTAACCATATTAGGAAAATAGACATAATTTATATTTCTACATTTATAGATTAAGTGAGAATTGTTAAAAATAGAAGGATTTGTAGTTCATTTAGATAACGAAAGTAGTTGTATATATGTAGGAGCATATTGTTGCATGATAAATGTCAGTGAAAACCTAGATCTTTCTTGTCCATGCAGCTAGATCCTTAGCTCGGATTAAGGGGTTAAGCCTTTCCCCTTTAAAACAAAAAAGTAGCGAAAAAAAAAAAAGAATATTGACATGGAAGTTATACCTTCTTCCACCCCAAAAAGGTATTTACATTTATTATCGATATGAAGTTTACATCATATTTATATGAAGAGAACTAGTTGTGAAAAAACACATCTAGCGATTAAAATTGGGCATACAAGGCGGCTGTTTGTCCAAGTAGATTTAGTAGATTTCTTTGGCATGCTTGATTGCTCATATGTGAATGCATATATATGACGAAACCTGCATTTGAATGAATGAAAATAAATTTTGTTTTATACTAATCTTTACATAGTTTATAAATGGATGAAATGTAAATTAATGTTTGTTGACTGAAAAGGTTACTAGTTTACCTTTATACTTTAATATGTTTTCATTGTAAGATATAATAAACTTCATGTGCATGTTGAAAAGATTAAAAATTTGATAATTTAAACTATGTTTATAAAAGAATTGATGCTGTTCTATGATTTAATTTCAGGATAATCATTGAAAATGCCGCTTCCCTTAATCTGCAAGTTGGCCCATTGAGGACGATGTGCAGGTTTGGTGGCGGTGGATGTCAGGAAGATTTGCATCTTCCAGTTGATGACCAGAGAAAATGAAAACAACTTAATTGGTGAATTCTAAACCTCTTTTTCATTGTTGAACAATTGTTCTGGATTGAATTAACTACTTTTGAAGTGTTTGCAGGTACAAGAAATGATGAAGAAAATATGTTCAAATTAGGGTTTATCCTAATTACTCAATTAATGAGTATTTCATATTTATACATGCTTGATTCATGGGTATTTAACCCTAGGGTTTTCTAAGTTCATATGATTTTATGTCAATTAGGTTCATCTGAAGGGTCTCAAAAGATTCTAATGGGTTCATGTTAGGGTTTACAAGGGATCAGAAAGATTTTAATGGATTATCAATGATTTCCAAAGGGTTTTAATAGGGTTTAGAAGGGTTTTCATGAGTTTTGATGGGTTTTAAGTAGGTTTTTAGGGTTTTAGAATGGTTCAAGGGTTAAAATAATTAATATTTAAGGAAATTAATCTATAACTAAACATTGGTTCAATAATTAAAATTAAAATATGGTTTAATTAATTATTTAATCATGTATGTGCATTTAATACTAAGGTTCTAATTAATTAAAATCTTAACCTAAGATTGAATTAAATGATTTATTTAAAATAAGAAATATAGGCTAATTAAATTAAAAAATGGTAAATTAAATGGATAAATAACTAGTGGTCTATATGAGTACTAGGAAAAAGAATGGTTTATAGAAGATATGTAACTAAAGTGATTGAAAGAGTGGTTGGAATAAATGATGCAATTAAAGGAAGTTAAAGAGAAACTTTAAATGAATGGTGTATATGAAAAAGGTTAAAAGAATGGAGTAAGTGAGTTGTGTAAATAAAGTCAATTTAAAGTGTGGTGAAAGTAAGGAGATTAAAGTGTGGTTGTAGATTAAAAGTTAAAACCAAAAGAGTGGATTAGGAAGGACTTGTGAATGTATTTAAATGTGTGTTGAGCTCAAGTTTCTCCTCATGTTTTTTGCAGGTACTATCTCCTGCTCTTTACTTTCTTCTGTTTTTTCCTTCATTCTCATTAGACCCTCCTCGTGCTCGGGATATTGAGCCGTCATGTCCTGCTGTGTACGATGATCTTCCCCATGCTATGTACGATGATCTTGATATGCCCCATGCTGCTGCATGAATGATTGTCCGGCCAAAAGCATGACCATGCCTATTCCGTGGCTTGGTCTGGGTCCCTGCAGTAGTGTGTGTGATGTGTGTGTGTGATGTGTGTGTGTGAGATGTGTGTATGTGATGTGATGTATGTGTGTGTGTGATGTATGTGTGTGAGAGAGACTCTGAAAGAAGCTCCTGCATCTCCTTTTTCCCACCTCCTTCATCGTCCTGTGCATGCGTATATAGAGAGAGATAAGTTTGGCATGAGTTAGAGAGAGCAAAAGTCTTTATGAATGTACTATCGGTCGCTGTCAACAGAGTGCAAACCTCTTTCCTTTCTTCTGTGGAGAGCACACAGGAGCTCATTTTCCCGTGAAATTTTTTTTGTGTTTGTTTAAAGGTGCGTTATTTTAGGAGCTTTCTTCTGCGTTCGGAGTTCTTCGGGAATCAGCTTGACATTCTATTGTTCAGGGATGTGTGTTAATTCTCTGGAATCGAGAACCTCAACCGTCATCGTGAAAATCAGAGTTTCCACTGTTCAACATGGCTGGACATGAGACTGCTAATGGTCCTGAAATGCGCCAGGCGATGGCCAATGCGCTGGTGGATGACGATGTGCTGGGTGTTGACCCCACAGTAGACTCTGACAGAGACTGAGGATTAGGCGGTTGCTGCCTCTGATGGGCAGAGGACGACAGAGAAAAGAACCTGAGTTTCCCTCCCTCCGCGGCGGCTGCAGACGCGCAGCGCGCGCGCAAAGAGAGAGAGAGAGAGAGAGAGAGAGAGAGAGAGAGAGAGAGAGAGAGAGAGAGAGAGAGAGAGAGAGAGGGAGAGAGAGAGAGAGAGTTAGGAGAGACTCTCCCTCCCCTCCTCTGTCAGCGCAGCAGCGCGCAGACAGAGAAGGAGAGAGAGAGGGGAGAGAAGGGAAGAGAGGAAAGAGAGAGAAGAGAGAGAGAGAGAGAGAGAGAGAGAGAGAGAGAGATAGAGAGAGAGAGAGTGAGGGAGAGAGTGAGAACGGTAGAAAGGAAAAGAGAGAGAGAGAGAGAGAGAGAGAGAGAGAGAGAAAGAGAGAGACAGAGAAAAAGTGAGAGTTAGATAATGAAAAATAATAATAATAATATAAATAGTTTAGTTTGTTACATAATGCATGTGATTATGTGTCTGATTGTAGATGCATGTAGATGTATGTATGGAAATGAATATGCATGACTGTGTGTATATGAATGCAAATTACAGGAATTTTGTGTGTAATCATTCATGAGTTAAAGAGTGATAAGTGCACACTAATTAGTGTTAATATAGGTGCATAAGTGTATTTAGATGAAAAATGCATATGCGCAATTGTAGGTATACATAAATGCATATATGCATGTTTAGCATATAACATATTAGTGTGCATCTTTGGGAGTAACTTGCTAATGTAGGAAACTTTGAGAGTTTTATGTCTCCTCAATTAGAAGTGGAAAGGGTAATTAAATATTTCTAAAGTTTAATTATATATTAGTATATATAAGTACATATTAATATGTGCATATGTGCTAGTATATATGTATATGCATACATGTATATGCATGCAGGATGTTAGTTTACATGAATCAATGCATATGTATGACCTAATGAATGTGTGTATGCTTCATATTAATTTATGTTTCTACATTTGCATGATTATATGTATTCCAAAAGAAGTGATGTATATGTATTTAGAAGTGTGTGTAATGTAAGCATGCATGTAAAGTTCCTTAGTATGCATGAGGAATGTATGCATGATCATATGCATGTGTATGGAAATATTGTGTGAATTATATTTTATGTTTCTTATTGATTTTTGTAATATTACTAATGGCTCATGTTTTTTGCAGAAACATTGAAGATTACAATCAATTAAAGTGAAGTGAAGACAATTGAAGTGAAGCGGCAGCCTAAAGATCCATTTAAATCTTATTTCTCATTTAGTCAACTATCCAATTGACTAGACATTTATCCAATATTTTAGGCCTTCCAGTTGTATTAGATTTATTGATTCGAACCTCTAGCTTATCAATTAATTTATTTAAGCAGTTTTGCATCAATATTCTTTCCCATTACTTTCATCAAGAACCATTAGCATATCAATTAATTCATTCAAACAGTTTAGCATTATATTGTTTCATTAGTTTTTCCATTACTTTCCTTGATGTCTTCTAAGTTAGTTCATGAGTCTGAGCACAGTACTATTGAAAATATTGAAAATATTGAAAATGTTCCGCCAACTCTAGAGAGACCAGAACCCTCTAGCTTACCTGAAAGCTTAGTAGAAGAACCCATTATGGAAGTTTCAATCTCATATCAGGAAGCTGTTGCTATGTACGAGGCTGCCCGTCCTTATGGACCATAGCTATTTAAACTATATAAAGACCTTAGTTTCAGTCATAGAATTAGGTACTTTAAATTGTTTAATCATTAGAACCCTTATTTTCATAAGCCTTAGTTTGCTACAGACACCCCGCATGTGCCGAACGGTTTAGGCGGATGACTTGATCCACCATCCGAGCATCTCTCACGACCCGACAGCGCGGCTAGTCAATCTAGTCGAGTAACAAATCCTATGAACCAACCATTCAAACCCAATGAAGCGCACATCCAACCCGTCAAGTAGACCCCCAACGGAACCCAAATCCTATTATCCCTCAATTAGTTACAATCAAATGGCATTGACGACCCATACTCCTTTGGCCTCTTCAAACTGATCCCTCCTGACAATTACGGAGGTAGTCCCAACTATATCGTCATCAACCGATGGATCAATGCAATGGAGAACTACCTCCATATCCTCTAGGGTGCATATGGTTGGCCAATTCCTTCAGGATGAAGGAGCAACCTAGTACATGGTGGATTACAAGAACCGAGCATGCAACACCTGGGATCCGTTTAAGAATGCCCTCACCGACTACTTCGTACCTCACAGTGAGGCCTTCTAGTTAGAAGATGAGTGGTGGAACCTTTGTCAAGACAATTTCATCAGACCCTATGTCTCCCAATACTGTAAGCTTATTCTCCACATCTGGAACATGTCAGATGTGGACCATTTACATGGGTACCTCTACAGATACCCCCCATACTACCACAAAGAAATTGAGAAATAGAACAATCAAACATGGGAAGAGGCAGTGCACATTGCCAAATGGCTCAACGATGCATACTCTAATCGGCATATGAAATCCATCAACAAAGATCTGTGGAATAAAAGAGAAACCAACACCTCTACCAATAAAAGTCAGTCTCAACAAAGACCAAGTGAGAATCAATGGAGCCAAAGTCTTCGTACCCTCTCCACACCACTAGAAACATGTTCAAACTCCCTCAATAGATCCAATCAAGTTTGTGAGCATGTGCATCTGATCTATCCCCACTCAAAAGGCAACCACTCTATAGAATGATGCTAGAAGCGTCAAAAAGATAAGAGATTACACTCAACGAGAGGACCTTTGGGTGAGGAAGCATCCACTTCTCGATCAAGGATCACGGAGGTTTATAGTGGACACTCGAATTCCTCCACATCATCTAGAGAAAAGCCCACCAAACCAAAGGCTCAATGCGACCCAGTTTCCTTATTGGCAGTACACCAAGTTTTCATCATGTCAAAGATCCGAGGAAAAAAGATTCCAATCATGCTCGACACGATAGTCACACATAACTTCATGACACTAGAATGTGCTCTTTTCCTTGGTCTCAAGCTCATCAAAAATCTTAGGATGTTTGTCGTCTTTGCGCAAGGGAAGGATAGCCATGCACACCATGCGAAGGGTGTCCCCATTCTACTCGCCGAAGGGTTTGACCACTTTGACTTTCTTACTATACCCATGGAAACATTTGAAATCATACTTGGGCTCTCTTTCATGGATAAGCATATGATCATTTTCTTTGGATAAGATGTGGACAAGTTACTCTTGGATTAGAATGTGTAGGCCCTAGTAGTCAAGTGCCACAAAGTACAGGCCCCTAGGGATGAACCCTCACCAGAATGCACACAAAAATGTGACCACCATAAGTCCTAGAGAGAACGTAACTCTCAAGCAAGGTCCACTTCCTCAAAACACATGCCTAGGACGATCTCACACAAGTAGTTCAACAAGACATTGTATTAGGGGGGCATCACACATCTATGTGTTCTATGATGAGTGGATCAAGAAACCGAGTTGGTTCAGATCAAGGAATTGAACATCAAACATCCACTGACACCTTGCTAGACCAACTAGCCCTATTAAGGGGTATGTACAAGATGAACAAAAGCAACTTAAAAGAGCTAAAGTGAAAACTACATGAACTAGAGGAACAAGGGTATATTTGGCCAAGAAACTCACTGTATGAGGCCCCAGTCCTCTTAGTGAAGAAGAAAGATGGCTCAATGCACTTATGCATCACTTACCAAACCCTCAACAAAAATACAATCAAGAGTAAGTACCAGGTTCCAATCATGGAGGAACTACTAGACCATCTAGGAAAGGCTAGATACTTCACATGCATAGACCTCCGTTTGGGTTACCATCAGATCAAGGTGGCCATAGAACATATTGAAAAGATAGCATTCCACACACGTCTTGGTAGCTATGAATGGCTAGTTATGTCGATCGGTCTCACAAGCGCCCTCATTACCTTCTATCGGGAGATGAATGATGGCTTTTGGGATATGTTGTACCTTTTTCTCATCATCTACATAGATGAGTTACTCATTTACAAAGGCACACTCAATGAGCATTACAAACATGTGTGAGCAGTCCTTCAATGCCTCCATGAGCAACATCTCTTTGCCAAGCCAAGCAAATGAGAGCTCATAATGAAGAAGGTGGAATATTTGGGCTTCATTGTCTTGGAGTTTGGGCTCCACATCAATCCCAAGAAGGTGGAAGAAATATTCAAGTGGGTCTGCCCATCCTTGATCAAAGAACTGAGAGAATCCATTGGATTCTAGAAATTTTTTTGTCATTTTATTCAAGGCTTCAACAAGACAATAGCCCCACTCCTTGAGGTTATTAATGTGTAATGCCCTAGTCTTGAAACTTCTAGAGTCCCATAAAACTTTCAAGGTTCTTACAGATGCATCCGGCTTGGCGATCGGAGGGGTACTCATGCAAGATGTCCAAGCAGTTGCCTATGAGTCAGACAAGTTCATGGACACGAAGCTTAGGTTGAGCACACATGAGAAGGAGATATTGGCAATCATGTACTGCCTAGGAAAATGGCGACACTATGTCCAAGAGAAACATGCCAAGGTCTTCATGGAGAATATCTCTTTTATGTACTTTGCTTCTCAACTAAAGTTAAGCCCAAAGCAGGCTAGGTGGCAAGAATTTCTCGTATAAGTCGAGATCAATAACATTCATAAGCCGAGGAAATAGAATGTCATGCGAGATTCCCTAAGTAGAAGGCCCAAAATATAAGCAATGTCAACAGTTTCCTCATACCTGGAAAGCAGGATCAAGTCAACTTAGGAGAGGGATATTCAAGCTAAGGAGCTCATGTAAGAGCTTCAAAACAACTTTCACTCAGGTCGACACACAATCGACGATGATATACTCTACTGTAAATGTCACATTTATGACTCGAATGACTTTGAAATATGTAAAAAATTACGCTTGGAGTCACATGATTGAAAATTGACTAGACATGGAGGTTAAAACCAAAGTTAGAAGCTACTACATAGGCACTTCTATTGGCCTAGAATGGAGGCACATGTCCTTGGAGCACTGTCTCTAGAGAGGTATCACCTCCCTCCCATGTTTCCTAGAGCACCATCCAAAATGACAATGGATTGGCTCATAGCTTGCTCAATCTCAATAGGATCTATGGGAGGTCAAGGATAGGTGGTCTCCCTTCTTACACCATAGGGGGGCTTCCCACTAGACTCAAGTTGGTGATCATGTTTTCGGTGAGTTTTTCTCTAGGGTCCAATCACGGCATGCATGTTGTGGGATCAAACAGCTTTTTTGGGTTGATGGATCTATGGTTAGGGAGCTTGGGGAGCTGAGAGATAATGCCACATAGTTTTATCGCACCTTTTTATTTATAAAGACCCCCTCTGAGACTTGGGAAAGAAAACAAATGCTACATCTTCCAGCATGTGTCAGTGGTGGTGTGTGATTGATGAGATGTGTGCTTTGCTTCTTGCCTCGTTTACTAACAGTGAAGTGCTTGATGCATTGTGTGGCATGGCTAGAGATAGTTGCCTTGGTGAGGATGCGCTCTTGCCCACTTTCCTTCTCTGCTATTGGGCAATCATCGGTGATGGGATCATACTTGCCTTCTAGGAGTTCATGGAGGGGGGTCACTTTCCCCCGTCTCGTGCTGAGGGATTGATTTTTCTCATCCCCAAGGAATGGGGAGACTTGGCTGATATTAGACACTGGCATCTGATTATGATTCTCAACTTAGCCTACAAAATTATGGTGAACGCTCTGAGTTTGAGATTGTAGTCAATACTTGAGACACTGATTCCTCTGAGTCAGATGGGGTTTGTCAACAATCGTCGTGTCCTTGAGAACATCTTTATTCTCTAGGAGGTTGTCTCCCTTGCTTCGATGTGCAATGAGCCTCATGTAGTTCCTCTTTTGGACTTTGAGAAAGTCTATGATCGATTTGACTAAATTTTCTTGAGGGCACTATGGTTAGTATGGGCGGCTTCCCTCTTGGCTAGATCACGGATGTGGCTTCTCTCTACCACTCTACCCATAGTCAGGTTCTTGTCACATGGGGTAAGGGAGGAAAGATCTAGCATTTTGAGATTGGTTAGGCAAGGCTACCCTCTCGCTTCTACATTGTTCCTCTTCGTTGATGAGGCCATGAGTGCTTTTTTGTTTACTTACGACATTGGGTTATAGGGTATCTTACGACATTGGGTTATAGGGTATCTGCTTTCCTATTAGAGAGAAGGTTTTGGTGGATGCTGAGTTTGCTAATGATACTACCATTTACTTGCAACCATGAGGCCAATATGACCAAATTTTAGTATGCTTTGGATAGATTTTGTGATGCCTCTAGTAACAAGATTAATCTGCATAAGTCTTGTGGTTTCTGGATTGGCTTGGATGGTCACCCTAGATGGCTCCCTTACACTCAATTTTAGTGCATTCCTCTTGGCATTGTGGTTTGGTATCTTGGGTGTCATATTGTTCTTGATCTATGTTTGTATTTTGGAGCTTTATGATCGGATCATGAGGTTCTGCAATGATTTCATCTTTTTACCTTTCTTGCCTCCCGACGTCTTTTATCTCAGTGTCTACCTTGATTTTTCTCTCACATAAGTCCCTCAATTGCTCTGCATCGTGGCAAGTACATTGTTCAACATATAATATTATGGAATGGTCCTAGTTTTTCTTTAGTTCACATGTGTCTTAGGCATACTTTGCTTCTACTTGTGCATGAAGTGCCTGTTCTCCTTTCAAGTGATGGGTATATTCCTCTAGTCTCATTCTTAAACTTTGAATTTTTACATCATTGGACATCGGTGCTTCCATTGATTGATTAAGGAGCAAAGATATCATTAATTCCTTATTTTGACTCTTAAGTGAGTCTAAATCTTCTATACACATTTTTATCTGTGATTTTATCAATGTGGTCTTTGTATAAATTCATACCTTTTTAGTTTCACATTGCAAATACTTTGTTTGGAGCTCTGTATTCCCTTCTTTGGTTAAGCTCTTTAACTCCACATTCTAAGGTAGAATTTTCATTGATGATAGCATAAATTGTTTTGAATGCTCCTACGAGTTCTCCTTTTATCTTCTCAAGTTCAGCATGGGTCTTCGTTACCTATTCGGATAGATTCTCACTCAAAGACTTGAATTGATTTTTCTCCATATGTGCTTGTTCATATTCTCTATCAACATCCGTGAGCTCTTGTTGTGTATCCATGGCACTCTAGATCATATGTTTCACAACCACATTTAGTTGTGCCATGTCCATGTTCAACCATGTCTTGGATATAACTGGTGGTTCACATGTTTCTACATCCTTGCCTTTGACTATGTGTAGAGTCTTGTTAAACAATTGCCTAATTTGCAATTGAACATTGGTTTTTAGCTACTTCTTTAGAGTTTCTTTAGAACTTCTACTCATGGTATGTACATCTATAGTGAATGGTTGAGCCATAATCCAAATCGAAACTATAGGTAGTGGCCTGAGCACCGGACCCACATCCTATACCTCAAGTGGTCAAAGCTCAAATTCACAAGGTCGAACCCACAACCTCTGATGCTAGAAATGTATGGACCATAGGCCATCTTATTTCTTAGTTGTAAACTAGATGCATTCAAGTAGTCCTTTCTCAGTGTTGGTTTTATCCATGCTCTGTGGGGTACTAGGGGTCCTATGGGTACTACGCCTTTCACCTATACAATTGTTTGTTCAATCTAATTCAAGCAATGGAGTTTAGGCTTCGACCGAACTTCTTCTTAAAAAAACAAAGTGTAGGTGGCCATATAGAAGAAAGATGGCTAAATGTGCACGTTATGTTGTGTTTCGTTCGTTATATTTCTACCACCAAGTTCAACTTTTTCATTCTATTTCTTATAATTGGACTGCTTTTCTAGTATTCATATAACATGGTGAAGCTTTCTTGACATAGAGAGTTCCATGTTCATTTTTCCTTTTGGAATCTGAGCTTTTATTTTGTGTTTCCCACCACTCTTAGATAAATTCAAAAGAATTGAACATATAAATGATGGAAAAGCACTCATACATTTTCCCTGAAGAATATGGTAACTACCTCAGAAATCTTTTTGTGCCAAGTTCAAAATTATACTATACCTCAAAAATATAGAAGTACTCTTTTGTCTTTGTATTCACCCCTTACATTCACATAGTATGTGACCAACCATTGGAACAACGACGATTGATTCCAATTCAAATAAAACTTTCAGAAATAAAGAAAGTGACGGCACGATAAATCTTTCAGTAAGAATAAATGAGGCTGCACTCTTTATGGATAATCTGGTCGTTCCATTCCTTTTGCAACCGCTTCTCATCCGAAAAAGCAAAGCGACTCTCTCTCTCTCATATGGCTGAAATACGAATCCACCTATTTCTTTTTCTTACATACGTAGGCACAGCGGAGCAGTTCCACATTCTAAATGAATTTCTTCGCTTCGACATCTTTCTCAAGTACCGCGCATACGAAGCTTCTAATGAATTTTCGTACATCATCAATAACGAAAATTGAAAAAAAGAATTCGAGGCAGAAAATACGAAGTTTCCTGTCTTTGGCGTACATGCGTTGATATAAGAGTTCGGATCTGTGGATCAATGGAGGACTAGCATTTCGAGGACTAGCATGAGAACGGATCATGGTGAGAAGAAGATCAAGGGGCAGAAACAGCGAGTAGAGCACCTTTCAAAAGCTCCGTCTGCCGATGAAATTGGCTGCTTTCGCAATGACCTTCAGGACTGTATGAAGTAAATATATAGTGCACAACAAACACCCACCATAGTAGAAGGAGCGATTTAGTAGATGGTGCTTGACTTAGGAAAAGCCGCGCAAAACATGCTCGACTTGGCAGAGGGAGGGACTCCTATAATGATATCGAAGATGGTGATCATCAGATGGGTTAAGACATGTTTAACGTGCATCCCTCCATACGTGCATGCTCTATATATAACATCAATCTAATGCGTGACCGTCTTCTAATGGAAAAGGCCACACGAGAAACAGGGTGACGCCTGTCTTTGCTCCATCCCCTCCAGTTTATTACCATCAGTGATTCTAACCTTGCAGTATTTCAACAGCATAACGCTGTCGACAAGATGCTGCTGAGCACCGTCTTGCGAAGTGACAAGCACAGTGGGAAACGCCTTGGGCAATCGCACGCTCACAGCGGCGCCTGGAGAAAGAGTCTTTCTGGACGTTGTCACTTGCCGAGCACGTGCTTCTATCTCGTAGATAGAAGCGCTGCAGTTGATGATGATAATGGAAGAAGTCATCTCTGGTATGTGTGTGTGTATGAGAGAGAAAGAGAGATCCTATTCCTATCGTTGCGCATACGTTGTTATATAGAGACTTCATTCGTTTATAGTGCGTAGAAAAGTGCAAACTTCAGCATCAAAAGACCATGAAATGATGCGAGCATTCTGCGAATTCGTCAAGGACCCATCTACGAGAGAGGAAATCCCATGACGGGCGAATCTTCCTTTAACTCCTACACTTCAAGCCCTGCCAATGGTACACAGCTCTGGTTTTCATTGAGATGATTTCCTCCGCCTTCCCGAGTCTGCACAAAATTCTGTAGATCCGGAACATCTCTTTGTTTGCATCCACTAATGGGCTTTCAGGATCTGAACATATGAAAAAAGTGATTCTACCTTTGTCAAAGATCTTAATGTCATAAGAAAACAAAGGTTACTGCCCTTCCATTGATGCTAAAGGACACAATCCATGTTGTAATGTTTCCCAAAAACTACCTCTTTGTAAGCACTACAAGAAAAAAAAAAAGTGGCAGATGCAAATTGAAAAGAAATTATAGACGTGAAGTGCTAACTTTCATGACAAACACATATTTCCATCGGTATAGGGTCGATAAAAGGTTTGCGCATACTTCTTTATTTTACTTTTTCTTTTTTTTCTGTTTATCGATGGCTAAAGTGATGCGTATACCGATAAGTTTCACCACAATAAAATTGGGATTTTTTGACATGTACAACCATCATAATTCACGTCTAAATATCCATTTCTATGAAAACATCAAAAAAAAAAAGGGTGTTGCAATACATCTCGAAAGGCGCATTGACGCATGCATCAAAATATCTGTTGATAGTATCTACATGTGTTAGTCAATATATTGACCGCTATACATATCCATAAGCATGTCGAAATCCCAATGCACCAAATAGCTATTTTCTTAAGTAAAACAAAAATAAAGGCATTGGTATATGCAGTGGTTTAACGGTCAGTTTACACGTCAATAAACGTGTAAGTATGCATAGGTATTTGAAAAAGTTATTACAAAAACAAAAAACCTTCCAGGCCTATGCAGGTTTATGCACACCTGTACGCACAAATCTGTACAACATGAATTGGGATAATCATACTCATAAAACATATAATATCATAACCATAACTTGCATATAAAATTGGATAACATCTCAATTCATGTGAGAGAAACTAAGATATACTACCTCTCGCTTCATCATATATATGTTATCATTAGTACTTGTTGTCAGGATCTTACTCACGCGCATACAGATATGACGGATACAGAAAAACACACAGACAATAGACGCAACAAGAGACGAGACAGAACGCAGTATTGGGTGCAATCTCCCTCCATGCACTCTGTTTCGACAGTCCACAGAGTACATGTATTTATAGGAATTTTGATTATGTCGAAAAGAGTGGTTACAAGAGGGCGGCTTCGAAAAGCAGGCGTGAAACTAAAAGTTGATAACTTTTACAAAAAGCCATTGCTTTCAATAACAGAAACTGCGGTCTACAACGACCCTTATTCTAACCATTACTTTTCTAACAATAGAACCTTCTACACGGGTTTATTTACAAAATAAATAATAATTATTCGGATTATTGATGCCCGCCCTTTCACGCCTTGCACGCTCCTCACGAACCTTCAGCTGCTATATCAGAAATATCAAAAACATATTAATATATTAATAATATAACACTTTAGCAATGCATTGTTCAATAATATACAACATGCCTCTCAGTTGACAAGCAACTGACCTCAGTTGATAAAATAATTTAACACTCTAACAATTACAATGCAGTGTTCAACATATTCCATGTTATTGTTACAATTCAACAATGCATTGGCCAACATATTCCATGTTACAATCCAACAATGCATTGGCTATTCCATATTTCAATTCAACAATGCATTGGCTAACATATTCTATGTTATAATCCAACAATGCATTGGCTATTCCATATTTCAATCCAACAATGCATTGGCTAACATATGCCATGTTACAATCCAACAATGCATTGTTCAACATATTCCATAAGGTATAACATGCCCCTCAGTTGAACAAGCAACTGACCTGAGGTGATAAAAGAATAAACATGGATGGTCAGTCACATGTTTCATCACTGAATAAAGAAAATAGGCATGTGCCATGTAAAAATACATGCATGGAAATGTTCATGGAGCTGGTACATTAATGTGTTTGTGTTTGATATGCAGAAATTAAGTGGTCATAATGAGGTGTTAATTGTGTTTTATGTATCCATTGACATTCTTCAATAGAGTGATTTTTGTACTTAATCAAATATCGATGATATTGAGTACCTGTGCGTGTAGTAGTGACATCATGATCAATGATTTTCTCAGGAACTAAGATTTCAGATTGTTCTTCAATTAAAGGAGGGTCATCAAGAAGTGGAGCAAGTGGTAAAGTTCCTTTAAAGGGTTTAAGTAAACTAATATGAAAAGAGTTATGAATGGTCCAATGGGATGGAATATCTAATTGAAATGAATTATCATTAATTTTTTCTATAATGCGAAACGGTCCATAATAGCGTGGTGCAAGTTTAATTTTAGGATGCTGCAAAATATTTTTGAGACATCTTTTAATGATACGCAACCATACAAAATCATTTTCCTTGAATTCTTTGGCTAATCGTTTAGTATTGATAGTACGTGTTTATCGCTCTTGACTTTTCCTAATGTGCTCGTGAACATCATGAAGTATAGAAACGTGATCTTGAGCAATAGAATCTGCCATCAGAATGTCGGTTTGGGTGAGGGACATGGGAGTGGGAAGCTTTTAACCAAAAACTATTTCAAAAGGTGCACGACCAGTAGTGGTGTGTGAAGTGTTATTGTAAGCAAATTGAAGTAATGGCAACTTTTCATCCCAGTTATTAGGATTATCTAATGAATAACAACGTAATAAATCAAGAATAGTACTATTTGTAGCCTCACTCTGTCCATTACTTTCAGGATGAAATGCAGAGCTAAAATCTATTTTAGAACCAAAATGTTGAAATAAGGCAACCCAAAAATGATTACAAAACCTAACATCACGATCACATAACATTACTTTAGGAAATCCATGATGTGGAAAAATGCATTTAATGAATAATTTTGCAGCTTGAGGTGCAGTCAAAGTTTTTCTACATGGAATGAAATATGCATATTTACTGAACCTATCAACTATTGTCCAAATCATATCATTATGTGATGAAGTGATAGGAAGACCTGTGATAAAATCCATAGAGATTTGTTCCCATGGTTCATTTGGAATAGGAAGTGGCATTAATAATCCAAATGGTTTACCATGATGACGTTTGACACGCTGACATACAATGCATTGAGAAACATAATGTGCAATGTCTTTTTCCATGTGTGGCCAAAAGAAGAAATCTTTGCAAGCAGAAATGGTGCTTTGTATGCCTCTATGACCCATGTAAGATGGTTCATGCATTTCTTTAATGACAAAATCTTTAAAAGCTTGGGTTATGCACAATCTATGTTGAAAATAAAGAAAACCATTATGAAATGTATAATGTTCATCAGATAAAGATGCAGCATTGTTGAAGTCATGCCATGCATGTGAAAAATACAAATCAGATGTATAAGTGAAAACCATGTCTTGAAAAGAATGAATTTGAATGGCAAAAATATTATTCAAAACAATGGAATTCGAAGGAAAACGGCTAAGAGCATCCGCTACAACATTAGCTTTACCTGGCTGATATTGTATCATGGGTTGGAAATTTTGAATGAATGATGCCCATTTAAGATGCCTATCAGAGATTAAGGGCTGATTTAATAAATGTTTAATAGCCTGTTGATCGGTTTTGATTAATACTTGAGAGCCCATAAGATAGTGTTTCCAAATTCGCAAAGCATGCACAACTGCTAACAGTTCTTTATCATACGTACTATAATTCTGTTCTAAGGGCTTAAGCTTTCTACTCTCAAATGCAATGGGATGGTCATTTTGCATCAGAATAGCACCTATTCCTGAACCGCTAGCATCAGTAACAACATGAAAGGATTGTGAAAAATCAGGTAATTGTAAAACAGGTGCATGTGAAAGTGCATGTTTAAGTTTGTCCAAGGACTGTTGTTGGGTAAGTCCCCATGCAAATTTTATTTTCTTTTTCAACAACAAGGTAAGAGGTAATGCTAAATAAGAAAAATTTCGAACAAACTTCCTATAGAAACTAGCCAACCCAAGAAAAGAACGAACATCATTGACTGATTGTGGTGTAGGCCATTCTATGATAACTCTAATCTTTTTCGGATCCACATGCACACCTTCACTTGAAATAATATGTCCTAAATATTCTAGCTTACGCTGAAAGAAATAACTCTTTTCAGGATTAGCATAAAGTGTGTTCTCTCGTAACAAATGAAAAACTGTTTCAAGATGCTTTTCATGTTCACTATCATTCTTACTGTACACAAGAATGTCATCAAAGAATACAAGAACAAAAGCTTGATAATCAAGAAAAATATTGTTCATCATTCGTGCAAATGTTGCAGGGGCATTAGTAAGTCCAAAGGGCATTACCATAAATTCATAATGGCCATTTTGAGTTCTAAATGCAGTCTTAAAAATATCACTTTGTGTCATACGAATCTGATGGTAACCGGATTTAAGATCAATTTTACTAAAGACACGAGCTCCTCGTAACTTATCTAAGAGATCATCTATTCGAGGAATAGGGTATCTATTCTTGATCGTGATCTTGTTAAGGGCTCTATAATCAATGCACATTCGATAAGTTTTATTCTTCTTCTCTACTAAGAGAACTGGTGCTCCAAATGGGGAAGAACTAGGCCTTATAAGTCTTTTTTGTAGTAGGTCTTTTACTTGATTTTCTATTTCCTTTTGATGTAGTGGGCCATGTCTATAAGGTGCTTTATGAGGAGGAGAACTACCAGGTACTAAGTCTATGCTATGGTCAAAGGATCCTCGAGATGGTGGTAGTTCAGAGGGATATTCAGACATAAAACAATCCTTATAAGTACTCATGAAAGGTTTATATGCATCTGGAAGTGTATGAGTATAATCATTGATGACATTGACAAAAACAATGCATGAGTTGAATCCTTTCCTAAATGCACACTTTACTTGAGTGTGACTAATCAATGGAAATGGCTTGAAATCATGCCGTGCAGACAAAGTAATGATTTGACCTTTGAAAACAAACTTAAAGGTATGAGTATGGTAGTCAATACGTGGGTTATAATGGTGACGAAAAGGCATACCTAGTATAACATCATAAGATTGCAAAGGTGCAATTAAAAATGTCCGTGAATCAACATAAGGGCCTATCCTAATCGTAACATCTTGCACTTCTCGTGTTACATTATAACGACTACCTTGAAATGCAGCTTTCACTTTATACAAAGAAGGAAACATTTGTAATTTAAGTTCTTGTACTAATAAATGTGAAATGAAGTCATGTGAACTACCATCGTCATGTAGAATTTTAACTAGTTTGTTATTTATTGTACCCTGCATGCAAAGAAGAGAGTGTAGAGAGATATCGTTACCCAAGGTACTTAAGTCCTTCTCCAGTGATTCCTCTGTCCAAATAGGAGGAATTTCTTCATTATAGACCTCCATGTTATGCAATCGAGCTGTAGCCTATTTCATATGAAGAGGTTGCAATCTGCACCTTATTCTTGTATGTCCAGGTTTACCATAATTCCAACAAGTGATTCGTGGTCGCTTCTGTTGGGCATTCACTGCTGAAGTTTGAAGGGTAGGTGGTTTGGTTGGTTGGAGAGATGAAGCAACGGGTGGAGTAGAATAATTGGATTGTGGAGGTCGAGGAAAACTAGGGTAAGATGGGGCATTAAAATTACGCTTCAGAGGAAGATGTGGTTTAACAAAAAATGGTCGTTGACGTGGTTGTTGGAGTCGAAGTGACTTGGTTATGGACTGGAATTCTTTTTCTGCATCATAGGCGAAAGATATAGCCTCGTTGAGGGTTGTAGGTCGTAGGGTGTGAAGCTTAGCTTGGATACCGACCTCCAAACCATCTTCGTATTTCTGTTGCAAGATATCCTCTGATACATCTTCAAGCATTCGTACAAGTAGTAAATTTTGCCAGAACCGCTCTGTGTAGGTAGTAACCGTATCACCCTCCTTCCATGTAAGGGTCGTCCATGCTCATGGAACATGCAAATGGTATTGAGGAGGAAGAAATGAATCCTTCACGTTTTCTTGAAAAGCCTTCCAAGTTGTTGGACGCTCTGTACTGTGCCGCAAGACATTCCACCAGAGTTGTGCTTTACCTACTAAATAGTTAGTGGCAAATTTAATTTTTCACTTTCAGCATACATTTCATCGGTATAAAAATCATCAAACTGCGACAACCAAGAAAGTACTAAAGGCCCATCCTTTCGGCCATCAAATCGTAGAAACTGGTAGTTTCTATTACCAATCTTTGAATGAGTAACATCAGATTGGGCAGACACAATAGCTTTTACTACTCTCGTAAGGTTGTCTTCCTCAGTTTGCATCTTTTGGAGGATTTCATCACGTTGGCGGATCTCGTTCTGAGCTCCTTGAAGCTCATGCCGCAAGAGCTCTAGTTGTTGTTCAAATGTTGCCGCAGGTAGAGGTGAATCACTGTAATCCTCCATGGTGCTCTTGGACCCTTGCTCTCAACCTTGGTGTATTGAACCCTCTTGGTGTCTCGATCCCGTGTTCTCAGTCTTGCTTGGTATCTTGAACACTCAATCAAATGCCACCCAGGGATTTTGAAGGAATTCACACTTCCAAGCTAGCTCATTGGAAAGTTCGTTCTGAGAGCTTTCCAACGGTATATTACACGCCTCAATCCGACCTACGGAGTGAAAGTTACACTTGATTCTTTGTTGGGTCCTTCCTTGAAATCGCCGCGAGCGCCTTGCACAAGTACCAAAGAAAGAGAACTTGAATAACAATTCCAAGAGATGGTGGAGTGGTCAAAGTACTTCCCTTGAAAGTAGGAGGTTGTGGGTTCAAATCCTCCTACCTTAGGGACTCTAAACCTCTCTATTACCACTCAAAAATTAAAATTGCCTCGCGCGTAGCCAACGGTCGTCAAGGGAGCCTTGGGTGCCAATGTATTGCCTAAGTTATTGCACTCACGCGCATACAGATATGACGGATACAGAAAAACACACAGATAATAGACGCAACAAGAGACGAGACAGAACGCAGTATTGGGTGCAATCTCCCCCCATGCACTCTGTTTCGATAGTCCACAGAGTACATGTATTTATAGGAATTTTGATTATGTCGAAAAGAGTGGTTACAAGAGGGCGGCTTCGAAAAGCAGGCGTGAAACTAAAAGTTGATAACTTTTACAGAAAGCCATTGCTTCCAATAACAGAAACTGCGGTCTACAACGACCCTTATTCTAACCATTACTTTTCTAACAATAGAACCTTCTATGCGAGTTTATTTACAAAATAAATAATAATTATTCGGATTATTGATGTCCGCCCTTTCACGCCTTGCACGCTCCTCACAAACCTTCAGCTGCTATATCAGAAATATCAAAAACATATTAATATATTAATAATATAACACTTTAGCAATGCATTGTTCAATAATATACAACAGTACTACTAGCGTATGTATGTATGCATGTAGCGTATGTATGTATGCATGTATGCATGTATGCATGTATGCATGTATGCATGTATGCATGTATGTATGTTTGTATGTCTATATGTATATATGTATGTATGTATGTACATATGTAAAATATATATATCCATATGTATATATGTATGTATGCATGCTTACATACTTACATGTAAGTATATATGTATGTATGTAAATTGGGTATGTACGCATGTATGTATTGATGCATGTAAAGTATGTATGTATGTATGTATTTATGTGTGCATGTACATATATATGCATGTATGTAAGTTTGAATTATGTAGTGTATGTGTATATATAACAATTTGTTCCATATATAATGCAATATGGCAAGAAAAATTTCAGCAACGTTCCCATAGACTAAGAAACTTAGAAAAGATAACCAGAAGGCATCCATGCCATAGCAATATCAGCACATGTAAGGCATAAACCAAAAGGCACTCAAGCCATACATCAAAAAGGCATGCATGCCATACAACAACCTACAAAAAATCACTCCACCTATAAGAACCTAAATACATAAAACAAAACGGTTCACCTATATGTATCTATGTATGTACATATGTATGTATGTATGTATGTATGTATGTATGTATGTATGTATGTATGTATGTATGTATGTATGTATGTATTTATGCATGCATGGATGTATGTATGTATGTAAGCATTAATGTATGCATGTATGTACATATGTATGTATGTATGTACATATGTATGTATGTATGTACGTATGTATGTATGTATACATGTATGTATTTAGTTTATGTATGTACGTAGGATTGTATATATGTAATATATGTAAGTTTTTGCATCTGATATGTATGAAAGAATATAGGTATTTTTGTATTTATATTTGTGTTTATGTATGTATGTATGTATGTATGTATGTATGTATGTATGTATGTATGTATACATGTATGCATGTATGTATGTATGTATGTATGTATGCATGTATGTATTTATGTATGTATGTATGTATGTATGTATGTATGTATGTATGTATGTATGTATGTATGTATGCATGCTATGTAAATATGTATGTATGTATGTATGTATGTATGTATGCATGCATGCATGCATGCATGTATGTATGTATGTATGTATGTATGTATGTATGTATGTATGTATGTATCTCTATGTATGTGTGTATGTATGTATGTAATTTACACACATACACACACACACATATAATTTGGGGCATTTGCATCATTATTTGGTCATTCCATTTATGCTAGTTCATGGGGGAGTATTTTTGTGCCAAACAAAATATATTGACACATTATTGGGATGTTTCAACCTTGAAGTTTACAAACCTATTGCAACTCCTAGGGGAATAGGTCTATGGTTGAGTTTTCATGAGGAGATGCATTTGATGTTCTTCCCTATCACTAGGTTGATGGATGCTTGATTTACTTATGCATTACTCAGCCTCATATTTAGTCGGTTGTCTCTTAGATGAGGAGGTTTATTCATTTCCTAGACATCAAGTAGCTGCAGGCACTTAAGTGCATCTCTCGCTACTTGAGTGGTTGCCAAGTACTTGGATTGTTTTATTCCAAAAAGGGATCATTACCGCCATTTTGTTTCCCTAACTCTAACTAGGCTAGTTGTTAGGACACTTGTGTGTCCACTAGTGGTTTTTTCTTCATGCCTAGTAGCTCATGCATATATTGGTTGAGCAAGAAGAAATCTACCATGGCCAACTCTAGTTGTGAGGTTGAGTATAGGGAAATTTTTGCAATGAGTGTTGAGTGTGTGGTCGAGATGCCTTTTGGCTCATTTGTGTGTTGGTTAGTCTTCTACCACCACCATTTTCACTTATAGTGAGATCGCATTAGTAGTTGTTAGGAACCCTATGTTCCATGATCCCACAAAGCACATTGAGGTGCATTATCATTATGTACGGAGAGGTTCTCTACTCGAAAGATCAGTTTGGCAGATGTGCCCACACAAGATAATGTTGCAAACATTTTCACAAAGGCTCTACCTAGGAGAAGTGTGAAGCTTTCTTCAAATCTTTACCCTTACTTGCTTTTGTGGATTGATCTCTTTCTACATAGCTTGGCACTTTCTTATACATTATTGCTTGATCCTTTTTCATCGCATCACACCCAAGGGGAATTTGGTGATATATTTTGGTAGTTATGTGTGTGAACACACTTAGGACCATCAGGGGCACTTTTTTGCCTCTTTAGGAGGTTTCTTGTTGTTGGTTTGTATGTGTGCCTATAACCCTAATGGGTTAATTATCTTTGTACATCCATTTGGTAATTCATTAAGTGTTGTGTTGTACTCCAAACTTCTTCTTGTTCCTTGTGATGTTTGTGTGCTTGTGTAGACCACAAACTCCAATAATTATTGTATAGACTCATAGAGATACTTCCTTTGTGAAATATCCATGAATAGAACATAAAATATTATGAGTGAATTAATCAATATATTTAGATCTTTTTCTTATTCTACATGGTTGTTCAAGCTTTGAAATTAAAAAATTATATGTTTTTCTAGATAAACTATAAATATGTTGGTAGAGCGTTCATGATATGAAATTCATGATTTATTAGAGCGTGTAGTATAGGGAATCAAAAGACAAAAACATTATAAAAAATATAAAAATTTTATCACTTTCGTGTAGAATATCAATGATATGAATTAAATGAGGGTCGAGTTGAAATTTGATGTGCTTAGAGTATGCATGAATAGGGCCCTCTGCATGGCCGTGCATAGGCACATGGTTGATAACCCATTCACTTGATTTTATTCACAATACTTGATTCTTTATATGAGTTGCAAAGAGCATGATACTCGATGGCAGTGTGTCCAAAGGCCACACAGGTTTGGAGGGGGTGGATGTCATAATGTTTCTATTCCTTATTTTCCAAATTGCCTTGGCAATGTTTCTAGTGAATTTAGTTAAACATAAAACCAACTGTTAGAGTGTATAAACCAGAACTACTTTCCATGAGTGGTGCTTCAGAAAACCTTGAAAAGATTGTTTTTCAATGGCCAATTATTCAAAGCCAGGAGAAGTTCAAAGATAGGAATGGAAAGACTCTCGTGTCCCTATAAGGAAGAAGATTCCAAACAAAGAACTCGATCAATTGAATTCAGGGGAGTTTTCTCTCACGAAAAAAGAGCGGGTTAGGGAGAGCTTGGATCCTCTGTTCATTGCGGAGGAAACAGTCAGGAGAAGATGAGTGCTGCTTGTACAAGGTGAGGAGGAGACACTCAGTTGAGGAGGGAGGATGTGCTCTTCAACGGATCACTTAGCCAACAAGAGAACAGAGGAAGAAAAGTGCATGCAAATTAATTCTGCAAATCTTGAAGGAAATTCCGGGTGCATACAGTGAAGCTGCAGCCAACAAGGTGCTTTCTCGATTGTGAGGCAGTTGACGACACGACATATGATGTTCAGTTCATAGTACAAAACAAGCTTCACCGAATAAGAGCTGTTGCAAGTGAAAAGGCGGCAAAGATTTATGGTTTACAAGTACTTGCTGAGGGCATTTATTGCGCATCATATGAGAACTTGCACATGCTTCAGGTCATGGAGGAGGGCTCTACCATACGTCTGCTTGACAAGATTGGATTGCTATGCCGAAAGACGACAGTAATCATGCAAGGAGAAGTCCTAGCATTGAGCAAGTTATTCATTTCCGATTTGGAGCATCAGACGAGACTAATCATCACAGAGTGTTGTTCTGTATGCATCTGAATTTATAGTTAAGGCGGAGAAGTCAATGCGGCCAGCGCTGAAGAAAATTAGTAACGACTAAAAAGTATTGAGAACCTCATCGAACGCTCGAATTAGGAGAAGATAAAAACACTTATTTAATCGGATGTTAAAGGCAGATTCTCTGCTCCTTCATGCATAAAATTTGCGATGAGTATATCTTCAAGTCTTATTATGATACGCTACACTCTTTTGAATCTTCATTGTCTTCGAATGTCTTCTTAAATATAAAACAAAAATTTTGGTATCAATTCACATCTTTGTGCACGAATAAAAGGTATTAATGATTCGTTAGTAATTGAACTTCAACTCCAACTCTGTATTGTATTCAGGTTTTGGTTTCTATGAATCCTTTTGAAATCAAAGAACATATGTTTTCCTTAATTAATTTTTATCAATCTATGCAAAATGCATCACAGAGCCATATGTTCTCAATCTAAATGTATGCTTTCACTAGCATTTGTACATATCCTACATGCTCTCGGTCTAATAGTGATTAATGACTTAGAATGTATGTGTTAACTGCCCATGGAAGGAAGAATCTCTCATTAGATCTTCACGCAACAGGTCTACTTTATTTTGTTTTTCAGCAATCCTTAGGGTGATCAAAATTTTATCATTGAATAGAGAGCACGGATGTTTTTGCATGAAATGCTCATGCAATCTTCTGATTTCATATCATCGTTGATCTTTGGGAACTACTACTGGTCGAAATTCCATTGCTGTCTAAATGATTTATCATTTATATTTTTTTTATGACCCGTTGTTTCTATTCAGTACTGTTTGCTGAGATTGTTGTGTATGATCTCAGATTATTTTAATAAATAAAGAATATTTCTCTTATATATGTAAGGGATTTTGCATATCCTTTATGTGTTGCATCTCTGTCCACAAGTTCTCTAGTAGCATGTTCCATAACCTTCAATGAGAGCTACATCAATGTAGCAACGTTCACGTGAAAGGATGTCTTAGTACACACAAAGATTGTGACAAATATTGTGACAAAGGGTAGGTCAACCACCAATATAGTTAAATATCTTAAAGAATTTAAAGGATTAAAACGGTCGTTCCAGCATAAGATGCATTCATCAACAAATAAAAAGTGTGGATGAGTTACATATGAGCCTATGATCATAAATATTCTCTTATCACAGAGATAAAGAGAAAGCATTCCAATAGCTTTAGAATCATGTTACTTCGTTACACATTTGCATGTAATTGAAAGTCGTCCAATATGCATGATATGATGTGTTCCTTGAGCACCATGATGTTGTTGAGATATCAAGCTCAACATGTGATGATCCACGATGACACGTACCAATTTTTCGTTTCTCTGACATGTATAGTGGTCACGCCGGTATATGTCAGAGATACTTCATTGAGCTTTATTAGATTTATCTCCCGAGAGTGATGGCACATTTGTTCCTTGCCAGCTCACTCATTCGCCGACATAAGGCTTTTCCTTATGTACTAATCTTTATATATTGCACTTGTTGTATTCTTGTTTTTAGGTCATTCTTGTACATTCCTTTTTATGCAATCGAAGAAGAAGAAGAAGAAGATCATTCTTCCTTGCCTCAATTTGTGTGTATGCTTCTCCTTGAGAGTGAGAGTGTGTGTGTGAGCTCTCTTCCTTGTCTCCTTCCTCGTGACATGGTATCAGAGCCAACTTGGCTATAGAGATCTCATGGAGAAGGAGACGGTGAAGAGTAAGTAGCAAGGCATGGAGAGAACGCGATTCACAAATGACCTCCATTTGCTACGAAAATCGGCGTGAAGGTAGAAGACCTCCGTTTTGAGCCCGCAAGGTGGGGCTCACAGAAAAACCAGGTCAGTTTCAAAAACTCTAACTTGCGTCGTGTTTGGTAACACTCATATATTGGAGATCCAAAATTTCAAGCGATTCCGTGTACTGTTGATACACGAAAACTAAGTTTTTTTGAGATCGAATTATCACGTCATAGTGCAACAGTGTTCAAGCAGAAGTGCCACTTGTAGTGGTTTGCAATGTTGCGTATTGCTGCAGAAATGGTGAATGCAGATGGAATGAGTCAACTTATGAGCGCTAAGCTAGACAAGAACAACTTCCATGCTTGTAGATTCAGAATGAATTTCCTGATGGGAAAATGCTATTGGAAGTACATCAAAGGAGAGAACAAAAATGCTCTGCAGTTACCAGAGAGGAATCAGACTGCAAAAGAGATACGAGCATATGAGGAATGGAATCAAGAAGCACAAAAGGTAATGTATTGGCTATCTGTTAGCATACAGGATAGCATGATTGGGCACATATAGGATGCCAAGACTCTAAAAGAGGCTTGGAAGAGCTTGGTCACATTGTATGAGACCAATACAAAGGCATGGAAATTGCAACTCAAGAATGAGTTGCATACATTCAAGAAAAAGAGTATGTCGGTAAGTGATTATACCCTGAAAATCAAAAGCATATGTCAGTCACTTGCATCTATTGGAGTGAATGTAGATGATGATGATAAGGTGGAAGTATACTTTCGTGGTTTAGGAGCTGCATATAAGCTGAGAAGTTGTTTATGGTTCATCATCACATGATGAATACGATGTCTGCTAGTGTTTGAAAATCGAATGATAATGTCTGGTATGTTGATTCAGGTGCTTCAAATCACATGACTAGTCATGTGAAATGGTTTAGTACTTTGTAGAAATTGCTAGTTCCTGGATATGTTGAAACAGGTGATGACACATCACATCCTATTGAGCATACAGGAAACATAGCACTATCTATGGAGGATGGAAAGTTAAAACATCTTGCCGATGTGTGCATGTTCCAAATATAACAAAGAATCTGGTTTCTGTTGGACAAATGGTTGACCAGGGATTACAAGTCAGGTTTAATGCTAATGGATTATATGTAGAGGAGTACAATCAGGATGGACGATTGGTTGCCAAAGGAAACAAAGTGGGTAGAATGTTCACCTTAAATGTGAAGATTCCTGAAATGAATGAAGCCATGTTTGCAAAAGGTGCAGGAGTTATTGCTGATATAGAGATCTAGTACAAACAAATTGGGCACGCAAATCTGCAACAGTTGAAACTGATGCAGTCAAAGGAGATTGTCCATGGACTACCAAATTTGAAAGTTGCAAAAATGCAAAAGGTATGTGCAGCATGTCAATTTGATAAACACACAAGAGCATCATTTCCACATGACAAGCATGTTAGTGAGAATGTACTAGAAGTAACACATACAGATGTTTGGGGTCCAGCAAAGACCACATCTATGGGCAGTTCTAGGTTTTATGTTACTTTCATTGATGACCATACATGCAAAGTATGGGTATATTTCATGAAAGAGAAGAGCGAGGTATTCACTCACTTAGTTATGGTGGAAAAGCAGATAGGGAAGTACATTCAGACATTAAGATATGATGGAGGAGGTGAATACATGTCAAATGAGTTCAGTAGTTTTCTAAAGAATCATGGAATTCGGCATCAATTTTCATGCAGGTACACACCACAACATAATGGTGTTGCTGAATGCAAAATAGACATACTGCAGAAATAGCAAGAGCCTTGATGGCTGAGAAGAATATGCCTCATTGTTATTAGGCAGAAGCTATGCATACTCCTGTATACATCATGAACAGAACTCTGATTGCTGCTATTCATCAAGTTACACCTTAAGAGAAGTTTATAGGTAAAAAGCCAAACTTATCACATCTGAAATTTTTTGGTTGTATTGCATATGTACATGTCCCAGATGAATTGAGGACAAAGCTTGATCCAAAAGCACAAAAGTGTGTCTTCATTGGATACTCCCTTGAGCAAAAGGGATATAAATGTTATAACACACTCACACGACAGGTAAGGATGAGCAGAGATGTGGTATTTGATGAAATGTCAACCTTCTATGCAGATGCCAAAGAAGGACTGAATCTTGAACCCAATGACAAAGAAAATGCTAAAAAATCAAGTGCAGAATCTCAAGTTTTGAGTGGATCGGATGCATCACCAAGCAATAGTTCCAACTCAAATCCATGGAGGGGAAGATTGCATGGAAATTTCAGTCTAGCAAATTCATCAAATACATCCAAAAAAGGTAAAGAAAAGCTTTTTGCGAGTAGTAAAACATATGCAAGTTTTGAAGATGATGGAGATTCAAGCAGTTCAAAAAAGAGTCTTGATGAGGAACTTGGATTGCCCTCTGTGAAGACTCCAGAAGTAAGAAGGGCACATGCAGATGACACAAGGAGAAGTACCACATGACCAAGAAGATCTAGGAGGATGTGGAATTGAGTGCAACGATTGATGTATGATAGGTATATGGCTTTTCATTGTGCCTACATGACAAAGGTAATACAAGATGCTAAACCTTCTTGCTTTGAAGATGCAATTGGAATTGGAGATTAGGAAAAATCTATGGATGAGGAGATGGCTGCACTTTATGGAAATGATACATGGAAGCTAGTTCCATTGCCACAAGGAAAGAAACCCATAGGTTGCAAATGGGTTTACAAGGTAAAGCATAATGATGATGATAGCATAAGCAAGTACAAAGCATGCTTGGTAGCTAAAGGATATGCACAAACATATGGCATTGATTATGAGGAAACATTCAGCCCTGTAGCTAAATGTCTACTGTTAGAACACTTGTTGCATTAGCTACACCAAAAGGATGGACTTTGCATCAGATGGATGTGAAGAATGCTTTCCTACATGGTGAGTTACAGGAAGAAGTATATTTGGGCTAGCCACAAGGATATGAAGATTCAAAGCATCTAGAATATGTTTGCAGGTTGCAAAAGGCTTTGTATGGGCTGAAGCAAGCCCCTCGTGCATGGCATGCAAGGATTGTTGATTACTTAACCAGCATTGGGTTTTCCATGTGTGATGTAGATCACTCACTATATGCAAGGATGACCTAATTGTAGGTGGTGATAATGAAGGAAGCATCAAAGAGGTAATGAAAATTCTTATGTAGGAACTTGACATGAAAGATCTTGGTGTATTGCGCTATTTCTTGGGCATCGAGTTTATACATACAGAAACAGTGACAACACATCAAGTGAAGCATTGGAAAATGGTACTATGTACAGGAAACTTGTGGGAAGTCTTATATATCTCACAATTACAAGGCCTCATCTAAGTTATAATGTTGGACTTGAAAGTCAGTTTATGCAGGTTCCCAAGAAGCCACATTTGGATGCTCTGAGGCGCACTCTAGGTTATGTGAGTGCTACTTAGGATTATGCATTGTTTTATGAGGTTGGTGTAGATTTGCAGGTTTATGAATACATTGATGCCGATTGGGCTGGTAGCATTCCAGATAGAAGATCTACTAGTGGTTTTCTATTCTCACTAGGGAGTGCAGCTATTACATGGAGCAGCAAGAAGCAACCCACTATTGCTTTGTCGAGTATAGAGGCTGAGTATAGAGGTGCTTCAATGGCAGTGTGTGAGGCATCATGGCTAGAGATGCTACTTGCGGATTTATGTGTAGAAGTGCAAAAGCCTATCACCATTTATTGTGATAATCTTAGCATCATACAGTTGGCATAGAACCCTAATTTCCATGCTAAAACAAAGCATATCGAGGTACATTATCACTTCATCTGAGAGAAGGTATTAGCAGATGATATTGATCTTGTTTATGTGAGAACAGATGAGCAGGTTGCTAATATTTTCACCAAACCACTTGGAGCTGAGAAGTTGAAGAAGTTTCAAGAGATGCTTGGATTACAAGATATGGCATTGAGCTTGAGGGGGAGTGTTGAGATATCAAGCTCAACATGTGATGATCCAGGATGACACGTACCAGTTTTTCGTTTCTCTGACATGTATAGTGGTCACGCCGATACATGTGAGGGATACTTCATTGAGCTTTATTAGGTTTATCTACTGAGAGTGATGGCACATTTGTTCCTTGCCAGTTCACTCATTCGAGGACATTAGGTTTTTCCTTATGTACTGATCTTTATATATTGCACTTGTTGTATTCTTGTTTTTAGGTCATTACATTCCTTTTTATGTAATAGAAGAAGAAGAAGAAGATCATTCTTCCTTTCCTCAATCTGTGTGTATGCTTCTCCTTGACAGTGAGGGTGTGTGTGTGAGATCTCTTCATTATCTCCTTCCTCGTGAAAGATGTGTGACCCCACATGCCAATGAATCATTGTCCTATAATTCTTGATGATTTGAGGAAACAAAAGTGAAGTGAAGTAGTCACTTTCCTTGAGTTTTCACATCACTTAAGGATGCCACAAGCACTCAGCATGTGTAGTGTACCCTATGATTAACTTCATCCACCAACTATTCCATTGAAGTTGATAGAACGTACCTTTTTGCCTTCCCTCCCACGCTCTTCATGCATGAGGCCCCCACTCCCCCCCCCCTCCCTTGCCCTCAAAGTGCTAACATCACTATGCCCCGTCCTCAATGTGCCTATGAGCTACCATTGCTAAACCCTACCATCGGCATGCCCATGTGCTACCGTCACTATGCTCCACTGTCGATGGGTCCTTGTGTTGTCATCGCTATGCCCCACCATCGGTACACCCATGTGTGATCATCCCTATGCCCTACCATCGATGCATACCCGCTTCCACCATCGCAATCGTCACGAGAGTGCCCTGTTGCCACCATCATGCTCTCATCCCACCGCTATGCTCTCCTACCATCATCACGCTCTCACCCTGCCATTGTGCTCTCACACCATCATCACACTCCATGCCATCCTTGCACTCTCTATTCCACCATCGCAATCGTCACGGGAGTGCCCTGTTGCCACCATCATGCTCTCATCCCACCGCTATGCTCTCCTACCATCATCACGCTCTCACCCTGCCATTGTGCTCTCACACCATCATCACACTCCATGCCATCCTTGCACTCTCTCGCCACCATCGCACTCTCCCACTACTATCGTGCTCTATTGCAAACCCCGCACTCTCTCGCTACCCTCCCCCACCCAGTTGATGTCCTTAGGCTCTCGATCCCAATGGTCGACAATTCTGAAGACAACCTAGTGGAGCATGCTCACAACCTCATCAAAGGATGTAGATGCCACCATGCTCAAAGGAAGGCTTTCAAAGATGAGATCAACCATGTCCTCCTTGCAAATGGAGACTCCATGAACACCTCTAAGAAGCACAAAGCCACTCTCAACCAAGTCCCTACACAACCAAGCTAGACCTGAATCAAGTGAACGAATGAATTGACTAATTAGAAGATTAGCTTGCCCAACTAGTTGATCTAGTCGAGTTCCAAGTACTAAAAACCTACCAATCAAACCCTCAACCAAGCCCACATCCAACCCCTCAAATAGACCCCCAACAAAACGTGAATCCTATCATCCCTCAACTAGTTACAACCAGATGGCATTGACAACCGAGACTCCTTTGGCCTCTTCAAAATGAACCTTCTTGATGAATACCGAGGTGTTCGCAACTCTATCACCATCAACCGATGGATTGATGCAATGGAGAACTACCTCCAGATCCTCTAGGTTGGCCCCAACAATTGGGTGCATATGGTTAGCCAATTCCTTCAAGACGAAGGAGCAGCCTAGTACATGGTGGAATATAAGAAGGGCGCATGGAACACCTCGAATTCGTTCAAGAAGGCCCTCACTGACTACTTCGTACCTCGCAATGAGGCCTTCCAGTTAGTGGATGAGTGGTGGAGCCTTCACCAAGACAAGTTTATCAAACCCTATGTCTCCCAATATTGTAAGCTTATGCTCTGCATCTGGAACATGTCACATGTGGACCATTTAGATGGGTTCCTCTATGGATACTCCCCATATTGGGTGAAATCCATCATCCAAGGTCAGTGGAATAAAAGAGAAACCAACACCTCTATCAATAAAAGTCAGTCTCCAAAGAAACGAAGTGAGAATCAATGGGGCCAAGGTCTTTCTGCCCTCTTGGCACGACCAGAAACGTGTTCAAACTCCTTCAATAGTTCGAATCAAGTCTATTAGGATCTGCATCTGATTTGTCCCCAATTGGGAGGCTACCACTCTATAGAACCATGCTAGAAGCGTCAAAAAGATAAGAGAGTGCACTCAAGGAAGGGAACTTTGGCTGAGGAAGTCTCCACTTCCCGATCAAGGATCATGGAGGCCTTGTTCAGCCGAATATCTTTTTCCATTGTTCTGAGTTCTGAATATATATTGTCCATCTTTTGCCTGCAGGTACTTCAAGGAAAAATTAGTCGATTTAAATTAAAACATTAAAAGATATACGAGAGAGAGATATCATTTAACCGACTCTAAAGCAAATTATTTTTAATTTTCCATATGACAATTCGAGTGAGAAAATCCTTCCGACATCTGCCCCCACCAAACTTGCACATCGCCCTCGATGGGCCAACCTGCAGTTCAATAGGAAAGCAGTATCAAATTCTTTTGAAAAATATTTCTTGAACTATTTTCTTCAAAATTATATAAAATATGCTCCTAAAGGTAAGTACATCTTCTGATAGTTAAAAAAAAACCTTTTAAAATTATGCAAACTTGAATCTTAAACGTTTTCGTTCAATGCATGAAATTGAAAACAAGTTTTAGAAAGTCCCATAGAAATCAAGCAGACAGTTGTGGTACTTGCTCTTCTATTAATCCATTCAAAAGTAATAAATATTTTATATAAATGGTCTATCCCTCACTCCCTAGCCACTTGCCATAAGATGCTTCTAACTAATTCATCTAGAGCATAAATCTGCCTCATATTGCCCGTATAGAATTTCAGAAGTGGTTTCGAGACCACAACTGAATCATGATAACATTTTTCTTTTCTTTTCTTTTCTTCTTTTTCTTTTTCTTTTTTAATTTTCTTTTTCTCATCTTGCAGTAGCCATTAATATACTGCTTGATGTTCTCATTTCTCTATTTTCTTAATTTTTCTTCGCAACTTTTTTGTTTAAGGGGAAAGGCTTAACCCCTATTCAGAGCAGAGGTTCTAGAGGAATGCTAAAGTGGGAACTAGGATCTCATTAGCTAAATGATTTGGAAATTAAGGAAGTCTACCTATATAAAATAAACTTACTTTTTACTAGGAGTCGTTAGTCAAGTGTTCCCTCTCCTATCCTTATGAAAGCCATAGGGTCTCTAATTCTTATCCTCTCTTCATACACATCCCTACTTCAGTTTTAAATTCATTGTTTCATAATTTTAAAAATCTTCCTTTCCTATCAGAAGGATGTACATATCTATACATGAAATGCATCAATAAAAAAAATCATATTAACAACTAATAAATAAATAAAGTTTAGAACTCTTTCACCTGATCATTTTTATTCTTCTTCATCGTCGTCCTCCAAGAAGTCTTCGTCCAATTCAAATTTACTGCTTTCTCTTCTTCTAAAGAGCTTGATTCTTTTCCCTGCAATCAAATTCTTTAGCATAGAACCATCAAATTCACGTAATTTATATGTACCTGTTTCATAAATTGAAACAACAACGTAAGGTCCGAACCAACGTTTAGTTAGTTTCGTGCATCGTATTGAGTATCAAATGTACTATCATATACAAGCACCCAGTCACCACTTTCTATTGGTTGTGATCTTAGTCTATGTTTCTTATCAAAATATAATTTATTTTTCAATCTAGATGTTTTTAATTTTTTTATTGCTTCTTTAAGATTTTCATTTCCTTGTTTTAATTGTTTAATTCTAAATGCTAATAAGTCCTCTCTTGAAACGTTATCTTTCCAACTTAAATTCATCCAATTAATAATCTGAGTATGAATGGGAAATAATGGTTTCTAACAATACATGAGTTCAGCCGGCATAAAACCAGTTGTTCTCATGTACGTCATGGAATCAGCCCAAAGAGCAAATGCGAGATATTTTGGCCATTGACCAATATCTCCATGACAAGCCTTAGAAATAGCCTTTACTATGGAAGGATGCCCTCGTTCAATTTTTCCATTCGCTTCTGGGTTATAGGCAGTTGTAAGAGACAATGGAATTCCATGTTGTGCAAAGAATTCTCTCGCCTCTCTCGCATCTAACTCTCCTCTATCCGCTACTACTTTTTCTATATATCCAAATCTGGATAATACTTCATCCAAAAGGAATACGCATACATTATAAGTAGTATTGGAACGAAGCGCTCTACCTTCGACATGGTTTGTCAAATCCTCTCGTGCAAGAACAATATATCTCATGCCATCATTGCTTTTAGGCATGGTCACAAGGTCAACTACCCACTTGTAATGAATACAAGGTGGATAGGTCGGGTGAAGGAGATCTCTATGCTTAACAGAGTAATGGAACTGGCACGTACTACAAGTGTTCACAAACTTTTTAACAGTTACATACATCCTCGGCCACCAGTACCATTCTCTAATTTTTTCATATGTAGCTACAAATCCTTTATGACCAGCCCAAAGGCTTTCGTGCATCTCTTGCATAACTTGCACTTGAAAAACCTTCAAACCTAATACTCTTTGAGGGTTTCGAATCTTTCCTCTAGAATGTCTCCAAAGATATCCATCTTTCAAGAAGAAGTTGAAAGACTTCTTCCTAATGTTCTCGAATCGATTTGAAGACCAACTTGGGGAAGGCTGAAATGAACTCAGATAGTTTCCTATATCTCGCCACTCTCCTTCATAATCGCACTCTCTAAATCTTTCATATGTATAGGTAGATGTTTCATAAATTATTAAATTAATATGATTATTTAATGCTTCACTATCATTATCGAACTTTGCTCTTGAAAGCATATCAACAACGGTGTTATGTTTACCGGCTATATGAACAAAAGGAAGATTAATGAATTTAATATAGGCTATCCATCGAAGCATGGCTATATCTGGAGATGAAAAGTTAGCTATTAAACCTACTAATGGAAGACAATCGGTCTCTACTATTACATTAGCGCATATAAAGTACTCTTTGTCTGCTTTTAAAGCTATAACTAATCCCCATATTCTCTTAATTTGCGGGTAATTCTTTTGAGTATCATGAAGAATCTTTGCTCCAAAGCGAGTTGCGTACCTTTGTTCCTTCTCATCATCCTGCCCAATGACCCAGCCTATACCAATAGGACTAGTGTCAACAGTTAGGATTACAGGCTTATTTTTTGTATAGTCAATACGTTTCAAAACAGGAGCATTGATAAGCAATTGCTTTAGACGCCTCATAGTTCTGGAATGCTCATCAGTCCAAAAGAATTTCTTTCTTTTTCTCAATAAATCATAAAGCGGATTCGCTACATGAGCAAAGTGAGGGATCCAGATGACATAGAAAACACATGCACCTAGGAGTCTCCTTACTTCACTTACATTGCGACATCTCTCATAAATCCTACTAATGGCATCATTTTTTGCTGGATAGGGTCTACGACCATAATGGCCACATAAATGCCCAACTATTAGCACTTCATTAACACCAAAAGTCGATTTATCTAGAGAGAAAGTTAGTCCAACCTCTTCAAATCTTTCAAATATCTTTTCACAATCTGAAATATGGCTGGAAACAAACTTTCTACAACCAGATGAATCTAAACTTTCATCCTTTTCTTTTTCCACACACCCCTTTATTGGAATATCATCAATAAAAGGCATCGTCACTTTTGGGATAAAGTCATGTAGGACCAGATTCATAGCATTCATCATGTGTGCCACAGAATTTGTGGCTCCTTGTGGTAAAGTACACATACGTACTAAAGCCAAAGGAGTCTTCATCGTGGTCACATCTAGACTCTCAATTGCTAATTGAAACTGATCATACCCTGAATACAGGTCTCCCATTGAATAGATAGAGTGACCAGCAAATGCCTCGGCATACTCATCTACAATGGGTCCTGTTCCTACATTCCTAATAGTGACTTTATTCACAGGTTGTAAATCCTGAATAAAGTGTAGCTTCCCACTCTTTTTCGGTACCGTGAACCACCTATTAGAGTATGGTGCTGAGGATGGTTCCAAGATTCTCATGGCAATCTTCTCCTTTAACAATCTCATTAGCTCAAGTAAATGAGCCTTTGGGACTGGAATCGGACGAAGATTCCAAGGAATATGTGGTACTGTGAAAATAATCATTGGAGCTACTAACTTTGGGTCTGCACATCCTATGTCATGTGGGAACAAAGAAAATGCTTTACCATGACGAACAATCATCTTGATAAACTGCTCTTTTTCAATTTGAGAAAGAAATTCATCTCCAAATTTAATAGACTTCTTACTCTTATCAGTAAATATGTGACCTATCTTAGATCGATCTCTAAGAATAAGATCATTTGATACTCGACGAAGTATGTCATGACTATCTTTGGGTAAGGGTTGAGCTACAGCCTTTATTTTCTTTTCTACAGTTTTGTATTTGGTTTCTATGCTAACTTCATGCTCTAAGAAGAATTCACTAATAATCTCATACTCTTGAATAGAATTAAGAATTATTAGATTTGATTCAAAATTTTCATGAGAAACACTTTCAAGCTCTATTAATAAAGTAGAACTTTTTGATAATTCAATTATACTCTCAATTTTCTCGTCACTTGAAATTAATCCAGTTTTTCTGAAATATTTTTCAGTTTGGTTTCTAAATGTTTTTGTAAGATTTTCTTTAGTAATATAGTGTAAGCTAGTTGTAGGGGTACAAATTAGATAATTTTCAAATTTATGTTCATTGATAGGCGAGACATCAAAACAACATCCACTATTGTCTCGCTCAATAGTGGAGTCTAGCAGAAATTTTGATCATAGTATGCTCCATATTCTCTTACAGTCAGTGGATCATCACATACATGACTGATCAAGTCAATAGGATTTCTTCTTAAGCTCTTTCTATTTCTAGTATGGTTTGGGCAAACCGTCATAACTTGCAAAGAATCCATCCCTGATTTGGATCAAATTCTTGCATACGCTGATCCGTCGTTCATTGCCTTTGTTTCCATCCTCATTTCAGCTATAAATGGCTGTCCAAGAATCACTTCATATGAGCAATTATCTTGAACAAAGAAGTGAAACTCTTCTCGAACACCACCTATCATAATAGGCACATTCGCACATGCACCAAACAAAATACCAGAGCCATTGTCAGCTGTTCTCATCCGCCAACCGTGCTCTTTATCAATTGGCCATCTAAATTTGTCAATGAGCTTTTTTGAAATCCCGTTTATCTCTGACCCTGAGTCAATGAGAGCCAAAGCTAAACAAGAATCCTTTTCATCCCCGATTCTAATCTTCACTTCCGGTGTGCCTCGTGCCCAGAAGGTAGAATTGTATTTACTTTCACTTTTTAACATTTCTTTATCAGGTTGTATAGGTCCTAGAAAATTTCTATTTACACTACCCGTTGTAAATTCTTCATCATCCTCATAGTCACTTTCTCTTAATGTAACTGCATCATTCATAGCTAGGGTTTCTTCTGCCACGTCTTGCATATCCTTGTCTTGTGGCAAAGGAAAGCATCTTCTTCTAATAAGTCGAACAAAACTGTCCTTGAACTCCGGTTTCACAATGGAAAACACTTGCTCAAGTGACATCGTTACTTGACTTTTCATAAGAATGTCATCTAAAATCTCCCTAGCATCATTTTTCTTTTCGAGCTCAGAAATCATAATAGCACGTGGAGCTCTTCTACCCTTCTTCTTTCCTTTCTCTTCATTTTTGCTTTTGATCCTCTTTATTTCCAGGTTTAGAGGTTTCCAATCTCTTTTGTTCTTCTTGCAATTGAACATTTTCATCGGTCGGCTTTTTGCCTTCCTTTATCATTTTTCTCTTCTCTTCTTGAGATAAATTTGATTCATCAAGTTGAACTTTTTTATCAGTTTTCTTTTCATCTTCTCTTGTTTGCCTCCTAGTTACCCTCCTATCACCTTCTTCTACATCATCCTGTTGATCTTCTCGTCTCCGTTTTTCCTCAACATTAGCAATGTGAGAAAAGACAGAGGATTGTTCTACAGGAGATTTGCATGCGGTCTTGTACATTATCTCGTCTCTAGCTCGTACAAGTGCCTCTATTGAATATGGATTTTGGCTAGGCGTTGAAGAAGGCCTATCCTTGACCGGCTCTAGTCTCGCAGCCGAAGTACTGGCAGTTGCATCTGATACTGTTAAATTTTCATAAAGCTTTTTCATTCTGCCTTTGCCCCAATTGACGGACAAAGGAAGACGTGATCTAAAATCACATAGTCTTCTATCTATTTCCACAACTAATTGATTCGCCTTAGCACTTTTTAACTCTTCACAAGCAAATGATGCGTGCTCGAAACTATCACACCAAACACAGCGCTTCACGCCAGTCCCTCTTTTCTCATTAGTTCTTTGAAAGGGTGGTTGTACAGCAAACTGAGAAGCTTGCTGTGGTACCGGCTGAAAGACTGGTTGTGGTGGAACATACTAAGGCATAACTTGTTGATTAGGTAGTGCTTGCCCTGCACCACTACTGCTAGCCCCTGGATCGTTAAAGGTCATGGAGTAAACTTGTTTATTTAAATTAGCAACCTCTTTTGAAAGAGATGCTTGCATGTTCATAACATTTTCCATTTGCTTACATAGAATATCTAGTTGAAATTCTATGGGAGCTTTAGTAGCAGTTGTATTATTAGCCGTAGCCATAGTAGCAGGCATTGGCATGTCAACTTGCCTTATAGCAGGAGTCTCTCTAGGGTGCGAAGCATTAGGTTTAGCATACAAAATCATTTGCCTTTGCTTCATTTGAGCAACAGCCTCTATCTCTTTTTTGAATTTCTCCCAGTCATCAGTTAGCCCATACCTTTTTCCTGGCTCTTCTATTCGTCTTTCAATTTCAGCCCTATCTTCTGGATTAAGTATCTTAAGAAAATATATAATTACATCTGGATTAATTGCATTTCTGTCATCTTCAGGAAGTTGAGCCAAACGTCTCATAAACTCACCGTGAAGATGAGTTAAAGACTCATTGCTCTTAACAGTGTTTAACCATCGCAAAAAACCTTCTCGACTGTGCTGGCTAAAATCCTCGAGATAGAACATTTTATGAAGTTCCTTTCTAAATCCTCCCAAGGTTTTTCAGTGTGTTCTTGTATAGATTCTAGAATTGAACTAGAAACTACACGTCCAAAGTATTTAACTAGCACATCTTCAGGTAATCCCTGGATTTGCACTTGCTCCTCAAATGCATCTAGTTATTCTGTAATGTTTAATCCAGTAAATTTTCCTTTTTCTTTTAGAATAGCTTGGACTATACGTGTCCCTTGCTTTTCTATCATCATGTTCCTAAACATCTCCTCCATCTTGCGTTCTTGATAATGCTTTGAATAGAGAAGAAGTTCCCTAATAGCCGAATCTAATTGCTCTCTAAATTGTCTAAATCTATCACTAGTTGATAAAGCCAGGGATGGTTTTACCCTAGTCCTAGGCTTTACTAATTCTAATCTTCTTTTTCTAAAGTCTAATTGATTTCTTTAACCTAAATTTTGACTTATCTCTAATATTTACTCTTTTTGAATTTAAGTTTTTTTGAGATTTAAAAAATTTTTTAAACTTTTTCAATTTTGAAGGGTTTTTTTTTTAATAAGGTAATTTTTATAAAATAGTTTTTCTTGAATTAATTCTTTTAGTTTACTATTAATTTCTTTAAAATTCATTTCTTTGAAGAAATAAAAGCATTAACTATAAGTCAAAAGAAACCTAAATTTAAACTATTTTTATGCTATAAGCTTTCTTTTTATGCAATGAAAATAAAACAAACAATCTTTCTTTTTCAAAACTTAAAATCTTTTCTTTTTAATGATGCAAAAATAATGGCTTTTCCCAAAGTGTAGATATTTAAATGCTTTAAGTGAAAATTATATTTCCTAGATACAAAAGAAAAATTCAAATACTCTTTTAAATGCTAATATGAAAGTGCTTAGATCCTAGTGTAGATGAAAACAACTTTTCTTTTTAAGTGATGTGTATAAACTAAAAATAAAGAACTTGAAATAAACACCTTACTTGATGATATTTTTGTTGAAGAGGTTCAAAAGTAAACGTTAAAACAATCTAAAACACAAAATTTAGCTTGATTCTCTTGAACGTTGAGGGGAGGGGTTTGAAACGACGAAACTCCACCAGTTGGAAATCCTTCTTCCACGGTTTTGTCACAGCTTCAATCTTCAATTTTTCTGCTTAAAAAGAAGAAGATAAAATTAGAAATTAAAACTGAAAATGCAACATAAGTCCTAGGCACACTATCGTCACGTTTCACGTCGGGTTCACCAAAGCTGTCGTAGAGGGGTGTGAAGGTAGGCTGACGTTCATCTACAAGAATCGCGCTAACCCAACCGTGTGACTGCACGTAGGGTGCTTCTAAATATGCCTAGGGCCTTCAGTTCATTTTTCAGTTTAGGTGTGATAAAAACCTATATGTTTCTAATATATGGGAGTGCAAATTAAGAACTAATTATTTAGGCTAAAGACCGTAAGGACGAGCGTTTCTATAATGTTCTATAGCTTCTAATTGATAACACATAACTAAGTTCTCGTTTGTAATTTTATCTTTAACAAAGTCAACTTCTTCGTTCTCAATTTGATTTGAGTTAGGTTTTCTAACTAAATGAGGTGGGAATAAGTCTTTTTTGTCCTCCGGTTCTGGCAAAACTATGGTAATTAAAGGTAAAATTCTAGAAAGAAGACGATCGTAATCTAACGTGTGTAAAGTTTCTTTAACTACTTTATCTTTAATAATTTCAACTTCTATATTTTCGTTATTATTTGAACTATCAATTGAAGACGGAAGCAATGTTCCTATTATTAAGTTTTCTAATTCTTGATTCTTAATATCAGAATCGTTTGTAGATACTAGTTTAGAACTACTTGTAGATCCTATCTCTCTGGACATATGAAAAAAAGTAAAGATCTCAATTAATTTTCAAAGAAACAGTATGAAGAATTTCAAAATCAATCTATTTAAGCCTATACAAATCTTAATTGTATCGAAAAGTGGAAGTGCTAGAAATCTTTAGGATTTAAGCCTATACAAAAGCTAATACAATTCTCTTTTGAAATCTCTTCAATGATCTTCAAGGGTTCAGCGGAATATCTTTTTCCATTATTCTGAGTTCTGAATATATATTGTCCATCTTTTGCTTGCAGGTACTTCAAGGAAAAATTAGTCGATTTAAATTAAAACATTAAAAGATATACGAGAGAGAGATATCATTTAACCAACTCCAAAGCAAATTATTTTTATTTTTCCATATGACAATTCGAGTGAGAAAATCCTTCCGACAATGGCCTTAGTGGTCAACTACCACAAAGTAGAGGCCCCTATGGATGAACCCCCACCAGAACGCAAACACAAATGCCACCAGCATAAGTCCCAGAGAGAAGCTAACTCTCAAGCAAGGGGCACTTCCTCAAAACACATGTCCAAGAGGATCTCGCACAAGTATTTCAACAAGGCAGTGTATCAAGGGGGAATTGCACATCTATGTGTTCTATAACGAGTGAATCAAGAGACCAAGTTAGTTGAGATCAAGGAATTGAAGATCAACCATCCAAGCTTCCACTTTCTACTCAATGAATATGTGGATGTTTTCACAGACACACTCCCACCCAGGCTCCCACCCTTACACAATGTCCAACATCAGACAAAAACCTTGTCGTACCAACCAGCCCCATCAAGGGGTCCGTACAATATGAACAAAAGCAACATAGAAGAGCTAAAGTGACAACTACATGAACTAGAGGAACAAGGGTATATTCGAGAGAGAAAGTCACTATATGAGGCCTTAGTCCTCTTTGTGAAGGAGAACGATGGTTCAATGCACTTATGCATCAATTATCGAACCCTCAACAAAATACAATCAAGAGTAAGTACCCGGTTCCAATCATGGAGGAACTACTAGACCATCTAGGAAAGGCTAGATACTTCACATCCATAGACCTCCGTTCGACTTACCATCAGATCAGGGTGGTTCAAGAACACATTGAAAAGATAGCATTCTGCACACGTTTTGGTAGCTATGAATGGCTAGTTATGTCGATCGGTCTCATGGGCACCCTCATTACCTTCTTTTGGGAGACGAATGATCGCTTTTGGGATATATTGTACCTTTTTCTCATCATCTACATAGATGATTTACTGATCTAGAATGGCACACTCAAAGAGAATTACGAACATGTGTGAGCAGTCCTTCAATGCCTCCACGAGCAACATCTCTTTGCCAAGCCAAGCAAATGCATGTTCATAATGAAGAAGGTGGAATATTTTGGCTTCATCCTCTCAAAGTTTGGGGTCCACATGAACCCCAAGAAGGTGGAAGTGATACTCAAGTGGGCCCCCCATCCTTGATCAAGGAACTGTGAGAATTCATTGGATTCTACCAATTTTTTTGCCATTTTATTCAAGCCTTCAGCAAGACAGTAGCCCCACTCCTTGAGTTTATTAATGTGCAATGCCCCACTCTTGAAACTTCTGGAGTCACATAAACCTTTTGAGGTTCACACAGATGCATCAAGCATGCCGATCAAAGGGGTACTCATGCAAGATGGCCAACTAGTTGCCTACAAATCACACAAGCTCACGGACATGGAGCTTAGGTGGAGCACACATGAGAAATCATGTACTACCTATGCAAATGGCGACACTATGTCCAAGAGAAACATGCCAAGGTCTTCATGGAGAATATCTCCCTCAGGTACTTTGCTTCTCAACCAAAGTTAAACCCAAAGCAAGTTAGGTGGCAGGAATTTCTCGTAGAATTCGAGATCGATATCATTCACAAGTCGAGGAAACAAAACATCTACCAGATGCTCTAAGTAGAAGGCCCAAAATACAAGCAATGTTAATAGTTTCCTCATACCTGGAGAGTAGGATCATCTTAGCTCAGGGGAGGGATATTCAAGCTAAGGAGCTCATGCAAGAGGTTCAAAATAACACTCACTCACGTTGATACACAAATCGATGATGATATACTCTACCATAAATGTCACATTTATGCCTCGTATGACTTCAAAATACGTAAAAACAATTGCTCTTGGAGGCACATGACTGTAAATTGACTAGACATGGAGGTCAAAGCCAAAGTTACAAGCTGCTACGTAGGCACTTCTATTGGCCTAGAATGAAGGCATAAGTCCTTGGAGCACTACCTCTAGAGAGGTATCGCATCCCTCCAATGTTTCTTGGAGCACGATCCAAAATTTGAGTGGACTCAATCATAGCTTGCTCAAGCCCAAAAGGAGCTACGGGAGGTCAAGGATAGGTGGTCTACCTTCTTACACCATAGGGGGGCTTCCCACTAGACTCAAATTGATGATCGTGCTCTTAGTGAGTTTTTCTCTAGGGTCCAATCACGGCACGCATGTTGTGGGATCAAAAAACTTTCTTGGGTGGATGGATCTATGGTTAGGGAGCTTGGGGAGATGAGAGATATTGCCACTTAGTTTTACTGCACCTTGTTATCTACAAAGACCCCTTCTAAGACTTGGGAAAGAAAACAACATCTTCCAGCATGTGTCACTAGTGGTCTATGATTGATGAGATGCATGCTTTGCTTATTGCCTCATCTACTAACACTGAATTGCTTGATGCATTGTGTGGCATGGGTAGAGATAGTTTCCTTGGTAAGGATGGGCTCTTGTCCTTTTCATTTCTCTACTATTGGGCAATCATCCATGATGGGATCAGACTTGCCTTATAGAACTTCATGGAGGGGGGTCACCTTCCCTCGTCTCTTGCTGAGGGATTGATTTTTCTCATCCCCAAGGGATGGGGAAACTTGGGGGATGTCACACATTGGCGTCTGATTCTGATTCCCAACTCAGCCTACAAAATTATGGTGATCACTTTGAGTTTGAGATTGCACTTATTATAGAAACTTTATTATAGAAAACTTATTTCGCACATGTTTGAGAGTCTCAAGATCTCTAAACTTTTCTTCAGATGTAAAATTAGTGTTTTTGTTTTACAGATTTGAAAGTACATGTATGCATATGTGTGTATGTATGTGCATGTCATACACACATATGCATACATCACAGAAACATGCACACATATACACATACACACACACACACACACAAACATGCACAAATATACACATATACACACACACACACAAACATGTACACATGTACACACAAAATCATACACACACATATAGATACTTGCACATACACACACACACATATAGACACACACACACACTCACATGCATATACATACATACATAGACACATGTATACACACACATGCACATACATACATATGCATATACATGTTGGTGAAAATTACAAGCCTACACATTTGGCTAGAAGATTCATGAACAATTGAAGCTCCATGGAAACCATTGCTAGGAGAATTAAGTCCTTCTACATTTGTAAAAGATATTTTAACTTGGAAGAATCTTTGTAACTCTCAACAAACTCGTGGAGTTTATTAGTTGAGAAGTCAGGACTTTATGTTAGAGAGAATAACTCCTAGATTGGTGGATTACTTTTACAGAGAGCCAAAAGTTGAATTCAAATTCAAATTTGAATGTAGCACTTATAAAAGGTGACTTGAAAAAGTCCTGTGTAGAGGTCTCAATTCCCGAGTTCTCCATTGCCATTTTGTAAGAGTGTGAGGTCTACATTTTAGCCTACACTACTCACCATCATTAGGCTATGATTTTCAAGCCTATAATCTTGTACAACATCGTTGTGTAATACAATAGATCTACATTGTTCATCTATGATCTCTCAGTTATAGTCATTTATAACTGTCAACTTGTACTGCTCATATCTCAATCATTACTCCACCATTTTCAATGACCTATAGCTTGTTCGAATTAACTCCAAGTTATCTAAGTGCCCACAAATTTGGAAGGAAATCCATTTAGCCAATTTGGAGAAAAGCATGTCGAAGCACTCATTGTGCAAACTCTGCAGAGGTCGTAAAAAATTGGGGGTAATGATTCAATTGCTAAATTGATTGCTTTCTGTATACTACATCATTTAAAGTGATTCCACTTGGAATCATTAGCTTACTAAGATAATTAGATACCTCTAGGAGGAAGTTTTTTAATTCTTATTGTACTAGTAGCACTGAGCATAACAAGCAGGAGGTGTGTGATAAAAAATAGAAGGTTTTAATTGATCCTTCAAGTTGGAAGTAGTCTGTTTTGATTCAATCTTTTCTTACATCATTTCCAAAGTACATAGGTACTTGTATAGTGTCATTGGAAAGCTAAAAGGGACCACAACTCAACTCTGAAGCTTCAAGTGGTAGGTACTAAGCAGGATTTGGTAGTATCTACTCATTTCTTGAAGTGTCCATCCATGTTTCCCAATAGTGGTATCAGAGCAAAGCTAAGGTAAAATGGGAGATGGTTTTCCTTATTTGATTGATAAATTGGATAGGAACAACTATCAAGCATGGTCCCTAAGTATGAAGAAATTTTTACAAGCATTGGATAATGATTTGGACTCCCCTTGATCATTGGTGATTTGTACTTTTCATTTCCCTTCAATGGGTAGGCTCTTGTTGTTCCCTAGGCAAACTTCACTAGCATGGTCCTCAATCTCTTGAAAAGAATCCAGATCCTTACACATGTGGGATATGAATCCATTGTCAAATATCCATTCCCTAGATGAACTGGACATTACTAGGGCATTGGCTTCTATGGAAATAAACGTCTTCACTAGAACAGTGAGACCTATGCTGCGCTGTTTTTGATGGGTTCTTGGAACAAGAAGGCTTCGATGTAGGCTTCTTCTTGTAGCAAATTTTTTCCAAGTTTCATATTTTTCCACATGAATTACAACTAAATTTCTTTGATGAAGGGTTGGAACCTTGCTTGGGTGCATTGCTCGTATTATGACTAGCATGTTTGCCCTTATGGAAGGGTCCCTTAGCCTTCATGGCTATCTCTTGGGAGGAAGCTAACTTTGCTCATGAGTCATGGAGGAGCGAAAGTCGATGAACCCCTTCTCAGGTTAGAACTTGACCTTTGTTATACAAAGTGGTCAAAAATGTTTCATAGGACCTAGGAAGCTTCTTAAGTAATCCTATAGCCATGTCTTCACTTGAAATTTGTTATCCACAAAGTGCTAACTTGCATTGATAATATTCAAATTGGCTATCACTTTTGTGATGGTGTCTTGTGGCTGTGTAGTGAGATTGTGAAACTCGGCCTCTAGAGTATAAATCGTACAAAGGTGTTTTATCCTCATATAGATTTGCCACAGTATCCCAAGCTTCTTTTGACGTCTTACATGCACTGATGTGATCTCTTTGCGAATTCATCACATGTGACGAGAAGTTGGCTTAATGCTCGTTGTCCTTTACATTCCATATATTCCAAGCTCCTAGATCACTTTTCTTATCGGGTTCTCATTCTCTCCTCCAACCGATTAGTGTAGAGGTAGGCCATAATAGTGTCCTTCCATAGAATGTAATTGGTGCCAATTAGCCTTTCATCTTTTGGCATGAATATTGGCATAAAGGAGGGTAGATATAATTGACTTGAGGACGATGCATTTGAAATCGCTGACATTATCACTGTTGAAATGAAGTTACCACACTTGCAATGAAAATTGGTTCACAAAATTGAGTTGGGGTAGGGGTGGGGGGGGGGGGGGGGGGGGGGGGGGGGCTTAGAGTAGCCTTACACTTGCACCAAAAATTGAAGTAGAGGGGTTCATAGTATCCCTACACTAGACAATGTGATAGAGGCACCTTGGAGGGGGGTTAGAATAGCCCTATGCTTGCACAAAAATCGAGATGAGTCAACATGAGAGAAGGGCTTAGAGTAGCCCATTGTAGATAGAGAAAGGCACACTTCAGGGCTTAGAGTAGCCACCCAAGACACACACACACACACACAATACTCTTCTTTCTTATGTTTGAGTGACAAATAAGGGGCACTTAGTGCCAAAGGGAGTGTGCCAAATGTTGGGGTGTGGTACCCTCAAAAACCCGTTGAAGGATACAAATTGTCCCTTTACAAAATAGATAGTGTGAGGATAGGAAGTGCCAAATGAGATGTTCACAAAAAACTTGGTACCCTTACAAAAATACAAATTATCTTGACACTAGAACCTTTAGATTTTGGATAAAACGACTTCTTATAATAAAGGACTTGCAGTCAAAAAAGAGTGGTCACATGTGCTTGATCAAAATTGAAAACAATCTTAGAAGGTAAGCTTTATAGAAATCAAGTTTTAAAAAAAATGAGTGAAGAAACTATTATGTGAGTCTTGCTTGGTGTGATTTTTATGGGGTTAAGAGACCTAATTGCCAATCTTAAGATTCGCTTTTGATGACAAAGCAAAATGAAAGTTATGTGCACGCCAAGTAGTTGTTGGAAATTAAGATGATTGTTGAACATTCAAAATATGAGTATGGATATCATATATGATGTCATCGAATCAAAGGTTCAAATGGTGGGAATCGTCCCCATGTTACTAGCTGCAGAAGTATCATGTGAGTCTGACTACATGCTAGAAAATTAGCACCCGATTTGATGTACCTTTGGAAGCTTCTTCTCTAATTTCTGTCATCGATGCATCCTTGAGTTTGTTTGCGAGATCATGTGAGAAATGCCAAAGAAGATAAGGTAGGGACATAGAGAGTTGTTGCCCCCTCTCTCTCTTTGGTTGAGTCAAAGAGATGATAGAGTTTCACCATTATCTTCAACAAGATGAGCCCACATAGCAGTACTTCTCTTTCTTGCTCTCTCTCTCTCTCTCTCTCTCTCTCTCTCTCTCTCTCTCTCTCTCTCTCTCTCTCTCTCTCTCTCTCTCTCTCTCTCTCTCTCTCTCTCTCTCTCTCTCTCTCTCTCTCTCTCTCTCTCTCTCTCTCTCTCTCTCTCTCTCTCTCTCTCTCTCTCTCTCTCTCTCTCTCTCTCTCTCTCTCTCTTCTCTCTCTCTCTCTCTCTCCCTATATATATATATATATATATATATATATATATATATATATATATATATATATATATATATATATATATATATATATATATATATATGTATATATATATATATATATATATATATATACCTCTCTTTTCTCTCTCCTTTAGTCTAAGATGGTGCAAGGTAGAATAGTGAGTCGAAGATGAGTTCACGAAGAGAGATGACCACTTGTAGCTATAGATCTTTTACCCAACTCAATAGAGATCATGCCTAATCAGTAGAGAGATAGTTTTCTTCCACCCTAAATTTCTCTTTCTTGCTCTCATGTGCATGCTAGACCTGATGATGAGCTGTTGTGGCATGCAATATGGGGATTCCTACTTATAATAGGTACAGATGCTAGCGCAATTGAGATGCACTCTTTGTCTCTATAGTGATGATGCAAGTAGGCCAGGTTGATCCCTTCACCTTCTCTTGTGGGTGCAGCAAAGTTATGGTGATTCTTATTCAGAGAATTGGACACAATGCTCTCTCTCTCTCTCTCTCTCTCTCTCTCTCTCTCTCTCTCTCTCTCTCTCTCTCTCTCTCTCTCTCTCTCTCTCTCTCTCTCTCTCTCTCTCTCTCTCTCTCTCTCTCTCTCTCTCTCTCTATCTATCTTTCTAGTGTTTGTTTAGCCTCCTCTCTGTATGAGAGAAGATAGAGCTTGGTGCAGCGGATCACTATAACTGGCGTTGCTATGTTTAGGCTTGATTGGTTTTCCACTATTGCTATTCAGTGAGCAGACACTATGTGGAAGAAGACATTGTTGATGCTTCTGCTATTACACCTACTGCTTCAATAGTTTGCTACTCATTCCCTCTCCCGATGCACAAATTGTAAGGTGGCACATCCATCGTATTTCTTACTGACCATAGCTAACGTGAAGAGATCGAAGTGTATGTGCCTATAGTGATCCACCTGGTAGCATCATCAGCATAAATCACATAATATCTTGAACCATCTATGTGTACCAACTCAAGCTTCTCTGAATACATGAAATCATGCTTAGTATATGATTTCTTATGAGCCTTACCTAGTTGACATGCCTCACATTTGTATGTCATATGTTGACCTACAACATTAGGTAATCCAAGCACTAAACCATTGTTAATCATATCCTTAATACCTCTTCCATTGAAATGTCCAAGACTTTTATGCCAAAGATCTAACTCAGAGATATTATGTCCTCCATAAGTGAACAAGGCATGAACAGCATTACCTTGGATCTTCAATGTGAAGAGTCTTCCTTCTTTCTTCTCTGAAACAATTTGTTTATACTCATTGCTAGGGTCTTCCACAAAAACTCCATCATTAGTACACCTTACTTCATAACCTTTTTCAACAATTTTCCCTACACTTATCAGATTCTTTGGAATTGTGGGAACATACAAGACCTTACTCAGAAGAGTACTTCCATCCTTAGCCTTCACTAATCCAATTGACTTCACATTGTGCTTTGTATTATCACTTGTTTGAACTACATGATTAGTTAACTTATTCTCCAAATTAGTCATCAAGGCTATATCCATACAGGTGATTGCTACACCCTGAGTCAATGTAGAAGACTCTTTGATCTTCACTTTGCCTTTCACAAGTTGCATTCATAATCAAAGTTGAATCCTCCTTTTGATCTGAAGCATAATTGTAGTAGGTATTATTGTAGGATTGACTTTGGATTCCTTTGCCTACATTTCTTCCAAAGTAACCTTTATCTCTAAAGTTACCTCTTTGATTTCTACCACCTCTTCCTCTTGAATTAAAGTTCTGATTATATCCTCCATTATTCTGATTATTATGCCAACAATCATGAGCTAAATGATTTGTCTTACCACAAATCCAGCAAGCTTTGACTCCATCTTTATTGCTTCTGCCTCTTCCTCTTCCTTTGCCACTTCCTCTTCCTCTTAGGAAGTTAGCTTGGCTAGTTGTACCTTCTTGTTCATTTAATTAATGCTTAATTTTTCTATTCTTCTTCTTGTCCCTTGAATACATTGCTTGGCCTGTACTCTTATCAACATCACCTTTGACATCCTGCTCAAAAGTTAGCATATGTCCTAGCAATTGATTGAAGTCAGGAGTGAAATGATCTAATGAAAATTCAGTAGACAAAATGAATGGCTTCCACTTCTCATCTGCTCTCAAACCTGTAAGGATTTGCCTTACCAATTGATCCTCTTCAATATCTTCATCAAGTGCTCCTAATGCATTTGCAATGTCCCTCATCCTTGTTACATAATCTGAAATGGATTGAAAGGCCTTCTTCTTGAATGTGGTCAACTCTGCCCATAAGGATGCCTTCTTTGACTTTGTAGTGTTTTGGAAATGCTCCTCCAAAGCATTCCATATTTCACTTGCACTTTCAAGACCTCTAATATGAGGTAGCAAGTAGTCATTGACTCCCATATAGATAATGCTCCTTGCTTGAGCATCCTTCTTCCTCCATGACTTCAAATCTGAGAGTTCATCTCTAGTTGGAGCACTAGGATCTTTTTCTTCTTCACCTTTGATGTATCCTATCAAGTCTTTGCTCATTGGATGAGCTTCCATCCTCAGTGACCAAGCTAGATAGTTTTCTCTATCTGATTTCTCTATCTGAAGAGAATCTCCCATCCTTTCTTCACTTGTGTATTTAATTCTTCAAGCCCTATGAGAAATAAGTGTACCTTTACTTTGAATGAAGTTCCTTTTGATCTTCTTGATAGCTTCAGGTCTCCTTTTTCAAGCTTTCCCTTTGAGCTTTCACCTTTTGAACCTTCAAATGTTGATTTATGTATGACTACAGCAGTCGAGATCCTCCTTTCTTCTATTTTGATGATTCTTGCTCTGATTCCACTGATGGAGACTGTTAATCTCCAAAAGAACAAGCTATCCTTGATTTTAGAACACTTCTATATCAAGAATAACTCAAAACCTCAACCAATTTGGAATATCAATACCAGTTTATCAAAAATTTTGAGCTAACTGTGAACAAACTCAACGCACAAGAAGTCTGCTTCACTTTATCCACTCATAGACTAATCATACATGTAACGTTTTCAATGAAACTTTGTATGAAGTGTTGTGCACCTTCTTCAAGTTAAATCTTCTCAAAAGACTTAGTAGACCTTGAGAACTCATCCAAACAATATACCTATGTCTAAAATTGTACTTCTCTACAGTGGACTTTGACACCTGTAACTTTTAATGCATAGTTCTCTCAAAGTACAACCCATTTATTCAAATGTTTTTAGCCATAGGTAGCTTACCTTCCAACTTAAAGAATGAGTGCTTGCTTGCTCAAAACCTTACATTGTGGAAGGAGAACTGACCAAAACATTAGCATTGAATTTGCACGTGTTACAAACTTCACTTCTTCACATTTACACATGTAAATGTTCCTACTCTGAATTCTCTCAACCTGATCACAATTAGGACCTGAAAACTTGTACATAGTTCAATCGGCTGTAGACTTAGACTTGTATAAAATCATTTCACAAAAGATTAAATAGAGAAGGAATACTCAACAAAAGATCGGGTGCAATTTTTCTTCTACTTTGAAAATTTTTACATCTGAATGATGAGAGAGATCTTCTTCACTTCTAAAGGGTCTTATGACTCTTACAACTTCTAATTCTTCTCATCTTATGCTCTCTCATACTTGCCCTAACTTTCTACTTGTATATATAGGCATATATGTACAAGCTCATAACCATAATGAAAGTATAAATGAGCTAACTACAAGTTTAGTGTACATATGTATATAAGTCTTCATTTCTTGAATGTGCACTATCTTCAAGCTTCATTTGTTAGTCTTTTGTTCATCTTTTGATTCCAACCCTTTATCCAAGACATCAATTGATGGTTGTCATGCGCCAACATAGATGAAGAAGGATATGGTTTGAGTGGAAGGCTAGCTAGATGGTCTCTATTACTTATGGAATTTGATTTTGAGGTACTGGTCATGAAGGGAAATATGCATGTTAGGGTTGACCATTAATTTAGAATGACTCATGGAGAACCACCAGCCAGAGTAGTAGACAAGCTACCAGAAACATATCTATTTAAATCAGAAGTATGTCCTAGGTGGGTTGAAAAATTGGTGCCTATGCTCACACATGGACCTACCCATTGGATAAATTTAGCAAAGGGAAAGGAACTTGGAAAAGTTAGAAACCTTCACATTGTGACAAGTAGCTTATATTTCAAGGTTGCCAATGGGACACTTCTAAGATTTGCCGAAGATGAAGAGCGAATTAATTTAATCAGAAGAGCTCATGAGAATAAATGGAAAACACTACAACATATCAAGGGTATACCGAGGTTGCTACTGAGGAAAATGAACGGGCATAATTTTTCCACGACCTCGGTGTCGGGATCGGTATGGGCGTCGGAAAGATAACATTGGTATAGTCACCGGTATGAGCGCCGATATGAGCGTCAGTAAGAGTGTCGATATAAGCATCAGTATAAGCACCAGTAATACCGACGCTCATACCGGCGCTTCTACTGGGTGTACCGACGCGCATACCGATGACCATATCTACAAAAAAAAATTTGGCTAGAATTTATTGGCTTTTGCTATAGCATGATGTTGTTTAGCAAAAGAAAATACACCCTGCCCAACTCTAAACCGAGTACATGTGTTATGTACTCTAATGGCAACCAAAACATGATTTTATATGAGCAAAAATGAATCATCAATCATGTGCAAAAAGTTGTATATTCCATAAATGAAGGATGTACAAGAGTGTGACAAAGCACTTCCATATAGGAATCGAATACAAAATTATGGTACATCATTGCCACATAGGAGTGTAATACAAAATTGTGGGAATGTGACAAAGCACTTCCATATAGAAATCGAATAAAAAATTATGGTACATCATTGCCACATAGGAGTGTAATACAAAATTGTGGCAAAGCACTACCATACATATACATAAGGGAATCAAAACATTTACACCTGCAATCCTGCAACAAAGCATATGTAAAATGAGACAAATTGACATGACATTTATAAACAACAACTAAAAATCCGAAACCAAGCTATAAGTTAAACTAATCATATATTCTCCCATGAAATTATTGCACCGCGTCCCTCTAAGTCTTGCAATAGTGCAGCCAATCCATGCTGATATCCGTAAGATTCTTCGGTTCGCATCGGAGGACGACCCACTGCCAACTCCTATAGTAAATATACAAAATGTTAGATGAACATACATGATGTGCTGAACACAAACAAATTCAATAATTAACATGATACTTACAAATTGGAAGCGCATACTATCGTATCCGCCGCTACCTAAATGCGACGTTCCAACCGTACTCAAACGTGTTGTCGTCGCATCTCTCTGTTGACGATATTGATCAGGAGTATGTTGTTGCTCATCTTGATTTGATTCCCACTCTTCAACATCTAACCGCACAGGCTTCGGTAAGCCTCCTCTAAAAGCATCCTGAGCTTCCGACCATCGATGAGACATCACCTTGTGTGCCGTATGCTGAATCCTTTCCAAACTCACAATAAGATTCCCACATGCTGACCGGAACTCTTCATATATCGATTGTGTGATAAAGTTTTTGGAATCCCTATCCTGTTCACTCCATTTTAACATTACAAAATGTCCAAAATCTATGGAGCAAAGTTGTCGAATGCGCTAATGCATTGACTTCCCGGCTGCATCCATGACTGAAGCTCCATTACATATGTCATAAATTCTACATTCATCATGGTCATGCGCTCCCCAAGGTGTACATGGAGATCCCATCTGATCCAATGTGAAGATCCCATATGATCCAATGTGTGTATGCATTGTGTGTATGCATATGCATGTGTTTGGATTTGCATTGTGTGTATGCATATGCATGTGTGTATGCATATGTATGTGTGCATGTGTGCATATGTATGTGTGTATGTGTGTATGTGTGCATGTATGCATATGTATGTGTATGCATATGCATTCTGTGTATGTGTATGCATATGCATTGTGTGTATGCATATGCATGTGTGTATGCGTATGCATGTGTGTATGCGTATGCATGTGTGTATGCATATGCATGTGTGTATGCGTATGCATGTGTGTATGCGTATGCATGTGTGTATGCATATGTATGTGTGCATGTGTGCATATGTATGTGTGTATGTGTGTATGCATGTGTGCATGTGTGTACGTGTGTATGCATATGCATGTGTATGCATATGCATGTATGCATGTGCATATGCATGTATGCATATGCATATGCATGTGTATGCATATGCATGTGTATGCATATGCATGTTTATGCATATGCATATGCATGTGTATGCATATGCATGTGTGTATGCGTATGCATATGCATGTGTGTATGCATATGCATGTGCATGCATATGCATGTGCATGCATATGCATGTGCATGCATATGCATGTGCATGCATATGCATGTGCATGCATATGCATGTGCATGCATATGCATGTGCATGCATATGCATGTGCATGCATATGCATATGCATGTGCATGCATGTGCATGCATGTGCATGCATGTGCATGCATGTGCATGCATATGCATATGCATGTGCATGCATATGCATATGCATGTGCATGCATATGCATATGCATGTGCATGCATATGCATATGCATGTGCATGCATATGCATATGCATGTGCATGCATATGCATATGCATATGCATGTGTATGCATATGCATATGCATATGCATATGCATATGCATATGCATATGCATATGCATGTGTATGCATATGCATGTGTATGCATATGCATGTGTGTATGCATATGCATGTTTGTATGCATATGTATGTGTGCATGTGTGTATGTGTGTATGCATATGCATGTGTGTATGCATATGCATGTGTGTATGCATATGCATGTGTGTATGCATATGCATGTGTGTATGCATATGCATGTGTGTATGCATATGCATGTGTATGCATATGCATGTGTATGCATATGCATGTGTATGCATATGCATGTGTATGCCTATGCATGTGTATGCGTATGCATGTGTATGCATATGCATGTGTATGTATATGCATATGCATATGCATGTGTATGCATATGCATATGCATATGCATGTGTGTATGCATATGCATATGTATATACTTGTGTATGCATATGCATATGTATATACTTGTGTATGCATATGCATGTGTGTATTCATATGCATATGCATGTGTATGCATATGCATATGCATGTGTATGCATATGCATATGCATGTGTATGCATATGCATATGCATGTGTATGCATATGCATATGCATGTGTATGCATATGCATATGCATGTCTATGCATATGCATGTATATGCATATGCATGTCTATGCATATGCATGTGTATGCATATGCATGTGTATTCATATGCATGTGTATGCATATGCATGTGTATGCATATGCATGTATGCATATGCATGTGTATGCATATGCATGTGTATGCATATGCATGTGTATGCATATGCATGTGTATGCATATGCATGTGTATGCATATGCATGTGTATGCATATGCATGTGTATGCATATGCATGTGTATGCATATGCATGTGTATGCATATGCATGTGTATGCATATGCATACGCATGTGTTTGCATATGCATACGCATGTGTTTGCATATGCATACGCATGTGTTTGCATATGCGTACGCATGTGTATGCATATGTATGTTTGTATGCATATGTATGTTTGTATGCATATGTATGTGTCCATGTGTGTATGTGTGTATGCATATGCATGTGTGTATGCATATGCATGTGTGTATGCATATGCATGTGTGTATGCATATGCATGTGTGTATGCATATGCATGTATGCATATGCATATGCATCTGTGTATGCATATGCATGTGTATCCATATGCATGTGTATGCATATGCATGTGTATGCATATGCATGTGTGTATGCATATGCATGTGTGTATGCATATGCATGTGTGTATGCATATGCATGTGTGTATGCATATGCATGTGTGTATGCATATGCATGTGTGTATGCATGTGTGTATGCATATGCATGTGTGTATGCATATGCATGTGTGTATGCATATGCATGTGTGTATGCATATGCATGTGTGTATGCATATGCATATGCTTGTGTATGCATATGCATATGCTTGTGTATGCATATGCATGTTTGTATGCATATGTATGTGTGCATGTGTGTATGTGTGCATATGCATGTGTGTATGCATATGCATATGCATGTGCATGCATATGCATATGCATATGCATATGCATGTGTGTATACATATGCATGTGTGTATGCATATTCATATGCATGTGTAATCATATGCATGTGTGTATGCATATGCATGTTTGTATGCATATGTATTTGTGCATGTGTGTATGTGTGTATTGTTGGTGCAAGTCAAGCCTTCACATTTGGCTTGGAACCCTTGAAGGATATCTCTACATGAAGCAAGGGCCATAGGAACTTATGCTTATGACTTATTACCATTTTATCTCTTGTAAAAGTCTAAATGACTTGGCATGTAAATGATCACACCTACTTGATTGGATTCGTGGAAATTAGAATGTATAAGTGGAGAGAATATCTCCCTACTTTTAGATGAGTGATTATAGGGAGCCTTAGATTTGAATTTGAAATTCAAACCTACTTCCTACACATATAAAACTCAAGACAAAACTCGCGGGTTGGGTGTTATTTCCCGAGTTCATTTCCTTTGTATCTGAGTGTGTGAGTGTACTACATCTTAGACCTCACCTCTCTAACTCATTAGGCTATGCTTATAATTCCCGTGAGATTGTACATTCATGTGAATTAATAGAAAGAGTTACATTCATTATCTCTGTGATTCTCTGAGTATACACTCCAGGTCTGTCAACTTCTACAAGTCATATCTTGGTGATTTCTCAACCAAATCAAGTGATTCAAGGCTTTTTGGAACGAGCTCAAAGCACTCTACAAGATTACAAAGTTTGAAGAAGTTTGGTTCAGCCATTTTCGAGAAATCGCCTTCGAAGCAGTCTCTCGTACTTGTCTGCAGATTTCCTGAAAAGTCGGGGGTACATATATTTTTGCTAAACTTATTTCTCAGAGTATAGTTCATCATTTCTTCTCATTCCACTTGCAAATGGTAGCTTGTAAAGGTAATTTAATATGTCCAGAAGGAATTTGATCAATTATAAGTGTGCTGGTCATACTGAGTGAAAGACTGAGCAGGTGTCAATACCAAAATAGCAAGTTTTCTTGAATTTGTGAAGTGCAAAGTTATTTGTTTTGATTTGATCATTACACATATCATTTGCAAAGTACATATATGCTTTCTTGGTATCATTTGGAAGCTAAGCAAGTGTATTAATCATTCCTGGAGTCAAAAGAGGGCTGGTGTGAAGCAGGTTTAGCAGTACCTACTCAATCTCTGAGTGTATCCAACCATTTCTCCCAACAGTGGTATCAGAGCAAATAAGGTAACATGGGAGATGGTTTTCCCTCTTTCATTGACAAATTGGACAGGAACAATTACCAAGCTTGGTCTCTAAGGATGAAGACCTATGTACAAGGAAGAAGCTTATTTGGATTCATATCAGGAGATGAGGAATTGCCCTCATTCAAAGCTAGAGGCCTACCCACCAAGGAAGAACAAGAGAGGCTCAACACATGGTGTGCAAAAGATGCATTGGCAAGGTCATATCTTCTTAACTCTATATCTGATTTCCTTTTACCTCACATAAGGAATTGCAAGACTTCCCAAGAAACTTGGAAAACCTTGTCAACATATTTTTCATCAAGTACAAGGGCCAGGAAGAATCAACTATGGATTGAATTCACTACTCTTAGGAAGCAATCAAAGCAATCAGTTTTAGACTTTGTCACTAGGATCAAAGACATTGCAGACCAGCTTGCAAGTATTGGAGAGCAGATTGAAGAGGAACAAATAGTAAGGCAGGTAATCAATGGACTAAAAGCTGATGACAAATGGGAGAGCTTTACCACAGCAATGAACCTATACATGGACATACATGCTCCTGATTTAACAACTCTGATTGGTCAACTCTTCACACATGAAGCAAATCTTACAAGGAATGGAGATCAATCAAAAGGTAACAACCCCTCTGCTTTATACACTGATAAGAAGGTTAAAGATAAGGGTAAAAGTAAGAAGCAAGAAGAAGAAGGCTCTACCTCCCAAGCAAACTATGCAGGAAGAGGTAGAGGCAGAGGAAGTAAGCCAGGTAGGGGAAGATCCTACAATTCATCACCATGCAATATATGTGGTTTGTCCAATCACACTACAGATGAGTGCTACAGGAACTATAAAAATCAGAGAGGAAGAGGCCATCAAAGAGGTGGATACTCTCAAGGTAGAGGCAAGTTCAACCAACACCAAGGCTACAATGGATACAACAATCAGTACAACAACAATTACAACCACAACCACAATAGTAACTACCAAGGTGGATTCAGAAATAGAAGGGATTACAACAACTACACAGAGGAGCAAGATGACTCCCTATTGATCATGAATATGACCTCCAAGGCACGTACAAATGATGATCATTTATTTTATATTGATTCAGGGTGTTCTAACCATGTAGCTGGTAATGTGGCACTACTCTCTGATTTGGAAGAACCCAAGGGTAAACATCAAGTGCAGACAGGTGATGATACTAAGCATTCTGTTGTAAAGGTTGGTAATGTAAAAGCTAGTGATGGTAATCAGAACTTATTGAGCAGAGTACTTTATGTCCCAACTATCACCAAGAACTTAATGAGTGTAGGTCAGATTGTGGAAAAAGGTTTACAGGTCAGGTTCAATCAACATGGAGCATATGTGGAGGACCCAAGTCATGGATTCAGAAGGATAGCCAAGGGAGAAAAATCAGGTAGATTGTTTACTTTTGAACTAGAAGACACCAAAAATATTGCTTTATATAATTACAAGGATCAAACACTTTCAGAGTTAGAAATATGGCACAAGAGGTTAGGTCACATAGGTGAAAGGACCTTAAAGCAAATGTGTAGGGATCAATGTGTGCTTGGGATACCTAATGTATCCAAGCAACATATGATTTACAAGTGTGGTGCTTGTCAATTTGGTAAGTCTCACAGGTTACCTTATACAAGGAAAGGTTTTATGCATGAAGACTACCTTGACTTAGTGCACACAGATGTTTGGGGACCTAGCAAGGACCCTTCCATTTCAGGATCAAGGTATTATGTGTCCTTCATTGATGACTATAGCAGATGGACTGTGTTATACTTTATGAAGCATAAGGATGAAGTATTTAATTGTTTCAAAAGATATCTTGCACTAGTTGAAAATCAAACAGGTAGAAACTTGAAGAAGCTAAGGTCAGATGGAGGAGGTGAATACTTCTCCAATGAATTTGAAGACTTCTTGTAGGAAAGAGGCATCAAGAGGGAGATAACCACAAGGTACTCACCTGAACAAAATGGGGTAGCTGAAAGAAGGAATAGACTCATTGTTGAAACAGCTAGGTCTATGCTTAATGAAAAGAAATTACCAAATTATCTTTGGGCAGAAAGTGTATCTACTGCCACCTATCTCATTAACAGGTTGCCATCAAAGTCACTTGATGGAATGACACCTTATGAAGCTTGGTATGGTAAGAGACCATCATTGGATCATTGCAAAATCTTTGGTTGTGTTGCATATGTGCATATTCCCTCACAAGTAAGGGGAAAGCTAGACCCTAAAGCTGAAAAATGTATCTTCATTGGTTATGACTTGAACCAGAAAGGGTACAGATTCTACAACCCCTCAAATAAAGGTTTCAAGGTAAGCAGAGATGTCATCTTTGATGAGAATGACTCATGGTATGAGAATGAATGCAGGAAGGTTAGTCTACCCTATGATATGGAAGAAGACTTTCCAAAGCTCACCAAGGAGGAACCAATCCAGAAAGAAGACTCAAGTTCAGATGATGATGACACAATCAACCTTGAAGAATTCAAGGCATGGAAATCCAAAGGAAAGATGAAAATGAAGAAGCTAGAGGATATACCAGAATCCTCAACTCAAGCAATGAGGAGATCTCAGAGAGAAAGTAAGAAGCCTATCAGATATGGGTATGACACTTCTGTGGTAACTAAGCATTCTGTATATCTTGCAAAGGATCTATTGAATGAAGAACCAGGTTCATATGAGGAGGCAATCACCAAACCAGAATGGAAAGAAGCTATGGATGAAGAAATAGAAGCTCTCAAGGAGAGTGACACATGGGACTTGGTACCCAAGAAGGACTCTATGAAGGTGATAGGATCCAGATGGATCTACAAACTCAAGAGGAACTCTGATGGTACAATCAATAGGTACAAAGCTAGGTTAGTAGCCAAGGGTTTTGCACAAACCCAAGGCATTGATTATGAGGAGACATTTTCTCCTGTGGCTAAGATGCCAACAATCAGAATTTTGGTGAGTGTAGCTGCATCCAAGAATTGGAACATGTACCAATTAGATGTCAAGAATGCTTTCTTGAATGGATGGATATCTGAAGAAGTCTACATGTCACAACCACCTGGCTATGAAGATCCCAAGAAGGTAAATTATGTTTGTAAATTGAAGAAGGCTCTATATGGATTGAAGCAGGCACCTAGAGCATGGAATTACAGGTTGACAACATATCTCCAAGACCAAGGATTTGTGATGAGTAAAGCAGACACATCTCTATTCATAAAGAGGAGTAGTACAGAGGTAATCCACTTGTGTGTTTATGTTGATGACATCATCATTACAGGCAATGATGTCAATGGGATTAGAAGCATCAAAGGACAGATGATGAAGGAGTTCAAGATCAATGATCTTGGATTATTAAAGTACTTCTTAGGTCTTGAATTGGTTTATACAAATTCAGGTATATAGCACTCAGAAGAAGTATGTACAGGATATAGTCAAGAAGTTTAACTTGCAGGATGCTAAAGTCTCAAGTACTCCAATGGAGGTCAACCTAAAACTTAGTGCTCATGAAGGTGATGAAGTCCAAGACATCACAGGATACCAAAGTATGGTAGGTAGTTTGAATTATGCTACCTTGACTAGAATTGACATAGCATATGGAGTTAGTGTGCTAAGCCAATTCATGCACAAACCAAGGGTACCTCACCTAGAGGCAGCAAAGAAGATCTTGAAGTACCTCAAAGGGACTCAGAACCATGGTTTGTACTTTCCTTATACATCAGATATTGATATTAAAGTATATTCAGATGCAGATTGGGCAGGATGCAAGGATGATAGGAGGAGCACATCAGGATACATATGTTTTGCAGGTGATAAACCTATTTCTTGGTCAGCCAAGAAACAACCTACAGTAGCTTTGTCATCTACTGAAGCAGAGTATAGAGGGCTAGCCAATGCCACTCAAGAAGCTATCTGGTTAAAGCTTTTGTATACAGAGTTAGGCCTATACACAAGGCCACCCATCATCTTTGGTGATAACACAAGTTCTCTTCACCTTGCAGCTAATCCAATATATCATGCTAGAACCAAACACATAGAAGTTCACTACCACTACGTGAGAGAAAAGTTGCTTAGCAAAGATATTCAGTTGACTTATGTGTCCACTAATATGCAATGTGCAGATTTACTCACTAAAGCTTTGGATGGAAACAAGTTATGCAGATTCAAATCCATGATTGGATTGCAGGATGTGATTGAAGATTGAAGATGAAGACTTAAGCCAAAGTGTTTGGCTTGAGGGGGAGCTGTTGGTGCAAGTCAAGCCTTCACATTTGGCTTGGAACCCTTGAAGGATATCTCTACATGAAGCAAGGGCCATAGGAACTTACGCTTATGACTTATTACCATTTTATCTCTTGTAAAAGTCTAAATGACTTGGCATGTAAATGATCACACCTACTTGATTGGATTCGTGGAAATTAGAATGTATAAATGGAGAGAATATCTCCCTACTTTTAGATGAGTGATTATAGGGAGCCTTAGATTTGAATTTGAAATTCAAACCTACTTCCTACACATATAAAACTCAAGACAAAACTCGCGGGTTGGGTGTTATCTCCCGACTTCACTTCCTTTGTATCTGAGTGTGTGAGTGTACTACATCTTAGACCTCACCTCTCTAACTCATTAGGCTATGCTTATAATGCCCGTGAGATTGTACATTCATGTGAATTAATAGAAAGAGTTACATTCATTATCTCTGTGATTCTCTGAGTATACACTCCAAGTCTGTCAACTTCTACAAGTCATATCTTGGTGATTTCTCAACCAAATCAAGTGATTCAAGGCTTGTTGGAACCAACTCAAAGCACTCTACAAGACTACAAAGTTTGAAGAAGTTTGGTTCAGCCATTTTCGAGAAATCGCCTTCGAAACAGTCTCTGGTACTTGTCTGCAGATTTCCTAAAACGTCGGGGGTACATATATTTTTGCTAAACTTATTTCTCAGAGTATAGTTCATCATTTCTTCTCATTCCACTTGCAAATGGTAGCTTGTAAAGCTAATTTAATATGTCCAGAAGGAATTTGATCAGTTGTAAGTGTGCTGGTCATACTGAGTGAAAGACTGAGCAGGTGTCAATACCAAAATAGCAAGTTTTCTTGAATTTGTGAAGTGCAAAGTTATCTGTTTTGATTTGATCATTACACATATCATTTGCAAAGTACATATATGCTTTCTTGGTATCATTTGGAAGCTAATCAAGTGTATTAATCATTCCTGGAGTCAAAAGAGGGCTGGTGTGAAGCAGGTTTAGCAGCACCTACTCAATCTCTGAGTGTATCCAACCATTTCTCCCAACATGTATGCATATGCATGTGTGTATGTATATGCATGGGTGTATGCATATGAATATGCATGTGTATGCATATGCATATGCATGTGTATGCATATGCATATGCATATGCATGTGTATGCATATGCATATGCATGTGTATGCATATGCATATGCATGTGTCTGCATATGCATATGCATGTGTATGCATATGCATATGCATGTGTATGCATATGCATATGCATGTGTATGCATATGCATGTGTGTATGCATATGCATGTTTGTATGCATATGAATGTGTGTATGCATATGCATTGTGTATGTGTGTATGCATATGCATTTGTGTATGCATATGCATTTGTGTATGCATATGCATGTGTGTATGTGTGTATGCATATGCATGTGTGCATGTGCATATGTGTGTATGCATATGCACGTGTGTATGCATATGCATTGTGTATGTGTCTTTGCATATGGATTGTGTATGTGTGTATGCATATGCATTGTGTATGTGTGTATGCATATGCATTGTGTGTATGCATATGCATTGTGTATATGTATATGCATGTGTGTATGCATATGCATGTGTGTATGTGTGTATGGATATGCATGTGTGTGTTTATACGTATGTGAGTGTGTATGTATATGTATCTCTCTCTCTATGTCAATCAAAAACAAAACAATCACTTACATCGATGTAATTGTTTGAATCATGGTCGTTAAAATCCACTTGAAGTTGTCTTTCGTCGAATTTCCAAAGACTTGATCTGAAATCTCTTGCAAAATTAAAGAGAGAAGATTTTGAAATGTGTGTATGCATATGCATGTGTGTATGCATATGCATGTGTGTATGCATATGCATGTGTGTATGCATATGCATATGCATGTGTATGCATATGCATATGCATGTGTATGCATATGCATATGCATGTGTATGCATATGCATATGCATGTGTATGCATATGCATGTGTATGCATATGCATGTGTATGCATATGCATGTTTGTATGCATATGTATGTGTGCATTTGTGTATGCATATGCATGTGTGTATTCATATGCATGTGTGTATGCACATGCATGTGTATGCATATGCATGTGTATGCATATGCATGTGTGTATGCATATGCGTATGCATGTGCATGCATATGCATATGCATATGCATATGCATGTGTGTATGCATATGCGTATGCATGTGCATGCATATGCATGTGTATGCATATGCATGTGTGCATGCATATGCATGTGGGCATGCATATGCATGTGTGCATGCATGTGCATGTGTGTATGCATATGCATGTGTGTATGCATGTGTGTATGCATATGCATATGCATGTGTGTATGCATATGCATGTGTGTATGCATATGCATGTGTGTATGCATATGCATGTGTGTATGCATATGCATGTGTGTATGCATATGCATGTGTGTATGCATATGCATGTGTGTATGCATATGCATGTGTGTATGCATATGCATGTGTGTATGCATATGCATGTGTGTATGCATATGCATGTGTGTATGCATGTGCATGCTTGTATGCATATGTATGTGTGCATGTGTGTATCTATGTATGCATATGCATGTGTATGCATATGCACGTGTATGCATATGCATATGCACGTGTATGCATATGCATATGCACGTGTATGCATATGCATATGCACGTGTATGCATATGCATATGCACGTGTATGCATATGCATATGCATGTGCATGCATATGCATGTGTATGCATATGCATATGCATGTGTATGCAATGCATATGCATACACATGCATGTGTATGCATATGCATGTGTGTATGCATATGCATGTGTGTATGCATATGCATGTTTGTATGCATATGAATGTGTGTATGCATATGCATTGTGTATGTGTGTATGCATATGCATGTGTGTATGCATATGCATGTGTGTATGTATGTATGCATATGCATATGCATGTGTGCATGTGTGTATGTGTGTATGCATATGCATTGTGTCTGTGTGTATGCATATGCATGTGTGTATGCATATGCATTGTGTGTATGCATATGCATGGGTGTATGTGTGTATGGATATGCATGTGTGTGTTTATACATATGTGAGTGTGTATGGATATGTATCTGTCTCTCTCTCTCTATGTCAATTGAAAACAAAACAATCACTTACATCGATGTAGTTGTTTGAATTGTGGTCGTCAAAATCCACTTGAAGATGTCTTTTGTCGAATTTCCAAAGACTTGATCCAAAGTCGCTTGCAAAATTAAAGAGAGAAAATATTAGAAAAGCAAAAACATAAAGAAAGAAAAAAGAGTGCTATAGTATGTGTGATATACTTACCAAAAACTTCATATCTGTAGAGATAGAGGTGTGCTTAGATCTAGAGAGAGAGAGAGGGAGGGAGAGAGAGAGAGAGAGGGGAGAGAGAGAGGGAAGGAGAGAGAGAGAGGGAAGGAGAGAGAGAGAGAAAGAAAGAAACAAAGCAAAGACAAAAGGCATACTATGATGCTCACATAAAAGATAAAGGTCTTAGATTTTGGGATTTAGTATTGGTTTACACCTTGAAACAAAACGCTAAGAAATTACAACAAAGAGGATATGGTCTCGTGATCATAAATCACATTTCCTCATATCAAGATATCAACATAGCTATAGAGACCTATTAACAAACTACATAAGTAGATGCCGAGTCAAGAAATATATGTAGCCTGTGATTGAGCAAATGTTGAATAGAGTTTTAGGATCTCAAAACAAAAATAAGGCAGAGGAAACAATGAGAGAAGAAGCTAGACTAGAACCTTTAGAAAGAATTAGAAAATAGAAGGAATGTACTAGAGAAAGACATGAATGATACTTAAGAGGTGAAGAACCCATTCACATGGAAAATTATTGTGCCACAAATATCCAAAAATTTGGTAGCATAGCAAGAGAATCATATTTAAATCTGGGAATTGGAAGTAACAAGTATCATTTTGCAGATTCTTTGATTTGACACAAGAGAAACTTTAAGTAGTGTTCGTGCTTCTTTAGTTGAGAAACTAAAGATACTGATCACTTCTACAAAAGCATTTATGATTAGCATTGGAGGTAATATTATCAAGTGCTTAGGAGAGGTAGCCTTATCCTTACACTTAGGGAATAACACCATACAACAAAAATTCTTGGTCCATAGAGACTTTGATTTGTTAGAAGAACTCATCTTAGAACAAGACTATATGTTAAAATTCAAAGTTACCTTGAATCATTCTCAAGGATACATATCTACCAAAGTAGGGCATAGAGAAGTCTCTAGCCTCCTAGGTGAGACACCTCTAAACACAATCCAAATGGAAAATCCAAATGTGTCCAATCTAAGTGTGCATTACCTAAAACCTCCTCAGACGTCTCAAACCAATGAATCCACTCTTCAACCTACCTTGTTTGTTAATCAAAATCCTTGCTCGACTCTGATTGAAAAACCCATCCCTCCTTCTCAAGAGAACAACTTAGAGAGCCATGGTGAGGACATTGACTCTCAAGAGGAACATAGAGAGTTGTCAACAAGATTAGCATCAAGCATGAATAGCGAGTGGCTACACAAAGGGATTAAACAAATGTGGATTCCCAAAGATCAAGTTGAAGAGTATAAATACAATTGACAACAATCACGATGGAGAAACCCTAAAAGAAGGAAGTCAAGAGCACAACAAAACTACTCAAACATAATTCAAGTATGGATACCAAAGTAGCTTATAGAATCCCAAGAGATATGGAGGATCAAGACAAAGGAAGTATCACCAAAGCAATGACAACCTAAATTGAACAAAGATTGATATAGAGCTACAAAGACATATAAAATATGCAGACCTAGGATTACTCAATCAAAACAATAGCTGGAGAAGCGATGCCATGATTGCATTCATGTTGTGTTAAATGCACCTAGAATATGCATAATAGGGCCACACTACAAGGACTCACATTTGAAACTTGTACTCTTGTAATAAAGGATTTCTATTAAGTATAACTAAGTTTTTGCTTCAACTATTTCTAGCCTATTTGTGATCTTTTTCAAAAAAAAGAAAAACCTCAAAAACCAAAAATATATATTCAAGTATTTGGGTAAAAAAGCAATTATTCAACTTATACGAGTCGTGAATCTTGAAGGATGGTATTGAATGCATATGCACTATGGAATTCATTAAAGTTTTCTATTTTCTCATGTCAATCAAATCAATGGTTTAAGTGCAGATGGCTTTTGAGGATACAAAAAAACACAAGTAGAAATAGATGAATTCCCTTTGCAGTGCACAATTAAGGCTCTTGGTCATTGGTTCAGGGTTGATCAACTAGTTGGTGATCACATCTTCTTATTTATAGTGCGCATCATGGATCATGACCATTAGTTTCTAGTGATGAGTCAAGATTTCCATATTCTGCACAACAAGCTCATAACTTTGAGAAATGGATGAAACGAGGGATAGATGCATATTTGAAGCTTCCAATCTATAAAGCTAGATTTGAAGGTGTACTCAAGTAATTAACACGTTAAATTCAGTAGAGGCTAGGCCATCAATACCAGAAGCACAAGTCACTAATTTGCAAGTCCAATTAAGAACCATTAGGTCTAGGCATGAATTAATCAAAGATGCATTTGGATGGATGAAAGATGGTATTGTGGACTTAAAGGATGAGAATAAGGAGGCTAAGAAGAGAACCTTTTTGGATATAAATTGCATGGATATAGAGGAGGAAGTGTGCCTAATGCATCAACACTTTTTTTTTAACATGCATCGTTATAGAACTCCTTAGAAAATCATAGTTCAACTCTTATCACATGCAATGAAGCAAGTAAAATTAATCTGACTCGCTATGTACAAGAAAGAATGTTGGAGGCAAAAAAGCAGAGGGGAATTAAGAAGTTCGTGAATGGAAGCACGACATCGACAACTATGATATACCATGCATTAGATATTCAAGGACACTTATGGCCTATGCCCACCACACTAGAAATGGGAAGGCATGTGAACTCAGCCTTTGTTCGTAAGAAGAAACAAGCCATTGCTTTAGTAGATGAGGCTCGGATCAGCTCCATGCCCAAAATGAGAGGGTCCAAAAGAGTTAGAGATTCTAATGATGTGACTGAAACACCTTCTACTAAGAGTATACATATAGTACCGACAACTATATTAGCTCAACCACCTCCTATCATAGAGGCTGAATTGGAAGAAGCCATACAGGCTACTCATGCACACATGGAAGGGCAAGTGAATCTTAATGTAAAAGGTCATCCATACCACCAAATGAGTGAAGCTAAAGGCAAGAAACATGCACACAAATGATTATGGGGAGTGTCTCATTATAAAGATCTCAGATTGGAAAACACAAGCTCATATTTGGGTTTGGATAATGATGAAAATGAATCCATTGAATGCTGATCTGAATAGAGATATAAATGATGATCGTTAATGAGATGAGTTGGATAAAGTGATTGCTGAGTAGGAAGTCGCTATTCAATAAAAAGAGTTGGAGAATGAAGAAGATAAGGATGACAATAAGTACTATAAACACCAAGACCATGTATGGATCTCACTATCAGAATTAACTATACTACCAACTTACAAATTCAAGAAGTGACTTTAGATACTAGAAAAGCAAAAGTACATCCCACAGAAGAACCACAACAACAAGTGAAGGCTCAAGTGTAGGCTCAAGTACCTATAGTTGGGATGAGGGTTATGGCTCAACCATTCACTATAGATGTACATACCCTGAGTAGAAGTTCTAATGGAACTGTGAAGAAGTCGGTGAAAACCAATGTTCAATTGCAAATCAGGCAACTATTTAAGAAGCCTCTACACATAGTCAAAGCAAGAATGTAGAAACATGTGAACCACTAGTTATATCCAAGACATGATTGAACATGGACATGATACAACTAAAATTGGTTGTGAAACATATGATCCAGAGTGTCATGGATACACAACAAGAGATGCTAATAGAGAATATGAACAAGTACATATGGAGAAAAATCAATTCAAGTCCTTGAGTGAGAATCTATCCGAATAGCTAATGAAGACCCATGCTGAACTTGAGAAGATAAAGAAAGAACTCGTAGGAGCATTCAAAACAATTGATGCTCTCATGAGTGAAAATTGTACCTTAGAATTTGAATTCAAAGAGCTTAGCCAAGAATTAGAAAGAACAAATAACGGAATATAGAGCTCCAAAAAAAGTATTTGCAATGTGAAACTAAGAAGGTATGAATTTATACAAAGACCACATTGATAGAATCATAGATAAAAGAGTATATCGAAGAGGTAGACTCGCATAAGATTCAAAATAAGGAATTAACGATATCTTTGCTCCTTAATCAATCAATGGAAGCACTGATGTCCAATGATGTAAAATTTCAAAGTTTAAGAATGAGATTAGAGGAATATACCGATCAATTGAAAGCAGAACAGACACTTCATTGACAAGTAGAAGCAAAGTATGCCTAATACAAATGTGAACTAAAGAAAAACTAGGACCATTCCATAATATTATATGCTGAACAGTGTACTAACCACGATGCAGAGCAATTGAGGGACATATGTGAGAGAAAAATCCAGGTAGACACTTAGGTAAAAGATGTAAGGAGGCAAGTAATGTAAAAAGATGAAATCATTGCACAAACTCATGAGCAGATCATAAAGCTTTAAAATACAAACAGAGGTCAAGATCAATATGACACCCAAGATACCAAACCATAGTGCCAAGGGGAATCGAGTAAAATTGAGTGTGAGGGAGCCATCTACGGTGATCTAGGTTGCATTGTTCATTATTCGACAATTCGTTTATTCGTGAATTTGGAATTTTACGACAGCCCTCCATTATTTGACCGAATTATTCGGTGCCACATCAGCTTATTTGGAGATGAGCGAATACTTTTTGCACGGTAATTTGACAATTTTGTATTGAACGTGCTTTCAATCAAAAAAGTTTTCGATCAAAAATTTTATTGGTCAAAAAGTCTTCGATCGAATTAGATTTTGATCGAAACAAATTTGATCGAGTTACTTTGTTTTTTACAAACTTACAATGTCGTAGATATAACAAAGTATAAACTCTTGCTATACATATTTACTTTTGTACTTAAAGCATAAAGAAAATTATACTTTTTTGTGAATTAAAAACTATTGTGATTGTTTGACTCAACATTGATTCTTACTTCACAATAGTATATGTATGTGTGTATGATTGTGAGTAAATATGTATTGTGATTGTTTGAATCAATATTGATTCTTACTTCATAATACTATATGTATGTGTATTTGAGTGTATAATTGTGAACGAAATCTATTGTGATTGTTTGATTCAACATTGATTCTTACTTCACAATAGTATATGTGTGTGTATGATTGTGAATAAAAATGTATTGTGATTGTTTGAATCAATATTGATTGTTACTTCACAATATTATGTGTATGTGTATGTGTATGTGTATGTGTATGTGCGTGTATGTTATATGATTCTGTGTGAAAATATGATATGATTGTGTATGTGTGTGTATATGTATGTGTATGATTGTGAATTAAAATCTATTGCAATTGTTGGAAAAGATTTTATGTTTTTTTTATAATTCAAGGGTTCAAAAGGTATTAATAAGT
>CM035407.1:176470879-176490879 GCA_020310875.1 Ceratopteris richardii
AACCCTAATAACATGTATGGATAAAAGTGGTCACATATAATCTTCATTATTTTTTTACGTGCAGACACTTACAAAGAGATTAGTGCAATTCAAAGAAATTTGTCAAAATGTTTGAGAGAGGTTTAGAGATAACCAATCAAAATGTTTTTAATTGTTCTAAATGTCAAATTGAAGGTGGAAATCTTTCGGACATCTGCCCCCACCAAACCTACACATCATCCGGATGGGCCAACCTGCAAATCAAAGGAAGCAACATCATGATGGCCATCCTAAAATCCAATCATATAACAACATCAAATTCTTTTATAAATAATTTCAAATTTATCAAATGTATCAATTTTTGATGCAAAATGCTCATGAAAGTTATTTAAGTTCAATCTGGTATTGAAAACATATCAAATCACAAAGTTAACCTATCAATCGTTTTGGTCTACAAGTCATTAATCTAAGTTCCATTCATTAATAAACTTTGCGAAGATCATCATGAAGCAAAATTCTTCTTCATTCACTCAAAATCATGTTTCTTCATATATAAGCACTTACATATAAGAAATCAAACATGTCAAAGAAATCAACTAGATCTACTCATACAAACATCCGCCTTGTTTGCCGAATTTTTATTCACCAGATGTGTTTGCCACAACTAGCTTTTCTTCGTCTTTAGCTTCATACAAGTATGATTTGGAATCTTCATGTAGGTGATAATTATAAATACGTTTTTTGAGTGAAAGAAGGTATAACTTCCGTTCGTCATATATGTTTTTGCTTCTGTTTTCTTTTTTTTTTTCGTAACTTTTTTGTTTTGGAGGGGAAAGGCTTAACCCCTTAATCCGAGCTAAGGTTCTAGATGCATGTATGAGAAAGACATAGGATCTCACATACAAGGTTCATGCATCTATATGTTCATACATATATACAATTACTTTCATCATTTGAAATGAACTACAAAATCCTTTTGCTCATAACAAATCCCCACTCAATTCATAAACTTAGAAACATAAACGAAGTTTGTATTCCTACTATGGCTAAATAGAATCACTTCATAATTTGATAAGCCTCACTCCATATTTTATGTTTATATTTTATCATAAATGCATATGATATGCATAGATAACACAATTATGAAATTAAAGTCATAAATTTAAACCACATGGAATTTAGGCTTCATCATCAATCTTCAATCTCCAATCTCGAGGTTCATCAAAAATCTTCAACTTTTTTGCTCAAATCATAAAAATTCTTGTTGGTAATCATAAACTCAAAACTACAAGATAATTAACTTTCATTATTAATAATGTTTCATCACAAATTTTATCACATCATAATCGTCATCATATTTTATCATATTTTTCATTATAATAGTAATAAAAGAAAATCATATTGTTCATCACATTCATCATCATAATTTTCATCATATTTTTGTCAAATGTGAAAAGAAAAATCATATTTGCATCATATTTTTCTTTTTTACAAGAAAATCATCTTCTTCATCATAATTTTAGTAAAAACACAATCATATTGTTCATAATAATTTGCAAACATACTGCTCGTATATTTTCAAATATATTTTTGTTCAAAGGAAATCATAATGCAATCAAAACATATTGTTTGTATATCATAATGCATCATAATTGTTATTCATCATTTGTTTTGCACTTATCCTATTCACTTTCTCACAATACACTTTGCATCATATCATTTTTTTGTCAATATGAAGACCAAAGTTTTGCATCATTGACTAGGAATAATCCTTTTATTATCAAGAGAAAATCTTAGTTTTCATCATATGATAAACATATTTTATCATATGTTTCTCCAAAAGGTAAAGTATATTTTTCATGATTTATGATTCATATTTTGCATTATCATCATAATTTTGGTAAAAGACAAATCATAATGTATTTTTTATGATAAGCACACAAATATTTTGAAAGCAAAACTTTGATAGAACCTTTTAATAGATTTATCAAGCATGGGAAATATTTTTAGGGGAATTTTCATAAAAAATTATCAAACATCGGATAAAAAATAGGGATAAATTCATCAAATTTGGGAAAATGTTTTAGGAAAAAATTTCATAAAAAATCTTCAAACAGTATATAAATTCATCAAAATTTGGAAATATTTATTATCAATCAAAATTTCATAAAAATCACAAGAAAATTATTATCTTAATTTCTTTTCCCTCTTCTTCATAAGTTTGGAAGAGATTTAAGTATTTTGCTCAATGTTCAATATAGCTACTTGTACCCATTTCCTTATGTCTTTGTCATTATCCAGTTTATTGGGAATATTTTTATCATATGATTGAACTTTTGATTGAACAAATTTATCTTGATCACAAACATTGTCATTCTCTATGAATTTAAGTGCATAATTTGCATCATATGTATCTTTTTTATCAATGCTTTTTGATTTGTGAACTTCATTTTCATCAATCTTTATGCTTGCATAAACAACTTTATCAATCCTTTTCTTATCCAATGTATTTTGACCATATCTCTTATCAATAAATTTAGTTTGATTATCCATTTTACTCATTAATTTAGGTTTTGGGAGATTTTGATCATTGTCAAAGAATCTATTTTGAGTCTCAAATTTGTTCATAGAATTTAATTCACAAGAATTTGTTTTCTCATTATAGCTCTTAAGTTTAGAATGTGTTGTCTTATCATAGCTTTTAGGTCTCCATTGAATTCTTATAATGATCTTGGCGTAGATTTCATTATCAAAATGTTCTTTAATTCCACCTCTTCTTAAGTTCAAGTGCAAAGGTAAATGGATACGGTAATCACAAATTTTTCTTTCTATTGTAGTGATTAATTTAAGTTCACAAGCACTCTCATATGCAATACAACTCCAAAACATGTGGCCAAATTGATCACACCAAAAACATCTTTTAGGTCGATTGAATCTTCTATGTGTAGCTCTAGGTGTCAATCTTCTATGGTCAAATGAGTATTTTTTATCAAGAATTTTAGTAGACATATGCTAGACTCAAACTTGTTTTTCATGTTCACACTTTCATGATTGAATTTCTTTAACTTAGTTGAACAAAATCTCAAAATTTCCTTTCAAACTTGAAACTTCATGATCAATCATCTCTTTTGACATTTTACAAAATGTTTTATTTTCTTCAAAAATTCATCTAAGTCTTGAATTAGAGATAATACTTTTTCAATTTTTGATTGGGTAAATATGTTCATCTCTTTAAGTTGCTCATCATATTCTAAGAATTTCTTTTCAATCAATTCTTTCACATTAGAATCTATGTCTTATGTGGTGTGTTTTGAAAAACACTTTTTGCCCATACAAGATATATGGCCCAAACGATCATGCCAAATACAAGCCATAGGCTGTTCAGTAACAGCTAACAAGTGTTGTTTCTGTGATACAAATAAAGCATAAAGTGAGCCAACTTTGCTTCCTTTTGCAATAACCATATTTCCCTTTGATATATGAAAAGATTGAGCATAGAAGACCACCTTGTAACCAAGGTCATCAAGTTGACCAACGGACATCAAACTGCATGATAACTGAGGTACATGGTGTACATTACGCATAGTAAATTTTGAACTATCAATGAACTTCACAACCACATCTCCAATCCCCACAATGTCACACTATTAAGAGTCACCAAGTCTCACGGTACCAAGAGACTTTGCTGCATAATTAGAGAACCATTCTTTATGTGGTGTCACATGGAAAGAAGCACCAAAATCTAGTAGCCATGTGTGGGAAAGAGAATCAGCCATAAGAGCCTCAATTGGCATATTACTATCAAGTCTCAACACATCAGCATCATCAGAAATAGTATTAATTTCTTCAATCTTCATAGTCAAGGTAGATGGTGCATGTAACTGTTTAACATGCCCATCAACATTTTGTCCTTTAACTTTAGCATTCTTTTATGCATAGCAGACTTTCTTCATATGTCCTTTCTTATGATAATAATGGCATTTGATATCCCTCTTTTTTTATTTACTTCTACTCTTATTATGTTGACCATTCTTTTCCTTGTTCTTGCTCTTGCCACATTGTTGATTCTTTCCTTGGTAAGAATCACAAACATTATATTCTACGAATCTCTTCACTCAAGAGTGCTCCACATATGTCATCATAGATGATTTTACTACCAAGTGCACTATTGCTAATAGCTGTGCAAAATGTATCCCATGATGATGGTAGGGTGCATAACAGCAATATTGCTTTCATTTCATTATCCATATCCATTTTTTGAGCCTGTAACTGGGAGAATATAGCATCAAACTCATTTAGATGAGCAGCAACACTATCTCTGTCCTTCATGCGAAGGTCATATAATTTTCTCAATAGATACACTTTATTTGATGTCGTCTCTCATATGTATTGCATAACTTCTTCCGAAGCTCCTCTACACTTTCACAGTCTAATACTCTAAAGTAAAAATTATCTGCGAGGTGCAAGCGAATGGTAGACTTGGCCATTTCATCTAACTCATCCCAATCATCTTCATCCATGTTAGTAGGCTTCTTTAAAATCCCATTTGCTGGGTTCCATTGCCTCCTTTGAATTTACACATCTTGAATTCAATTCTTCCATAGAGCAAAGTTTATGGCATCAAATTTTCAGATCTCAAAATGATCTTTGCCCTGCAAGTTATAGCTCCTTCTTGGAACACTAGCACTAGACCCTGATCCACCAGATGTGCCTGAGACCTCTGATCCCATGATGGTAGAGAACAGAATAGAATGATAATGGAGCTAGAAGAGTCCAAACCCCAACTCAACGAGTAAATCGATCACTTAATAGTTGACTAAACCAAAAATCTAGAAAGCTTTTTCTAGAATATCCTCAAGAAAATGAGCATATGACCAGTGTGAAAATATCATAAAACTACAAGTACTCACATGTTTATCGAGCACCTATGAACAACTTTCATACATCTCCTATGGCAAGGTTGGGTAAGTCTTCCACGTGCATCACCAAAGAGACCCTAACATTTGAGTGTGTCCTAGTTAAGAAAACCTCATCGTGACCCTCTTTATCAAACGTAAAAGGCTTTATGCAAAAAACATAACCGCTAGACCAATGACCACATGGACGTACATAAGTGGTACCTATAGTTTTATGAGAGTGGCTAAAAATAAAGCCCCAAAGGTTGATATTTATTGTCAGAGAAGTATAAAGAACACTCTTCTTGATGTTCTTAGACTTGTGTGAAGAGAACTATGTGAGAAAGTACTCCGAAATGGCTCCAAAATACACCACAAGATTCTTCAAAAATAGGCTTTGAAAGCAAGGAATGAAGCTTTGAGGGACCAAAACATGTTCAATGTAATGTTAACCTTAGTCTTTCCCCTTCTTTAGAGACCACTAGAGTGTAGCTTAGTGGCAAGAGATTGCCATGGTTTAGTGAACTCTGAGGGGAACAGTACTGGGATGGATGACCTCTCGAGAAGTACCAGGAACCTCTATCTTCCTTGATCGTTGAGGTCCTCCCTCGCGTGCATCCAACAGCACTAATGGTGACTCGGATGACAAGGTATGCCAAGGTCCATGCCTTGGTCGCCGCCTTAGTCGTAAGCCTTGGAGAAAGCCGAGGGGGGGAGGGCACTTCGCTCGCACAAAAGGAACAAAGCTTTTTGCATCGAACTGCTCTGATATCAGTGAAGTGATTTGATAGCGATGCACTGCATTGTGCTCTCCTTCTCGAGAGCTCCACGATGATATCCTTGGTGTAGAAAATGGAGCTCTTAAGGCCGCACATAGTACTCCACACGGATGCTACAAAATATGTAGAAAAACACAATACGTAGAGTGCACGACCACTATATGTTTTATTAAAGAACATATACAAAGAAGTGTCTGGTGGCCATTTGGCCTTTCACATGGACAATAACAGTAACATATTCTCTCTGAATCGGATCTCCAAGAGGATGCTAGAATAGAGGATTTTTTAATCAAAAACTTGTACATACTTTTTTTTTTGGCTATGTTCTTTTGTACACTGTTATTTCTCGGTGATACCTTTATTATCATATGCTAATTATTTGAGTTCTTTTGTTATAAAGCACAATGGGAGACCGTCCTCGAGTCACTCCACATTCCATGATAGAGGAGTAGTTCTTAGAGTTTACATCTCAAGCACCTCCCATGTATATGGCCGCTGCATCACAGTACGGGATCGCTCGTGGTAGCACTCCCCCTCGCCTCACTTCTGTCGGCCTCACTCCTACGGACCTCACTCTTGCCAACCTCACTCCCATCAGTGTCACTCCTACCGGCATCACTTTTGTGGGCAATGCTACTCCCGCCAGAGGTATGTATCCTAGCTTTATGGCTCCACCACGACCATCTTCTCAGCCATCCCCTAGTGGCTCTAGTAGTAGATGTGTGCATTTGACACCTCAATGTGATAGAAGTGCTTCCCATCTTGTAGGTCGAGGTCAGGCTCTAGAGCACGGGGTTCTAGGAGTGGATCTACAGGTAGCTCTAGAGGAGGTGGCTATTGTGGAGGTAGTGTGACAGACGTTGTGTCGCCCACTTGTACTCCTATAGCGAGTACCTTGGATGTAGGTACACCACGTGGTACACCATGTGGTACACCACGTGGTACACCACGTGGAACAGCATGTACACCTTGGGGTGTTGATGACCATGATGACTCCAAGGTGTATAGTATCCGGGATAGAGCTCCAGTGATAGATGTGGTTGGAAAGGCCATGTCTCAGTGTATACTACAGCTTTGATCCATACAGTTTGGACACTCTATCATGTTGAAATTGAGTGAACAAGATAAAGATCCTAAAACTTATATCAGAGAGACAATCTATCAGGAGTTCTAGCGAGCACATGGGCATCCTCTTGTCAGTTCAGAGTGGATTCAGCACACCGCATGTGAAGTTATGTCCCATCAATGATCGGAGGCTCGTGATGCTTTCAGAGCAGGCTTACCAAAGCCTGTATGGTTAGATGCTGAGGAGTGGGATATGATTCGCGATGCACAACAATAGACTCCTGACCAATATCACCACTAGCAAGATGCCGCAGCCACACATTTAGATACGATTGGACCATCATATTTGGGTAACAGCGGATATGACACTATGCATCATGAGTTTTTAAGTATCATTTGATTTATTAAATTTGTTTTTGTTAAGCATGTTATGTATGTTCATCTAAAATTCTGTATATTTGTTGCAGGAGCTAGCAATGGGTCGTCCTCCAACATGAGCGGAGTAGGCTTATGGATATTTTCATGGATTGATTGCATTATTGGAGGAATTGGAGGGACATGGTGTGCTCGTTTCATGGGAGCATCTACGATGAGGTGATGAATTTAGAAAGTTGGTTTTTACTTGTTGTTTGTAAATTTCATGTGAATTTATCTCATTTCATGAATGTTCTTTGTTGTAGGACTACTGATATGGATGTTTCAATCCTTCTGTGCATGTGTATGGCAATGGTGTGCAACAGTTTTATGTTTGCCTCATATATGGTAGTGGTGCATCAGAATTTTTTATCTGATTCTTATATGGTAGTGCTTTGCCACATTTTGTATTTCCCTCATATATGATAGTGGTTTGCCACACTCTTGTACATGCTCCATCTATGAAATATATATCTGTTTTTGTACATGGTTCATGGTTCATTCTGATCATCTCTTTTGTGTCTGATAGTATTTTGCTTTATGAAATCATATTTCGGTTGCCATTAGATACACATCAAATGTATTCAGTTTTTCTTGGGTAGAGTGTATTATATTTTGCTAAACAACATCATGGTAATGTTGCTATAGCAAAAGACAACACACTCTGCCTAAAAAAAAAATTGTAGTTATGGTTGTTAGTATGCACGACGGTACTCCAAGAATGGTCGTTGGTATGCGGGACGGTACACCTAACAATCACCGGTATAGATGTCAGTATGACTATCGGTATGATTGTTATATTTTCAGTGCTTATACGGACACTCATACCGACATCTATATCGGCGCTCGTACAGTCGTTTTGGTTCTGATGCCTATACTAGCACTTACACCAATGTCAGGCCAAAAGCGTGCCCATTCAATTTCCTTGGTAGAAGCCTCCGTATATGACCGATATGTTGTAGTGAGTACATCATTAGCACGCTTAACATATACTTTGAGTTGGACTATTCTCAAAACCATGTGCAATCAGATAGGCATGTATCTTTTCATACCAAACACGTGGTGGTTGCTTTAAACCATATAATGCCTTCTTTAACCTGCACATCTAGTTTTCATGCCCATTCTACACAAAGCCACGGGGCTAAAAAAATACATTTCTTCATGAAATTCAGCATTCAAGAATGATGTTTTAGTGTGCAACCAATGTACATTCCAACCATGATGAGCTACAAGTGCACAGATGCTAGGAATAGTAGTCATTCAACAAGTAGGAGCAAAAGTCTCATCAAAATCAATGCATCTTTCATGAGCATAACCCTTTCCAACAAGCCTAGACTTATACTTGTCAATTTTTCCGTCAAGCTTATGCTTAAGCTTGTATACACACTTAGTGCCAATGTCCTTCTTGCTAGGATTCATCACATAAAGGCCAGGTACCATTTTCCATGATAGCATCATATTTAGATTGCATTGCAGCCATTCAATGTTTAGAATTTTGTGCTTCATCAAACGAAACAGGCTCAGTCTCATCACAGAGACTAGAGGTAGCCATGGCATAGCAATCTAATGCAAAATGGGTAGTATGAGAGCGTGAACGAGTACGGGATGATAGCGGTGCATCTAATTTGTTGTCACGCAAAGTCTACACCAACCATTTTGGCATAGTTTATGCCTCTGCAGTATCAGCTTTCTCATCAACAAGTGCATCATGTAAATTTGCATCAAAAATAGAATGATCTACATGATTACATGAAACTTGTAAAGGTTGAGAAGTTTCCTCATTATGACCAACTAAACTCTCCACCGATAAAAAAAGGCAACAAAGTATCATACATTTCTTTGGAGCTAAGAGATGTCTCTTTCATACATGAAAGTAAAGGTTGAATAGCATCTTCCACAAAACAACATCATGGCTAACCAAAATGTGTTTATTTTGTGGATGATACAGACGATAGCCTTTGCTTTCAAAACTATACCGAACAAAAATACATTTTATTGCTTTATCATCCAATTTCTTATGATATTGTTCAGGCAGTAATGCATATGCTAGACAACCAAAAACATGTAGATGAGCAACAGATGGCTTGCGACCATGCCAAGCCTCATATGGAGTGATAGAGTAGAGTGCTTTAGTGGGACACTTGTTAAGTACATATGCTGCACACATGACAGCTTCAAGTCAGAAACTATGTGGTAAAGCCTCACTATTTACCTTACACCTTGCCATCTCCATGAGTGATGTGTTCTTTTGTTTAGAAACTCCATTCTATTGAGGTGTATACGACACTATACACTGATGTTTTATCCCACGTTCAACAAGAAACGCATTAAAGTCAGAAGGCATATATTTCCTCCCTCGATCAGAATGGAGGGTGCCCATTTTACATGTTGACAGATATTCAGCCAAAACCAAAAACTATTTGAAGCACATGAACACTTCGGACTTTGCTTTCAATGGATATACCCATGCATGCTTGGAAAAATCATCAATGAAAGTCACGAAGTAAAGATAGTTTCCAAAACAGTAGCAAACGAGCAAAATTCGGATGACCAAAGCATGCATGCCAAAGCTTTGCATCTAACATATCCTGAGAATCATGTACTTCACATGTTGAGTCTGTTATGAATTATGGAATATGTTGAACAGGGAATTGTTGGAGTGTTAATTTATTAATGTATTAATGTGTTTTGGTGTTTCTCATATAGCAACTGAAGGTTTGTGAGGGCATGAAAGACATGAAAGGATGGATCAATAATCCGATCTATTTTTAGAAACAATTCTATTTTTATAATTCTAGTTTTAGAATTCTATTTTTAGAATTCTATTTTTAGAATTCTATTTTTAGAATTCTATTTTTAGAGTTCTATTTTTATCAATAGTCTATTTTTAGCAATATTCTATTTTTAGAAATAGTCTATTTTTAGAACTAGTTCTATTTTTAGAAGTAGTTCTATTTTTAGAAGCAGTTGTATTTTTAGAAAAGTTAGTAAAAGTAGTGGTTAGGATAAAATTGTTGTAGACTGCAATTTCTATTATTAAAAGCAAAGGCTCTCTACAAAAGAGACCAACTTTTACTTTCACACGTGCTTTTTGAAGCAGGTCTCATGTAAAGAATTCCTATAAATACATGCACTTTATGGACTGTCGAAACAGAGTGCATGGGGGGAGATTGCACCCAATACTGCGTTTTGTCTCGTCTCCTGGTGTGTCTATTTTTCAGTGTGTTTTTTGCATCTGTAAGCTCTATGTGCGTATCAACAAGATCATGATAACAGTGGTATCAAAGTCTTGCACGTGTCACTATAGAGGAATCTATTTTTGTTTCTTTTGGTGAATTGATCTCTGTTTCGTTGTTCTCTGTTCTCGATCCGATTTCGATTTCGATTCCGATTTTGATTTTGGTTTTCATTTCCGTTTACGTTTCCATTTTTGTTTTCGTTTTTTATTTTGATTTTGATTCTAATTTCGATCCCTATTCCTATTATTGTTTCAATTTTCATTCAGGTTTCGGTTTCTATTTTTGTTTCTGTTTTTGTTTTTGTTCTAGTTGTTTTTCCACTACACTATCTCTTTGTATTATCACTTTAGTTCTCTTTTCTTATAATTAACACCTCATTATGATCATTTAATTTCTGCATATCATACACATACACATTAATGTAATGCCTCCATGAACATTTGCATGCATGTGGTTTTACATGGAACATGCTTATTTTTGTTCAGTGATGGAACATGTGATTGGCTATCCATGTGTATTATATTTTATCAACCGAGATCAATTGCTTTTTCAACTGAGGGAAAAGTTATGAATTATGGAATATGTTGAATAAGAAATTATTGGAGTGTTAATTTATTAATGTATTAATGTGTTTTGGTGTTTCTGATATAGCAGTTGAAGGTTTGTGAGGGTGTGAAAGGCATGAAAGGATGGACATCAATAATCCGATCTATTTTTAGAAACAGTTCTATTTCTAGAATTCTATTTTTAGAATTCTATTTTTAGTAATAGTCTATTTTTAGAGATAGTTCCATTTTTAGAGATAGTTCCATTTTTAGAAATAGTCTAATTTTACAACTAGTGCTATTTTTAGAAGTAGTTCTATTTTTAGAAGTTGTTGTATTTTTAGAAAAGTTAGTAAAAGTAGTGGTTAGGATAAGAATTGTTGTAGACCGCAATTTATATTATTAAAAGCAAAGACTCTCTACAAAAGAGAGCAACTTTTACTTTCATGCGTGCTTTTCGAAGCCGCTCTCATGTAATCATTATTTCGACATAATCAAAGATTCCTATAAATACATGCACTCTATGGACTATTGAAGTAGAGTGCATGGGGACGGGATTGCAGCCAATACTATGTTCTATCTCATCTCCTGACATGTCTATTTTTCTATGTGTTTTCTACATCCATAACCTCTGTGTGCATGTGAGCAAGATCATGATAACATAAGCATTCATAGATTTTTCATAGTCTATGAGTTTATACAACCCACAACATAAAATGCCAGAAGCAGTAATCATGTCTCCATTTGAGAGATCATGAGCCGTACATCTGTCATCAATAAATTTCATAACCAAGTCAATCTTGGCTAATGTAGAAACTTATAACAATTTTTTCTTGATCCTTGGCACAAATAAAGCATTTGAGAAAGTGAAAGAACTACCATGAGCAGTAGTCAGAATGATCTTATCAACTCCCATGATAGGATAAGAGGAGTTGTTGGTGCATGTGACAGTATTCCCTATAGGGGCAGGCTCAAGTGAAGTGGAGAAACTGTGCTGCAAGGTAATATGTTTGGTTTCCCCACTATCAAAATACCAAATATCTAAGTCTACTGCAGACATACACTGCTCATGAGAAGATGGATCAAAACTGCAAAGAGTAGTAAACGCCCATTCTTCATTCAGCATAAGATTTACAGACTCTATTTTCGATGTAGAGGCCTCTAGAACAACCATTCCAGCCTCTTTCTTGTTTGCTTCTTTTACAGTTTGTTATGATATGACCATTTCCTTTACAGTACTAACAAAAGGATTTCTATTTTTCTGATTTTTTTCTCATCTTTGTTCTCCTTCTTCAAATGTGTAGCATTTGCAGATTTCTATTTACTAGTAGATGAGCTCCATTTACCTTTGCGCTTCTGACTAGCCCAAAAAGCTTGATCTGCAACATGCATAATGGATTTGTTCTGCTTATACTGATCTTCCCGCAATAGAGTAGAGACTAACTCCTCAAATGTCAAGGCCTTTGGATTGCCATTCATCATCAAACGAAGAGTAGAAGCAAAAATCTGATGTGAATTAGGAAGACCATTCAGAACGATCTACAAAAGTGAGCTATCTGGAAGAACTTCACCAGCAGAAATCAAAATTCCCTTCAAGTCTCTGAACTTTATTAGAAAATTGTCCATAGAATCACCTTCATTCATATGCTCACTCTCCACATATTTTTGGAGGTAAGCAACATGAGCCTTATTCCTATCCTGGTACAATGTTGTAAGTGTATCCCAATCATCCTTAGCTATTCTGCAAGAGCGAACGTGAGGAATAATGGCACGTTTGATAGAAAAGGCTATCAATGCATGTGCTTGAGCATCTTTGCCATCCCAATGAATTCGCTTTGCAATAGGTGTAGCAAAAATTGTAGCACAAATAGGAATCTGAAAAATATCAGCATCTTCCAGGTCATCTACATCAGCTTCAATACCTGTATTTGTAGGTGTCATAAGATGTTTTTCAACACCCTACAAAATGTTCCACAGTCCTTTTGCAACCAATGCATGCCACATCATATAAGCCCACAATGGGTAATTGGTACCGTCCAACTTATCTTCAATAGCCAACATACAAAATACATCACTGCTTTAAGCCATAGTCACTAACTAAAAAGTTGAATAGAACTACCTTGACGAGTTCTACTAGACATGTAGAAAACTTCAAGACACTTATACTGGCGAACCAAAACTTGTATATATCTTTGACACAAAAAGATAAAATAGTCTGCACAAGCATTGCGGTAGTGCGTTTGGAGGCCGAAACGAGCTCAGATCGTGATTTTGGCACCACAAAGTGAAGTTGTCTTGATGTGCTAATCAGCTTGAGTATGCTCACCAAATTTCATGCGATTTTGAAACTATGACCAGAGGGGTATCGGCGACACCCTAAATGAAGCAGTGACTTGTTTTGATACAAATTGTGGGAGTAAAACATCTACGGAAGCACACGAATAGCACAAGGAAGAAGAAGAAGCTTGGAGCACAACACACAATACTGAATGTATTACCACTAGAATGTAGAAAGATAAGTAATATGTTAGGGCTATAGACATATATAAAAGCCGAGAAAAAAACCTACTAAAGAGGGAAAAATGTGCCCTAGCGGTCCTAATGCATTCACACACATCACAACCTAAATATATCAACACTTCATGTCGGTCATCATTCCGAAATGCAATTTTGATGTCCAATTGTTGTACATTCCATGATGGGTTGCAAGTGCATAGATGCTATGAATAGTAGTTATTCCATATATGGGTGCAAAGGTCTCATTAAAGTCAATGCCTCTTTCTTGATCATGACCTTTTACAATAAGCCTAGCTTTGTACCGATGAACTCTTCCATCAGGTTTATGTTTCATCTTGCATACCCATTTAGTGCCAATGGCCTTTTTGCCAAGAGGAAAATCACATAAAGACTGAAGTATTTCGATGGCGATGCACCGTGCTGCACTCTCCTTCTCGAGAGCTCCACGACGATATGCTCGGAGTTGAAAACCGAGCTCCTGATGCCGCACACAGTACTCCGCACAGAGGCTGTAGAATACGCAGAAAACACAGTACACAGGGAGCACGAAGACAGACTTCTTAGGTCTTACAAATGCGGGTCGAACTTACAGTCCGTGACTGACCAGGCCACTATATGTTTTATTAAAGAACATATACAAAGAAGTGTCCGATGGCCATTTGGCCTTTCACATGGACACTAACGGTAACAAAGACTAGGTACCATTCTTCCTAAAAGCATCATATTTTGATTGCATAGTAGCCATCCAATTTTCTAGATTTTGTGATTCATTAAAAGAAACAAGCTCATTCTCATCATAGAGACTAGAGGCATCATAGCATAGCAATCTCGTGAAAAACAAGCACTATGAGAGCCTAAACGAGCACAATATGACAAAGATGCATCTAATTCTCTATATTGTAAAGCTTGCACCAACCATTTAGGCATAAGTTTTGCCTCCTCTATATCAATTCTCTCATCAACAAGTGCATCATGTAAATCTGTATTGGAAATGGAATGATCTGCATGATCATGTGGAACCTATGAAGGCTGAGAAATTGCATCATTTGGAACAACACTTGATTGTTCACTTATAAAAAGAGGCAGCAGAGTTTCATACACATCTTTGGAGCTAACTCATGTCTCGATAATACATGAAAGTAATGGCTGAATTTCATCTTCCACAAAAACATCACGATGTTGAGGGGTGTGAAAGGAGGCAGCCGCTCATCCAAACAAACTCGTGCTAGCCTCTCTATGTGACTACACACTGGGTGTTTTGTTGTGTGCTTTTAGGAACTAGGTTGTGCTTTTGGTGTGTAGGGAGTTATTAGCTAAAGTTTTGTGGTCTATTGGAGGTTAGCCTAAAACTCTAAGGTCCATATGGAAGTGCAGCTTGATACCTAGAACTAGCGTCTTGATATGCTTTCAAAATTAGTTCTACCTCAATAATACGATTAGAAAATTCCTCAGTAACAGGATTTTTAATAATTTCCACCTCATCATTTTCAGATCGAGTATCTCTTTTAGGAGAAGGTTGAAACAGAATTTCTCTTTCTTCAGAATGTGGAAAAGCAACTGAACTGAAGGTTACAAATCTAGATAATCTGGAAGCATATGATGAAGAGTATAAGGATTCAACTACAATATAGTCTTTAACTATTTCTTTTAGTTCTAATTCTACACTATCCTCGTTCTCGTTAATTTGGGTAGTAATATTCTCTAATAAGAATATCTAAATAATCGAGTTATCTATTTCTTTATTTTTAGTAGAAGACTTACTTGTAGATGCAATATTTGTGGACAGAAAAAGAAAAGTCTCTATGATCCATATGGAAGTGCGTCTCTATACCTAGAAATAGCATATAAATATGATTGTAAAATTAATTCTTTGCTAGTTATTCTATCTTTAATGAGTTCAACTATGGTATTTTTTGTTTGTTGAGGATGAGTATTTCTTTTTAAGTTTGGAGGAAATAAAATTTCTCTATTTTTTGGTTCAGGTAAGACGATTGAGAGTAAAGTTAAAAGCCTAATAAGTTATGATGGTATTCTAGAGAATGAAAGGTTTCATCTTCAACTCAATCTTTAACTATTTCTTTTACTTCTAATTCATTACTAGTTTCGTTTTCACTGATTTGAGTTGAAATATTCTTAATAGGTGCACGTAAAAGTGTTTCTAAAATAAAAGTGGAATGTATACTATGCTCACTAGAAGTTTTACTTGAAGATGCTTTATAAACAAAAATGAAAAATCAAGTGCAAATTGATGGATAATTGAATGGTATGATGGTAATGCTAAAACTTTAGAATCAAAACTAGTCCTATACAAGTGCTTGTAAAAAATCCTAATACAGATTTTAGAAGATATTCCTATAAAAAATATTTACATAAAAGCTAAATACACGATTTTATTCAAAGATCATATAATGGAACTAAGATGAGAGGCATAAAAGCAGCTCTATCCCATAAATCTCGTCAAGTCCTCTTCAGTGCTCGTCAATTCTTCTTCAAAATGATCTGCATAAGCAATCATTATAAAAAAACATAAGTATATCTTTATCAATATAAAACACTCATTCATTCATATTCAATCATTTATGCATACATACTTCATTTATAATTACCATTCACCTATGTACTAAATTTATACTCACTTTCCATCACATACTTTCTTAATTATACTTACATACATGCTCATATATACATGTCAACATTCATTGGTAACTTACATTTATAAATCTAACACACAAAACGTAACATAATTTAAACCTATGCTAATTTATACTAATTAATTCTTTTATGATTAACATGCTAACACACTTCTTATATATACCAGTGCACTTTACATGCATGCTCTCATCATATCATAAATGCTCATGCTCACTATTCATGCACACACTAACACGCATGTCCATAAATACTAGTATGCATCTTCTCTAATATGCACATACATTCATTAGACAGATACTCATACACTCATGCATACATACACATGCATTCATTCATATGCACATGCACTCTCATATACACTCATGCATTCAACTCATTCGTATGTATATGCACTAACTTTAATGTGCACATGCACTCTCATATGCACTCATGCATACAACTCATTCATATGCATATTCACTACCTCTAATATGCACATGCACTCTCATATGCACTCATGCATACAACTCATTCATATGCATATGCACTCTCATATATATCATAAATTCACATGCATACATGCTTCATATATACATGTCACACTCATACTTATCTTGGACATGCATACATCACCTATATACATGCACATGCACACATTGCATAAACATACTTCAATCATATGTCTATGCATCTCACTTATATGCACATGCACACTCTCATATGCACATGCACACTCTCATATGCACATGCATATGCATGCACACTTATGCACATGCATTCATCATTCACATTCTCTCATATGCATGCAGACACATCACTTACATACAAGCACATGCACACAACACTTACATACATGCACATATCACAGTTCATATGCATACATCAAATATACATGCAGACATGCATCATCACACATTCTCATGCATACATGCATCACTTACATACATGCATACAACCTACACACTCATCACACATACACATGCATACATGCATACATCATAATTCACATGCATACATGCTTCATACATATACATGCATACATGCTCTTAATACATTCACATGCATACATTCACTTCATATATTCACATGAATACATGCATCACTTACATACATGCATACAACCTACACACTCATCACACATACACATGCATACATCATAATTCACATGCATACATGCTTCATACATATACATGCATACATGCTCTTAATACATTCACATGCATACATGCAAACACATATCACACATTCACATGCATACATAAATTGAAAGAACTTGAAAAATTTTACCTGAAGTTGCTCGATGGAGAGTATTGTTTTTTATGTGCACGGTGATAAATCTTTACAAACTATTTTAGTAGATCAATTCTAGATACAAAATAAAAGTGATTGTGCAATAATAATCTTCTTGTGTGTCAATGAGGGTGGAAAGAAGTGATAAGGCTTCTGCATCTTCAATACCCTTCTTCTCGTGGAGACACTCAGTTCCCTAGAGAACAATCCTCAAGAGCGAGGGAAAAAGAGTAGGTAGTAGTAGGTTCTTCACTTGTCTTTGCAGCTTCTTCCTTCACTTTCCTCCATACAAGAAGAAAATAAAAGTTAATTTTAAAAAAAAATTAAAAATACAACCAAAATCTTAAGCACACTAATGTCACGTTTCATGTCGGGTTCACCAAATCTGTCCAGGGGTGTGAAAAGAGGCACCCACTCATCCAAACAGACTCACACTAGCCTCTCTATGTGGCTACAAGCTGGGTGTTTTGTTGTGTGCTTTTAGGAACTAGGTTGTGTTTTCGGTGTGTAGGGAGTTATTAGCTAAACTTTTGTGCTCTATTGGAGGTTAGCCTAAAACTCTAAGGTCCATATGGAAGTGCAGCTTGATACCTAGAACTAGCATCTTGATATGCTTTCAAAATTAGTTCTTCCTCAATAATATGATTAGAAACAACCTCAATAATAGGATTTTTAATCATGTCTAGCTTATCGTTTTCAGATTGAGTATTTCTTTTATGAGAAGGTGGAAACAAAATTTCTCTTGCTTCAGAATATGGGAAAGCAACTGAACAAAAATTTACAAATCTATATAATGTGGAAGCATATGATGAAGAGTATAAGGATTCAGCTAAAATACGATCTTTAACTATTTCTTTTACTTTGAATTCTACACTCTCTGTATGGAAGTGCATCTCTATACCTAGAAATAGTGTCTAAATATGATGGTAAAATTAATTCTTCATTAGTTACTCTATCTTTAATGAGTTCAACTACGGGGTTTTTTGTTTGTTGAGGATGAGTATTTCTTTTTAAGGTTGGAGGAAATAAATCTTCTCTATTTTCTAGTTTAGGTAATATGATTGAGAGTAAAGGCAAAACTCTAGATAAGTTACGATCATATTCTAGAGAATATAAGGTTTCATCAACTCGATCTTTAACTATTTCTATTAATTCTAATTCATTACTAGTTTTGTTTTTGCTGATTTGAGTTGACGTATTCTTTGCAGGTAAAAGTGTTTCTAAAATAAAAGTGGAATGTATATTGTGCTCACTAGAAGTTTTACTTGAAGATGCTTTATCAACAGACATGAAAACTAAAGTGCAAATTGATGGATAATTGAAATGTATGATGGTAATGCGAAAACTTTAGAATGAAATATAGTCCTATGCAAGTGCTTGTAAAAAATCCTAATACAGACTTTAGAAGATATTCCTATACAAAATCTTGATATAAAAGCTTAATACACGATTTTATAATTCAAAGATCATATAATGAAACAAAGATGAGCGGCATAAAAGCAGCTCCTATCTTGTAAATCTCGTCAAGTCCTCTTTAGTGCTCATCAATTCTTCTTCAAAATGATCTGCATAAGCAATCATTAGAAAAAAACATAAGTATGTCTTTATCAATATAAAACACTCATTCATTCATATTCATTCATTTATGCATACATACTTCATTTATAATTACCATTCACCTACGTACTAAAATTATACTCACTTTCTATCACATACTTTCGTAACTATACCTACATACATGCTGATACATACATGTCAACATTCATTCGTAACATATATTTATAAATCTAACACACAAAACTTAACATAATTTAAACCTATGCTATTTTATACTAATTAATTCTTTTATGATTCATGCTAATACACTTCTTATATATACTAATGCACTTTACATGCATGCTCTCATAATATTAAAAATGCTCATTCATACTATTCATGCACACACTAACACACATGTCCATAAATGCTAATATGCATCTTCTCTAATATGCACATACATTCATTAGACAATTACTCATACACTCATGCATACATATACATGCATTCATTCATATGCACATGCACTCTCATATACACTCATGCATTCAACTGATTCAAATGTACATGCACTAACTTTAATATGCACATGCACTCTCATACACACTCATGCATACAAGTCATTCATATGCATATGCACTAACTCTAATATGCACATGCACTCTCATACGCACTCATGCATACAACTCATTCATATGCATATGCACTCTCACACATATCACAAATTTACATGCATACATGCTTCATACATACACATGTCACACTCATACTTATCATGCACATGCATACATCACCTATATACATGCACATGCACGCATTGCATAAACATACATTCAATCATATGTCTATGCATCTCACTTATATGCACATGCACACTCTCATATGCACATGCACACTCTCATATGCACATGCATATGCATGCACACTTATACACATGCATTCATCATTCACATTCTCTCATATGCATGCACACACATCACTTACATACATGCACATGCACACACATCACTTACATACATGCACATATCACAATTAAACATGCATGCATCATAATATACATGCATGATCACACATTCATGCATACATGCATCAATTACATACATGCATACA
>CM035407.1:176493379-176513379 GCA_020310875.1 Ceratopteris richardii
TGTATTCAAGCCATGTGAACCTTGTAATGTGAAAGCGCACATTGTAAAGAGAATAAATTTCCTATTCAACGTATATCAAAGTATATAAATAGAAACAAACGAATGGAACCAAATAGTGATGTGATTGCTTTTCCACGATCTTTTTCATCAAAAGGAGGGGCACACATTTAAAGGAAAAAAAGAGTGGAACTGAAGGATCGAAGGCGGAATGACAATCATTTGATGGAAGACGGCAGGAAAGGGGGGGGGGCAATGATCATTTTTTCGGAGAGGACGCGATCTCGGAACTGCTGCGTTTCCAGAGGAGACAATCATCTGATGAAGAGCAATCATAAGAGGGAGATCTGACGCATGCGGGAAGTGCTAATCGCTAGCAGAGGGACATGATCTGAAGACGTCAGAAGGAGGCTGCGAGGTCGGTCATAATAAGCAATTCATCATCTCTGAGGAGGAATTTGGGAAGGCATCGGAAGGGAAAGTGTTGGCTGTTTCCCTGCTTGATAGACAAAGAACCTTCGCTCCATTTTTCACGGAGATCATTGATCAGCGCCGATTGATGAGGGAACTGTCTGACACGGATGGAGTCCTTATCTTGACTCTAATTACTGTGCGCTCTGTTATGACTTGAGTCTAATTACTGTGCGACGTTCTGTTATGATAAAGGGGAAGACAAACAAGTGGAATCAATGGCGCTGGAGAACGGATGAAGGAAGAGGCGCAATTGTCTGAAGATGGATGTTGTCTGCTGTCTTTTGAATGCAGCTCCGATCAATTTGGCTAATAGTGCTGCAGACAAAGTCGTGTGTTGATAAAGAATTGATTATCGAACGCTGACATTTAGAGTAGAAAAGAATTGAGGAAGTCGATCTGATGCTGATAGAAGGGGCAATCTCTGACAACACAAGGTATGTATATGTGCTACAGAATAGCGGCAAGGAGGAGACCAATTAATACATGTTATCTGTGATAATTACAAGAAGTAAGTACATGGTTTGAGTATAATTTGACAGAGGAGACGGCAATTATTTGATGAGAAATTCGACCATGCTTTATTAGCAGTGATTAAACGCTCTGTGATCATACAATACATGTGCGGCAAACTTAACTTGCTATGCACTTTCTGTTATGCTTCTACCCTCTCTGATTTAGACTTTTCTCTTTGCATTTTCAGTTTTTGAACCATTCTCGTTTTCTATGCGGAAACATGTTTAGACTTTCCTCTTCGAGTATATCGTTAGATGATTTTTTTTAAACTTATCTTCGACAAGAAAATTTGATTTGCATTAAATATCATAAGATTTGCTTTTGATGATTAAATATCATAAGATTTGAGATATGTATTTCCGCTGAATGCTATGAAGTGAGAAACTATTAAGTGAACTTAAATCTTGAGAAATCCCGATAACGTTTGAATGACAATGATGAATTTTTTTTTTTTTTTGAAACACATTTGTGGCACAACATATGAGTGCGTTCATTTACGAATGTAGTTACATTGAAACGCATGAAGAATTGGTTGTTTTCCTACAAACACATATACTTGACTCAATGAGTGAAGTAATCCTAAAAGTGCTTGGATTAATCTCTATACAGCTCATATGCACATAATTTTTCATCACTTGTGTTGAATGAATATAACTAGCACTCCATGGATGTTGATTGAGTTTGAACTCGTTTGGCACATAAGGAAGAATCCACATATGTTCCATTTTTGTTAAAAAGATTTTATTTGACTTCTGAATAAGGTTTCTTTAGTTTCTGAGTTAATCAAATTATACTCTGAATCAAAAAAATCCTACTTATGTCTTTTTTCTGAGTCTGCCTGAGTTACCTGAGCTTGCTCCAAACACCTGGCGTGCACCGTATTTTCGGCAGTTGGCCCGATCCACCGACCGTCGTTTTCGCGCCGACAACGTGAACATTGTTCTGTCCAGAGGAGGGGAGTATGAGAACTCTCCCTCTCTCAGACGTGAATGCTTCACGTGCATCATACAGAAGCATTGATCTTTTGATATCTTGCTATATTTAGCATGCTTGCATAACCACATTTTAACATCCCTGTTCACACATCCATAGCTACCTGAGGACGGATTGTGACTCTCTCTTTCTCTCTCTCTCTCTCTCATGATATTGCCATCGCAGAGTGTATGGATCTTGTACCATGTCATCATGAAGCCAAACTTGATGCCTTGCTGCCACAACTTGAAATACACTCGGACTTTCATTGCCCTCATAAGGAAACGCAATACGCTCAGAATTTCATTGCCCTCGTAAGTAGAGGCAATACTTTGAGACTTTCATTGCCCTTGTAAGCAAATGCAATATCCTCAGACTTTCATTGCTCTCTCTCTCTCTCATCACGTACTTGCATAAGCAATCATGAGAAAAAAAAATTCACCTAAATTTCTCGTATTTATACTTTATGCATAACAATTCGTACGCGCATGCTCTCTTCTAGTTAACTAACATATGCATTTAGTTAATTAGCTCACATCACACATTGAACACATGCATCCATTACTTAACTGTTGCATACATCATGCATACTTATTTTTAACGAACACTTGCCACTAAGCACATGTAGATACAATCTAATACTAATGCACACACGTAGAATTATTTACATTAATAATAAAAATTAGATTAACTATATTTCTTAATTATTAAATAGGTATTGTAAATTATTTATTTATTAAATTCAATCCTATATATATATATATATATATATATATATATATATATATATATATATATATATATATATATATATATATATATATATAAACATACATATATCATCCATCCATATATCTATATATATATATAATATCCATATATATATATATATATATATATATATATATATATATATATATATATATATATATATATATATATATATTACTTAATTTTATATATATATATATATTTTAGTTTTAATTAACCAAATATATATTGATAATTATCCACCATATATATGAAAATATGAACCTATTAATTAAGAATGTTCCTCGAACAATTAGGCACTTAGGATTAGTATATATGTACTTACAATAAAGATGCACATTTATAGCTCATTTAATATGGGTCTAATCACATAGTACATATATATTAAACCTTATAGACCTTTTTAAGTTCATTAATATTCACACATAGATATCTTCATATGATTATGAACACACATACACACACTTAGTGCTTTCATAAACATATAAATGGACATAAAATGAAGAGTCAAAATGGGAGTTCAATTTATCCTCCATTCTGTGTTCAGAGTACATTTTCTTCTTTTGCCTCCAGGTACTCAAAAGTTTAGTCATTTTAAACAAATCCATCAAAAATATTTGAGATAGATAACATATAATCATCCTAAAATCAAAAAGTTTTTATTTTTCTAAGTGTTGATATGGAGTTGGAGATCCCTCCGACAACAGCTAGCCAAAATACATTTAGTTTGTGCATGATATAAATGATAGCCTTTAATTTTAGAATTGTACCCAACAAAAATATATTTTGCTACTTTATCTTCCAATTTCTTGCATTTTTTGTTTAGCCACTAATGCATATGCCAAACAACATAGACATGTTGATGGGCAACAGATGGCTTGCAACCATGCCAAGCCTCATACGCAGTGATGGACTGCAATGCTTTGATAGGAAACCTATTAAGTACATATGTTGCACACACAACAGTCTCAAGCAAGAAGCTATGTGGAAAATCTTGAATTTTGACCATACACCTCGCCATTTCCATGAGTGACCTCTTCTTTCATTTAGCAACTCCATTTTGTTGAGGTTTATATGGCACTGCACACTAATGTTTTATCCCACATTCAACCAAAAATGCATTAAAATCAGAAGACATGTATCTCCCCCCTCCCCCCCATCAAAATGGAGGGTGCCCATTTCGCTTGTTGATAGACTTTTAGCCAAATAAACCAAAAACTATTTGAAGCATAAACACTTCCAAATTTTCTTTCATTGGATACACCCATGCATTCCTGGAAGAATCATCAATGAAAGTCACAAAGTAAAGGTAGTTCCCAAAAGAAGGTGTTTGCATAGGACCACAAACATCACTCTGAAAAAAGTGAATTTTTTTAGAAGCTCGAGCAGGAGCATCTTTTGGGAAGAAGGAACATTGCATTTTTTCAAAATACACCCATCACAAACATGTTTACAAGGTGCCTCAAGTTTAGGTAGAGAGGATACCATTTCATATTTCTATAGGCATAGCAAAGTAGTGAAATTCAAATGACCAAAGCATGCATGCCTAAGCTTTGCATTTGGCATAGCTTGAGAATCTTAAACTGCACACGTTGAATCATACACAGATTTTGCATAATCTATAAACTTATATAGGCCACAACATAAAATGCTAGAAGCAATAATGACATCACCATTTGATAGATCATGAAATATACCTATGTCATCAAAAAATTTCACAACCAAGCCGATCTTGGCTAATGTTGAAATTGATAACATCTTTTCCTTTATTCTTGGCAAAAATAAAGCATCCAACAATGTAAACGAACTACCATCAATAGTAGTCAGAATGATCTTATCAACTCCCATGATAGGATAAGAGGAGTTATTAGTGCATGTGATAGTATTCCTTGTAGGGGTAGGCTCAAGTGAAGTGAAGAAACTACCGCTACGAGGTAATATCTTTGGTTGCACCACTATCAAAGTATCAAACGTCTGAGTCTACTACATACATAAATGGCTCATGAGAAGATGGGTCATAACTGCTGACAATAATAAACTTCCATCTTTCATTTTGCATAAGATTCACAGACTCTATTTTAGGTGTAGAGGCCTCTATAATAACCATTCCAACCTCTTTCTTGTTTGCCTCTTTTGCAGCCAATTTCGCACAACTCTTTATGATGATCATTTCCTTTATAGTATTTGCAAAATAACTTTTTCTTTTCTATTTTCTTCTCGTCTTTGTCATCCTTCTTTGGTTGTGTAGAATTAACAGATTTTTTCTTACTAATAGATGAGCTCCATTTACCTTAGCCCTTTTGACTAGCTAGGAAAGCTTGATCTACAACATGCATAATGGACCCATTCTACCTCGATTGATCTTCCTACAACAAAACAGATTGCCTTTAATCATCAATCAAAGGGTTGAAGAAAAAATTTGATATGAATCTAGAAGATAGTTTAGAATAATCTGTACAAGTGAACTTCCTAGCAAGTCTTCATCAAGAAAAATCAATTGCTCCTTCAAATCTTTGATCTTTTTCAAAAAAAATATCTATGGAATCTCTTTCATTCATGTGCTCACTCTCCAACAATATTTAGAGGTAAGCAACACGTGCCTTATTTCTTGCCTACTATAAATTGGTAGATATGTCCAATCATCCTTAGTTATTTTACAAGAGAGAATGTGGGGGATAATGGAAGGTTTGATAGACAAAGCTATCAACGCATGTGCCTGAGCATCTCTGCAATCCCAAAGAAGTTGCTTTATAGTAGATGTAGTAGGAATTGTAGCACGAATCAGAATTTGAAGATTGTCATCTTCAATGCCATCCGCATCACCATCAATAATTGTATTTGTAGGTTTAGTAGCTCAGTTTTCAACTCCCTACACAATATTCCATATTTCTTTTGCAACCAATACATAACACATCATATATGCCCATAATGGGTAATTGATACCATCCAACTTAACCTCAATGGCGACATATGCAATACATCATTGCTTTCAACCATGGATACTTACTAAAATATCCTAATGCAAAAAAATGCTTGTATCTCAAAAAGTTGAATAAAACTACCCTGTCAAGTTCTTCAAAACCTGTAGCAGACTTTGAGATGCTTGTATTGGTGAATGGAAACCTATATATATGTTTGACACAAAAAGATAAAATTACCTACATAGGCAATATGATAGTACATTTGGAGGTCAAAACAAGCTCAAATCACAATCTCAACACCACAATGCAAAGCAATTTTTAAGTCTTAATCGCCTGGAGTATGCTCACCAATGTTTGAGAGATTTTGAGACTTTGAGCCGAGGGGTATGTATGATACTCTAGATGACGCAATGACTTGCTCAGGTATCAATTACTGGAGTTTGAGGTCTATGAAAGCACACAAACAACACAAGGAAGAAGAAGAAGAAGAAGAAGCTTGGAGCACAACACACAATACTAAATGTGTTGCCGATTGACTGTACAAAGATAAGTAACCTGTTAGGGTTATAGACATACATACAAGCCGGAGAAAAAAGCCTTCTAAAGAGAGAGAAAAGTGCTCAGGTGTTCCTAAACGTGTTCACACATATCATAAACGAAATATATCAACTCGAAAAGCACAAAAACTAGAGAAGTACTCTTTTGTCTTTGTATTCACGCCTTACATTACGCATAATATGTGATCAACCATTGGAACAACGACGATGGATTCCAATTCAAATAAAACTTTCAGAAATAAAGGAAGTGATGGTACGATAAATCTTTCAGTTAGAAAGAGTGAGGCTCCAACCCACTCTCTGTGATATATGCCCTCTTTTAGACCCATCTATTTCTTTTATTTTTGCAAGTCGAAACACGCACATATTGTTTTTCCTTTCTTCCTTTTCCTACGCGCGGGCCGCACAGTACTTTGCGAATCGAATGTTTTCTCTCCCTCCACTCTCTTCGCGGCGCCTGCACGTTTATGGACAATGGAGCTCCCTCCCGAATGATCCCTTGTATTTCTTACATACATAGGCACAGCGGAGCAGTACCAAATTTTGAATGAATTTCTTTGCTTCGACATCTTTCTCAAGTACTGCACATACGAAGCTTGTAATGAATTTTCGTACATATTAAGAAATATGACAGTTCATCAATAGCGAAAACTGAAAAAAAAAAAAAAAAAGTGGAGGCAGAAAATACGAAATTCCCTGTCTTTGGCGTACATGCGTTGATATGAGAGTTCTGCATGGTTGCGCCTGTGAATCAATGGAGGACGACCATTTCGAGTTCTACACGGTTATACGTGGAGTAAAGCATGAAACGGAACATGGGCGAGATGAAGATTAAGGGGCAGAAACAGTGAGTAGAGGAGTACGCTTGATTTTAGAGGAGTACGCTTGATTTTAGAGGAGTACGCTCCGCTCCGTCTGTCAATGAAATTGATTGATTTTGCAATTTTGAATCAAAATCATACACACAACCTACACATACGATTCTGAAGTAAGAATCAATGGTATGACTTAGAAAATCACAATAGTTTTTAAATCACAAACATAAGTATAGACTTTAACATATTATTGTGATTCCTAAAGTAAAAAGCAACGCAATGAGGCAAACAATTAGAAGAGTTTTAAATTACAAGCATACGCGCAAACCTACACATACTATTTTAAAATAAGGATCAATGCTATCAATCAAACAATCACAATTATACACACAAGACTGCACATACTATTGTGAAGTAAGAATCAATGCTGTAAGTCAAAAAATCACAATAGTTTCTAAATCACAGACATATACATAATATTGTGATTCATGAAACAAAAACCAATCCTATGAGTCAAACAATGAAAATATTTTTTAAATCATACTCATACACACAAGGCTACATATACTATTATGAATTAAGAATCAATTATATTAGTAAAAAAAATCAAAATAGTCTTTAAATCACAATTGTTCGAACACATATACACATATATATACAAAAACACATGCACTTGCTATTTTCAAGTAAGAGTCAATGTTGAGTGAAACAATCACAATAGTCTTTGAATCATGATCATTCACACACATACATACATATACTATTGTGACGTAAGAATCAATGTAGAGTCAAAAAATCATAATAGTTTTTAAATCAAATTCATAGACACGCATACACATACACATACTATTGTGAAGTAAGAATCATTGATTTGAGTTAGAAAACCAAATTTGTTCTTAAATTTGTTCTTAGAAAACCATTGTGAAGTAAGAATCAATGTCAAGTCACATAATCACAATAGTTTTTAAACCACAATCACACACACACATATGTACACACACATACACATACTATTGTGAAGTAAGAATCAATGTTGAGTCACACAATCACAATCATAAACACACACACATAAACATATATTTATACTATTACATACAAAAATATATGCATTATTGTAAAGTAAGAATCAGTGCTTTAAGTTAGACAATCACAATAGTCTATAAAGTATGAAAATGATAACACATTCTAATTTTTAATCTTAAATTTTAAATATGAATTCTAAATAATATTATGTTCTTTTAATTCCTATTATCAACTCTAAATTAACCAAGAATTATTTTTGTTTTTATTATTATTTGTATTGATCCTTTAATTTTGTAAATATCTAACTCTAAAATCTATGATTTTTTAAGTTTTTAAGAAAGAATGTACACATTGATTTCTATATAACACTACTAGTTCACACAAAACAAGACAACTTTGGTGATTGTACATTGTGAGTCCGTATTGTCTTAAAAATGTTGTTCTGATCAAAAGACCTTTAATCAATAATCTTTTCTATCAAAAGCGCTTTTCATCAAGAGATTGTGGAATTTCTGCACAAAAATTATTCAAAGTTACTCCAATAATCTGACATGATAATGAATGATTTGATCAAAAAGTACAAGGCCACCTTAAAATTCTTTAATTGTTACAAATACGCAAATTATTGAATCATGAATTATACAACCTAGGTGATCTACTATTAAACAATGTTTTTTTAATGTGTTTTCTCACTTTCATAATTGCCTTTAGTCATTCTTCTTTCAAAATTGTCTTGGAATTTCATCAATTTATTTTATTTCATGCTTATAATTTTTATTGTGCACATTTTATTTGTTTTGAATTTTTTTATTGCTTTATTTTTATTATGTTTTATTTTGTTACTTGTTTTTTTATTGTTTCATACTATAACATAAAACACACATGTTCGCACACAAAACATTAAACACATGTTTACACACAAAATGTATATGTGTAGACATACATAAACACTATTATTCACATGGAATATACACAAAACAGAAAACATACACACATAAGCATGAATGCATATGCACACATAAAACATACATATATGTTCACATGTGGACACTCATGTTATGCATGCTTATCACGAGCACATGTGCACGTCCATAAAACATTACACATTCACAATCACACATAAGTGCTTGCACATATATATATATATATATATATATATATATATATATATATATATATATATATATATATATATATATATATATATATATATATATATATATATATATATATATATATATATATATATATATATATATATATATATATATATATATATATATGTATATGTGTGTGTGTGTGCGTATATAATTTATTTATTTATTTATATATTCTCTTGCACATATGTAACTTATACACACAATTATTTTTCTCTCTCACACACACACATATGTAACTCTTTATTCCTATTGCAAGTATAGTCCAGGGTTTATCATTGAGTTTTTATTCTATCAGTGTTGTTTCAATGAATTGGAGATTTGATCGAAAACAAAAATTTGTATTTGGACTTAGAGACCACATGATTATAACACTAGTAATGGAACAATCCATAAAGTTTTAAATTTCCTTACACACTTGGCTTTCTTCAAATTGAAAAACTAAGACCATATCATCAATCTTAAAGATAAAAATTTGTCCATTATGGTTGTGCACCATGCCTTCCAAACTTGAGATTCCTATGATAATAAATGCTTTCATATCAGCTTCTTCCATCCACCAAAGAGTTTGCATATGATCTTCCAATCAGGCTTGGGGAAGAAGCTTATGATGCATTACAACTATTAAACTAGGAAGTTCAATTTCTATTGGAGCAATAGCCTCAATACCATAGGACAATTTAAATGGGGTAAAACTTAGCGAAAACTATAAATGCAATCTAGTATGCTTATAAAGTAGATGGGAGGTATTGATCCCATAAAGAAGGAAAGGTATTGGCAAATTCATTGAGGATAGTCGAAAGAACCTTCTTCATACTTTCCACAAAACCATTAGCATGTGGATGATACATTGTACTCTACTTGTGTTAATTCTATCAATGTTGTGTAATTTGTTCAGTTAGCTCATTAAAAGAATGTGTGGCATGATTAAAAATAACTATAGACGTAAGCCAGATAAAGGAATTAATTCTGCATAGAGAAGGTGGGCCAAAAATTGCTCTTGGAATGCCCATGCCTCAGTATAATTACTGGCATGGGCACTACATTGACAAATGGAGAGAAATAGGCTGGGTGAAATTCAAACCTCATTTCTAAAATGGTTTCACTAGTAAGATGGGTTGGAGTAGAAATTGATGGGTGACTTGTGGAGCACTAAGATATTGGCAAGTGTTTTAGTGCCTCTACTTGTCATTGGCACTCTACAATCTTGTTCCATGTAGACCCACTCACATGACACACATACCAACTAGTGTCAAGCAATGGATCCTCACCCATAAAATATCAATATGAGAGTCAAGTTGGTGATATGAAAAATCTTCACCACAGTAGCAGACATGCACACAGTCTCACACATGTGCACATGCTAAAACATAGATGCAAACAAACCTCACCCATGGTCTAGAAACAAGAGCTCCTAAGAAAATCACACTTGATTAGAAGAGAGAATATATAAAAAGAAGTGCAAACGAGGATTGGTTTACTTTCATAGGTAGGTTTTAAAAAGTGACCCTCTTCACACTTTAATGTCCACTCTAGTTCAAAAGTGGGTCCTAAAACCTCATTTGAGGTCCAATTTAAGTGAAAAAAATCCTAGCTCTTGCAAAAGAGCTAAGGATGCTTGGGATACACTGACCACTTTATACCAGGTAAGGAATGAGGCTTGTGTTGCTTAGCTTTGAAAGTAGTTGGAGAGTGATCACATGAATGAAGGAGATTCCATGGATAGCTTTTTGACAAAGATCAAAGATTTGAAGGAACATTTGATTTTTGTTTATGAATTCTTGCTTGACAATTCACTTGTGGAGACTGTTCTAAATGGTCCTCCTGATTCATATCAGATTTTTGCTTCTACTCTTCGTTTGATTATGAAAGGCAATCCAAATGCCTTAACATTTGAGGACTTAGTCTCTGTTCTATTAGAGAAAGATCATTCTAGGTAGAACATGTCCATTATGCATGTTGCAGATCAAGCTTTCGTGGCTAGTCAGAAGGGCAAAGGTAAATGGAGCTCTTGTACTAGTAAGCAAAAATCTACTAATTTTGCACAATCAAAGAAGGATGATAGAGATGACAAGAAAATGGAAAAGCAAAAACACTCTAAAGGAAATGATCATGTCATAAAGAGTTGTCCAAAATTGGCTGCTAAAGAGGCAAGCAAGAAAGAGGCAGGAATGGTTGTTGCAGAGGTCTGTACATCCAAAATAGAGTCCTCTAATCTTGTGTAGAATGAAGAATGGGCATTTACCACTGTTTGCAATTATGACCCATCTTCTCATGAATAGTGTATGTCTGCAGTAGACTCAAATGTTTGGTACTTTCATAGTGGGGCAACCAAACATATTACCTCACAACATAGTTTCTTCATTTTACTCGAACCTACCCCTACAGGGAATATTGTCACCTCTGCCAACAACTCCTCTTATCTAGTCATGGGATTTAGTAAGATCATTCTAACTACTACTGGTGGTAGTTCTTTTACATTGTCACATGCTTTATTTGTGCCAGGGATCAAGAAGAATCTTTCATCAGTTTTAGCTTTAGCCAAGATCAGATTGGTTATGAAATTTTTTGATGATAGATGTACAGTTCATGATCTCTCAAATAGCAATGTCATTATGAATTTTGCTAGTTTGCTACACTTGCAGAAATCTGAAATGTTGTCTTCTCTGACCAAACTTGAGGCACCTGGTAAACATGTTTGTGAAGGCTACATTTTGGGCAGAATGCAACGTTTGGCATTCCCAAAAGATGGTTTAGTTTGAGCTACTCAAAAATTGCAACTTGTTCACAGTGATGTCTGTGATCCTATGCAGACACCCTCTTTTGGAAACTATCTTTACTTCATGACTTTCATCGATGATTTTTCCAAGCATGCATGGGTATATCCATTGAAAGAAAAGTTTGAAGTGTTTATGTGCTTCAAATAGTTTCTACTTTTGGTTGAAAATCTATCAGCATGTAAAATGGGCACCCTCTGTTCTGATCGGGGGGATATATGTCTTATTATTTTAATGCTTTTTTGGCTGAACGTGGGATAAAACATCAATGTAGAGTGCCATGTACAACTCAACAGAATGGAGTTGATGAACAAAAGAACAAGTGACTCATGGAGATGGCAAGGTATATGGTCAAGAGTTAGGCTTTACCACATAGTTTCTGGCTTGAGGCTCTTATGTGGGCTGTCATGGACGAAGGAAACCATCCTGAACCTAAGATTCCATGTGAACCCTGTATCTCATGATTGGTTCAGAATTAGGAGAAACCAATGCTTCCATTGCGTCCGGAATGTGCCAAAACCCCAAGATCAACTGTCTATTCGCTGAATTCTGACATTGGGAGGTCTTGTTACAAATCGATGACATCATGATGACATCATCAGTTCGCAACCGCCTTGGGAACCGCCCTTGAAAACCTATATAAGGAGGGGTTGGCCACATTCATAATCAGTCTTGCCAAAATGTCAGGGGAGCACTAGATTGTGCTCTCTGACTACACAAGACAAGATTTCGGAAACACAGTTCTGATTACAAGAATACCCACGAAGGGAAAATGCTACAAGAATATACGATCGATACAAGATGTCCCACAACCCGGGACCAATAGGTATGGAACCTTGCTCTATGGTCAAGCTTTATCATGGTTCGCCCCAATCTTGGAGAAGGATATGGCCGTACTTCATAATTATGAGGCATTTCTTGGAGAGCTTGTCGCCACATTTGGAGATGCAGACACGAGTCGAGTGGCAGAAACAAAACTTCGAAAGCTACGTCAAGGTAACCGCCCTGCCTCTACCTATGCATCAGAATTTAGGCAATTGATATGTGACCTCACTTGGCATGAAGATTATTTCATTAGCCAATTTAGATGGGGCTTAAGGGATGACGTGAAGGACCTTCTACTCACGATGCCAGAGGTGAAGACATTGAATGAATACATCAACCAAGCCATTCAATGTGATAACCGTCTTTTTGAAAGGAAACAAGAAAAACAAGTAGAAGGAAGACCTCGCCAATGGAAACCTTTCCAGCCTACTCCTAGAGATGACACTATGCCCGAACCTATGCAGATAGATGTAACTAGGTTCCAGCCTCTAACACCACAAGAGAAACAAAGAAGGAGGGATAACAAATTATGTCTATATTGTGGAAACCCTGGCCACATTGCAGTTAATTGTCCCAACAAGAGAACAAACTCCAAAGTCGCAGCCACCCTTGTAGAGCAGGGAAACGAGGAAGTCCAGTTGTAAAAGAGACCATACAGCCGGACCATGATATACGAAAGGGTCTCATAATTCCATCCACACCCGTAGAAACATGTCTTGCCCCTGTCAAGTTAATCCTGTCTAAGAAGACCCTTTCCCTCATAGCTCTAGTAGATTCAGGAGCGTCCTCATGTTTCATTGATGAAGGACTCGTTAAGAAACATGGAATTCCAGTACTTCGAAAGAACAGACCAGTAGTAGCCGAAGTAGTAGATGGACGGCCTCTAGCATCGGGGAATATAACCATGGAAACCATACCACTAAGAGTACACCTTGGTGACCATGATTCACACATATGTTTCAATGTAATATCGAGTCCAGCAAATATGGTTATCATCGGAATGCCGTGGTTAAAGAAACATAATCCAGAAATTAATTGGGAAAAGAATAAAATCACCCGTCGAGATATCCAGAAGAACCCAACATATGTTGGAGCTAAAGCCTTCATACATGCAGTAAGGAAGGAACCTACATATATGATCTATGCCATACCAGCTCAAGAATCCAAGAAAGATGATCCAGTACAGCTACCCAATCAGTACAACGGCTTTGAAGATGTTTTTGAAAAGAAGAATGCAGATATCCTTCCAGAGCATAGACCTTATGATTGTCCCATAGATCTTCAAGAGGGAACACAACCACCCTTTGGACCAATCTACAGACTATCTCCAGAGGAACTTACAGAACTACGCAAGAACATTGATGAGAATCTAGCAAAGGGGTTTATCAAACACTCGAAGTCTCCAGCAGGAGCTCCTATTCTATTTGTAAAGAAGAAGGATGGGACTCTCCGGATGTGTGTAGATTATCGTGGATTGAACAAAGTCACTATAAAAAACAGATACCCTCTACCACTCATATCAGAGCTCTTGGAACGCCTTGGAAAAGCAAAATTCTTCACGAAAATTGATCTTCGAGGAGCTTACAACCTTGTCAGGATCAGAGAAGGAGACGAATGGAAGACAGCATTTCGAACAAGGTATGGGCATTTTGAATATGTAGTTATGCCCTTCGGTCTTACAAATGCTCCAGCTGTCTTCCAACATATGATGAATGATATTTTTCGAGAATATTTAGATGATTTTGTTGTAATATACCTTGATGATATCTTGATATTTTCAAAAAATCTAGAGGATCATGAAGATCATGTAAAGATAGTCCTAGAGAAACTAAGAGAAAAAGGATTGTATGCGAAATTGGAGAAGTGTTCTTTTCATAAGACAGAAGTGGAATTTTTAGGGTACATAGTATCAGATAAAGGAATTTTTATGGACCCTAAGAAGATTGAGACAATCCTTGATTGGCAACCACCTTCATGTGTTCGAGATGTACAATGTTTTTTGGGGTTTGCCAATTTCTATAGGATATTCATCAGAGATTACTCCAAGATAGTGACACCTCTTACCAAGCTTACAGGGAACTCCAAATTCTCATGGACCGAAGAAGCAGAGAAGGCCTTTCAGACCTTGAAATCAGCATTCACTACTGCTCCAATCCTAGTTCATCCTGATTCTAGTAAGCCCTTCTTCCTTGAGACAGATGCATCGGACTTTGCTCTAGGGGCCATTCTTTCCCAATATGGAGATGATGGACAACTACATCCAGTTGCATATCATTCAAGGAAGTTTTCCCCTCCAGAAATTAATTATGAAATTCATGATAAAGAACTCCTTGCCATAGTAGACGCGTTTGATACCTGGCGTCACCATCTAGAAGGAGCAGCTCATAAAGTCATTGTATATTCAGATCACAAGAACCTAGAGTATTTTATGACCACCCGGATCCTCAATAGAAGGCAATCTCGATGGAGTAACTTTTTATCCAGATTCGACTTTGTCATCACATACCGTCCAGGACGTCATCAATGTCAGTCAGATGCCCTATCCAGAAGATCTTACCTTGCACCAAAGAAGGGTGAAGAGGCCTTTGATCAACAAGAGAGTGTATTACTCAAGCCCGAGCATCTCCAGTTAGCAGCTATCTCTTCAAGCCATCATGAAGATTCAGCCTTGAATCAGTTGATCCGTGAGAATCTACCACAGGATGAATTGTTTTGTAACGTTAAGCAGAAAGCTCAAGAAGGAAAATTCCAAGAAGTAAACGAATTTCAGGAAAAGGATGGTTTACTACTCTATAAGAACCTATTGTATGTCCCTCCAGGAAAGCCCAGGATCCAAGTACTTCAACAACGCCATGACAACCTTGCAGCAGGACATTTTGGAGTAAATAAAACAATAGAACTCATATCAAGGGACTTTTGGTGGCCTCAGATGTGGAAGGAAGTCAAAGAATACATTCGAACCTGTGATACTTGCAATAGATCTAAGGTACCCCGACATAAACCTCATGGCCTCTTGCAACCTCTACCTATTCCAGAAAGGCCATGGGCTTCATTGTCGATGGATTTCATCACAGATCTACCAAAGTCAGATAAGTATGATGCCATTCTTGTTATTGTGGATAGATTTACAAAGATGGCACACTTCATTCCAACTACCAAGGCAATCACAGGTGCAGCCACTGCCAGACTTTTTCTTAGGTACATATTTAGGCTTCATGGATTGCCTGATGACATTGTCAGTGATCGAGGTCCACAGTTCATATCCAGCTTTTGGAACAGTCTTTGCAAGCTCCTTGGTGTTCAAGTTAAACTATCTACAGCAAATCATCCACAGACTGATGGACAAACAGAACGAGTGAATCAAGTCCTGGAGCAATATCTCCGTTGCACTAGCAACTATCACCAAAATGACTGGTTTGAGTTGTTACCCTTTGCAGAGTTTGCCTATAACAATAGTGTTCATGCATCTACTAAGCAAACTCCCTTCTTTGCAAACTATGGACAACATCCAAGGATGGATATACAACTCTCAAATCATGTCAAGAACCCAGCTGCCAGAGACAAGGCCCAGTACCTGATGGACATTCACAAAGAACTGAAGGAAGAGATCCATAAAGCTCAACAACAATATAAGTACTATGCAGATCAACATCGTGTCCAGAATCCATCGTATCAAATTGGGGATAAAGTATGGTTACTCCGAAACAATTTACAAACTTCAAGGCCTTGTGCAAAGTTAGATCATCAAAAGTTTGGACCATTTACCATCTTGGCCAAGATTAATCCAGTCACCTTCAAACTCCAGTTACCGAGTACCATGAGAATACATCCAGTTTTCCATGTATCCATGTTGGAACCATATCAGATTTCACCATTGAGGGGGGAGAGACCTAGTCCTTCACCACCTATTGAGATTGATGATCATGAAGAATTTGAAGTCGAGCATGTCCTAGATTCCAGAATATCCCGGGGAAGATTGGAATACCTTATTCATTGGAAAGGGTATGACATCAGTGATCGTACTTGGGAACCTGCAGAAAACCTTCAGAGAGCACCAATCAAGGTTCGAGAATTCCATAAGAAAAATCCAACGAAGCCGAGACCAGATAACATGACCGCTCCTCGTGGAACTCGTCGCTTGAGGGGGAGGTGATGTCATGGACGAAGGAAACCATCCTGAACCTAAGATTCCATGTGAACCCTGTATCTCATGATTGGTTCAGAATTAGGAGAAACCAATGCTTCCATTGCGTCCGGAATGTGCCAAAACCCCAAGATCAACTGTCTATTCGCTGAATTCTGACATTGGGAGGTCTTGTTACAAATCGATGACATCATGATGACATCATCAGTTCGCAACCGCCTTGGGAACCGCCCTTGAAAACCTATATAAGGAGGGGTTGGCCACATTCATAATCAGTCTTGCCAATGCCAGTCTTGGGAGCTCAAGGAGTCGTGACCTCCAAGTAAGTACATTCAAGTTCCAGTTCAAGTTCTAGTCTTGTTTCTAGCTCTAGTCTTGTCTAGTCTTGTATTGTGGACATCCTTTCTTGTCCTATTGTAATCTCGTAGTACGAGATCCTTTCTAGTTATTTCTTGTATCCAGTTCATATCCCTGAGGGGATTTCTTGTAATCGAGATATCTTGTTTCCTACCTACGATCCCGGGTTGTGGGATCTCCTGTATCATCTCTAGTCGAGTTTTCCATACCTATTGGTCCCGGGTTGTGGGACATCTTGTATCGATCGTATATTCTTGTAGCATTTTCCCTTCGTGGGTATTCTTGTAATCAGAACTGTGTTTCCGAAATCTTGTCTTGTGTAGTCAGAGAGCACAATCTAGTGCTCCCCTGACATGGGCAGCATATGTACTTAAGAGATGTCCCACTAAATCACTATAATCTATCACTCCATATGGGGCTTCACATGGTCGCAAGCCATCTGTTGCTCACCTATGTGTTTTTGGTTGTCTGGCATATGCATTAGTGCATGAACAACAATGTGGGAAATAGGATGATAATGTAGTGAAATGTATTTTTGTTGGGTATAGTTATGAAAGCAAAGGCTATCATTTGTATCATCCATAGACTAAATGCATTTTGGCTAGCTGCAATGTTATTTTTGTGGAAGATTCTATTGAGCCATTACTTTCATGTACTAAGGAGACATCAGTTAGCTCCAAAGACATGTATGACACTTTGCTGCCTCTTTTTATAGGTGGATAGTCTAGTGTTGGTCCTAATGAGGCAGCGTCTTAGCCTTTAAAAGCTTCATGTGATGATGGAGATCATTCAATTTTTTATGAAGATTTACATGATGAACTTGTTGGTGAGAGAGTTGATATTGAGGAGGCAAAAACTATGCCAAAACGATTGGTGTAGACTTTGCATGATAGCAAATTAGATGCACCTCTATCATATCATAGTCGTTCTTGCTCTCATAGTGCTTCTTTTGCATCACATTGCTATGTTATGGTTGCCTCTACTCTCTATGATGAGAATGAGCCTATTTTGTTTGATGAAGCACAAAATTCAAAAAATTAGATGGTTGCTATGCAATCTGAATATGATGCTATAATGAAGAATGGTACGTGGTCTTTATGTGACTTGCCTCCTGGCAAGAAGGCCATTGGCACTAAGTGGGTATACAAATTGAAGCGTAAGCCTGATGGAACACTTGACAAGTTTAAGGCTAGGCTTGTTGCAAAAGGTTATGCGCAGGAAAGAGGCATTGATTTTGATGAGACTTGCTCCTACATGCAGAATGACTAGTCTTCGTAGCATCTGTGCACTTGTAGCTTATCATGCTTGGAATGTACATCAGTTAGACATTAGAACTGAATTTTTGAATGGTGATTTGCATGAAGAAGTGTATGTTTCTCAGCCCTATAGCTTTGTGCAAAAAGGGCATGAAAACCAACTATGCAGGTTGAAAAAGGCATCATATGGTTTGAAGCAAGCACCACATGCTTGGTATGAAAAGATACATGCCTACCTGATTGCACATGGTTTTGAGAACAGTCCAACAAAGAGCACCTTATATGTTAAGCGTGCTAATTATGTGCTTCTCATCATTGTTGTGTATGCTGATGACATGTTGCTCACTGTTCCTCATGAGAAGCATATTGCTGATTTTAAGGTTGAGCATCATTCAAGATGTCAGTTATGGGGCATTTGCATCATTATTTTGGCATTATATTCATGCAAGTTGATGGCAGAATAGTTTTGTGTCAGGAGTATTCTTTAGTTTATGGAATTCTTGCCATTTCTGTAGAAATCTTAAGACCACATATTTATTTTTTCTCTTTTTTTGCTCCTAAAATATGAGGAGTTTTCATATATTTAATGAAGGAAAGATTCCTTGTTGGCTAAGAGGTTGAGGGTTGAGTATTTAGACTCAAATCCTCAACCCCAGGATTAGGCAAAACCCTACTAGAAAGAGGTAGGGAGACATCCTCTCCCCTACTTGAGGAGGGGTTCCTAGGTCGAATTGACATGGAACTTTGTTGAGTAGGTGAAGTTTGAGGTGGGCAAAGCATTCCTAAGGTTTGATCCATTTTACCCTTAGTTTCATTTAAATGTTTTAAATGGTTCCACTTTCCACATATATAACTTCAACAACAACCATATCTACTTGATTTTCATTTAATCTTTCTTCTAACCCATCTATGTCTTGATAAATTTCTACTCATGCATTTCCTCGTTATATCCAATTGCGCCTTCCCCTGGAGTATAATCTATGTCTTCCCTAAATGCATCACTCCCATGTGAATGCCTCTCCATTGAATACCTTGGAAAAACAAAAAAAATGCAATGCCTTTTCTTAATGCAAAGGAGAGATGAGAAAAAATTTGACTACTTCCCCTCATTACTTCCGACTACCATTGTTGTCCATGTGAAAAGAGAAATGGCCACTAAACACTTTTGTATATGTTTTTTAATAAAACATATAGTGGTCTCGTCAGTGACAGACTCTAAGTTCGATTGCATTCGTACAACCTAGGAAACCTATGTTCATGCTCTTTGTATGCTATGTAGTCCTACGTACTCTACAGGTTTGTGTGGAGCATCATGTAGGTCATCTGAAGCTTGACTTTCTATTGCATGGGCATTAATGTGTGGAGCTCTTGCAAAGGAGAATCCTCTGTGGTGCATGATCATTGCATCCCTTTAGTGGTATCCGATTTGTGTTTGGTTCTC
>CM035407.1:176518379-176898379 GCA_020310875.1 Ceratopteris richardii
AAATACTCCTATAGACCAGTACACTATTTACATTTTTCTTTCCATTTATTTACTTCCTATGGAACAAAGCTAGGCTTCTCCCACTGAAAACAAAAAGGAACTCTTCCTAAAATTAGTTAATTTATTTAGTTTCTTTGCGCTTGCATGTCTTAGATCATTCATACATTAGCACATTCTCATATTCAATCACCTCAATCAGCTTTGAACTCACTTCCCACTTCCTAAAGTAGTGCACCAAACACCCCATGTGTAACCACGAAGAGACCTGTAGAAAAGCCAGACCCAATCAACCGGATGGTCTCCTATTATGCCCCAAAAACATGCCATGAAGAGTGAATTGGATTCTATTCACAAGAAAAATACTTGGACTTTGGTACCTTTCCAAAGGGCTAGAAAGCTTTACCATCTAAATGGATATATAGATGAAATTCACATCGGATAGTGCTTCTCCAAATTGAAAGTTGTTTGCAAAGGGTTTTAAGCAACAACATGATGTTGATTCAAAGGAATCTCTTCTTGAGTAGTCAAGATGAGTACACTGCATGTTGCTTGGATTTGTTGCAATGGAGGACTTAAAGCTATTTTAAATGGATGTGAAAACTACTTTCTTGCATGGAGATCTTAGAGATGGAATCTACATGGAACAACCAGAGGCTTATGTAGTTCCTAGCAAAGAGAGTCTAGTTTGTAAGCTGAAGAAGAGCTTATATGAACTTAAAAAATACCTTAGACAATGGTAACAAAGTTTTGATGCTTTTATGAGGTCTCAAGGCTACTCTTGAAGCAATGAAGATCATTGTCTCTACGCAAAGAGATGCTTAAATGGTAGCTTGATATGCTTCATACTTTATGTTGATGATATGTTGATTGTTGGGAAGTCCTCTAATGACTTTTTATTGCTAAAGAAGAAATTGAGTGAGACATTTAATATGAAGGATTTAGGGGATGCAAAATATATTCTTTGCATGCAGACTACTCATGATAGGAGTAAAAAATGCATAAAATTGTCTCAAAGTGAGTTCATATCCAAATTTTTTTACAAGTTCAATATGTAGGGTAGCAACGCATTGAATACACCTTTACCTACATATGTGAAATTGAGCAAGGAGGATTGCCCCAAATTAGATGAGGAAAAGGAATTCATGACAAAATTTCTTACCGATCTGTTTTTGTTAGTCTCATGTATGTTATGGTAGCTATGACCCCAACCATTCCATTTGTAGTCGGAGTTGTGAGCAGTCATACATCTAACCCTAGCAAGAAGCATTATGAAGTGGTCAAGATGATTTTGAGGTATCTGAGTGCCACTAAGGAAAATTCTCTATTCTTGGGTAGATGAGAACCATCCATTATTCGTTACACATGTTGAACATGTTGGTTGTGTATACAATAGAAATTCTACATCAGGGTACATTTTTCATTTTGATGCAAGTGCTATCTCTTGGAGATGTCATCTTCAAGAATGTTCAGTTGTTTCCACTATAGAAGTAGAGTATGTTGTAGTAAGTGAGGCATTTAAGGAATCATTATGACTTTCTCATCTTGCTTTTGATATGGGTATACCTCAACATGTAACTTGTTTTCTTAGTGATAGTGAGAGTGCCATCATTTGGCTAAGAATTGGGTCTATCATGCAAAGACCAAGCACATTGAGGTGAGGTATTGCTTCATTAGAGGTTGCTTAGCCACTAAGCACATTATTCTTGAGAAGGTTCATACTTGAGATAATGTTGTAGATGCTTTCACTAAGGCTCTTCCATAGGATACCTTTCAACAATGTTGTCACTTGATAGTTTACTTGATTCATGATCTTGCACAATTACATTGTGTAACATGCCCATTAGGGAGAGATTTGTTTTGTATAACTACACTCAAGTATCCTTTATCATTCCTTATTTTTGTCCCATAGTTCACTTTGGCCATATTGGACTTTGGTGGGATATTGTTACATTGGTGTCCATGTGAAAGGCCAAATGGCCACTAGATACTTTTTTATATGTTCTTTAATAAAACATATAGTGTGGTTGTCAACCATAGTTATGACCACATTTGTAAAACCTAGGAAATCTATGTTCATGCTCTATGTGTGTTGTGTAGTTTTGCATATTCTGAAATTTTGTGTGGAGCATCATGGTGGTTGTCCAAAGCTTGATTTTCTACAATGAGGGCATTATTGTAGATGTCCTTCAAAGGTTAATTCTTTGTGGTGCATTGCCATCACACCCCTTCACTTCCAAGTGGGTTTTTATCTTCAAGGTCCACGTGGGCCACCATTCAATCAAATGAAATCCTATTTGGTCATGTAAAAACCACCAAGATAAACATTTGACTCCATGAGTTCCAACTTGTCTTCATGTCAATGCATAGAGCTCCTTCACGATCTTTTATTTGATGTAAAAACTCCTTGTTGATGCCCAAAGCTCCTTTGGAAGTTTCTTCTTGAATACTTCACTATCTAGAAATGGCCTGGAAGAGCTCTTAAGAAGGCTTGAAAAATCTTGGGAAGGATTGGTCTAGTAATCTTGAAGAGATATGTTTCAAGTAGCTTAGAAAAATACCTCAAAAAAGCCCTTCAGTTCTCCAAAAAATGTTACAAAGAACGACTTGGGAAGTCCTTGAAATTGATGGTCTCATGAGGATGCAACAACAGTATTTCACATAGCCTACAAATCGGGTGCTTGCAATATAAAAGCAAGAGCTTGGCTCTTTTGCATTCATCAAGCAAGGAAAGAGGTAGATGAGTGCCTCTGCAATTGCTCCATGGGGTTCAAACCACACCTACTGTGTATTCAAGCTAGTGAGGCTCTCTTGGCTACTTGTAGGCCAATTGGGGGGTTACCTTGGATGTTATGGCCTTCCTCCTTAAGGAGAGGTCAATGGGACCTTCAAAGGGGCTTAGAAAGAACTACCTTGCTTCGATAGGAAAATGTTTTTATAGAGAAAGAGAGATAGAACTCTCACACCTTTATAAGTCACACAAAATTCTAGAAAGCCTCACCAATGAGCCTATAACTAAGGTGGAGGAATTCGTGGTTACACCAACCAAGCTCTAAGATACTATATATATATATATATATATATATATATATATATATATATATATATATATATATATATATATATATATATATATATATATATATATATATATATATATATATATATATATATATATATATATATATATATATATATATATATATATATATATATATATATATATATATATATATATCCAAGGCTAAGAGTAAAATGCAAGGAGTGTTAAACAAGTTTCCCTCTCACATGGATGCTAATCCAAGGCCCATTACATGGGTTTCTAACCTTGGAAACCACTTGCAATGACATGATCTTCACATGAATTCTAAAGAGGATATCTTTTCTACATGCAAGTCTAAAGTTTTGAGAAGCTTCACTAAGGGATAAGAATCATACCTTTGGAAAAATAAATCCTAAGATTCCAAACCATTCAATTGGAAATAAAACAACCCAAGGGCTCAACTAGAACCCAAGGGTTACTTACAACATCTCAAATCTTAAAATTGATACATTTAGCCCCTTGAATCCACTTCTTTTACGATTCGAAGGATGTTCTACAAAGAGAATCATGAGAAAAATATTTTGAACTTGCAACAAAACCAAGTAAGCTTTCATAGATCCAATAGAATACATTGATAGTATGAAATCAATTTTTTGGGGATATGTGCCTATAGAAACTAGACAAGTGACTTTTTTAAGAGCCCCCAAACTTCCAATGATAAGGGACATATCTTCTCAATAATGAATTTCCATAGACACCTTTGGAACACAAAAGAGAGGTAGAGAAAATTTCAGACCCCTAGACAAAACCCCCTCTTTTGTGAGACCTCCAAATGAATTCTATAAGATGAAATCATATGCGAGAAGTCACAAGCCCATACATGGAAGAAATAACATCAGTAAGATATAGAGATCAATAATTTGATCAAAATAGAGGTCAATATCACGAACTATGAGAACATGCAAGGATATTCAATATAACAAAATTGGAAAAATCGAGTCGCTTCAAAATGCTATTACAATAAACTAGAATATAGATCTCCACCACCACTACCACCATAAAACATGGCTTCATGCATGTTGAAGGATAATTACTATGCATAATAATAGAGATTGAGACTAGACCCCCTAGGTAAGACTAATAGAGGTAGGTGCCACCTTGACTTATATTACATAAACAACTTCCACCTCCTCAAGATGTTTGAAGTATTTCGATGGCGATGCACCACAGTGCGCTCTCCTTCTCAAGAGCTCCACGACGATATGCTTGGAGTAGAAAACCGAGCTCCTAAGGCCGCACATAGTACTCCGCACAGAGGCTGTAGAATACGCAGAAAACACAGTACCCAGGGAGCACGAAGTCAGACTTCTTACGTCTTACAAATGCGGTCGAACTTACAGTCTGTGACTCACCAGGCCACTATATGTTTGATTAAAGAACATATACAAAGAAGTGTCCGGTGTCCATTTGGCCTTTCACATGGACACTAACGGTAACAATCTCCCACTAAAGGCCAATATGGCTAGAGTAGCTATGGGAGAAAAAATAAAGAATGATAAAGAATACCTGAGTGTAAGTATACAAACTATACCTCCCACCTGATGGGCATGTTACACAGTATACAAGTGACTACGTAATATCAAGAATCAAGTAACCCCCATCAAGTGACAACAGTGTCGAAAGCTATCCTGTGGTAGAGTTTTAGTCAAAGCATCTGCAGCATTATCTCGAGTGTGAACCTTCTCAAGAATAATGCTCTCAGTGGCTAAGCAATCTCTAATGAAGTGATACCTCACCTCAATGTGCTTGGTCTTTGCATGATAGACCGGATTCTTAGCCAAAGCAATGGCACTCTGACTATCACTGAGCAAGCGAGGTACATGCTGAGGTAAACCCATATCACAAGCAAGATGAGAAAGCCACAATGCTTCCTTACATGCCTCACTTGTTGCAACATACTCTGCTTCTGTGGTGGAAACAGTTGTACATTCTTGAAGACGAGATCTCCAAGAGATAGCACCTCCAACAAAATGAAAAATGTACCCTGATGTAGACTTATGATTGTCTACACAACCAGCATAGTCAGAATCTGTGTAAGCAATAATGGATGCTTTCCCTCTACCTAAGCATAGACACTTGTCCTTAGTGCCACTCATATATCTCAAAATCATTTTGACCGCTTCCCAATGTTTCTTGCCAGGATTAGACATATATCTGCTCGCAACTCCCACTGCAAATCCAATGTCTGGTCTCGTAGCTACCATAGCATACATGAGACTACCAACAGCAGACTGATAGGGAATTTTGGTCATGAATTCCTTTTCCTCATCTGATTTGGGGAAGTCATCCTTGCTCAATTTCACATATGTGGGTAAAGGTGTACTCAATGCCTTTCCACCCTGCATATTGAATCGGTGAACTACTTTGGATATGTACTCACTTTGAGACAAGTATATGCATCTTTTACTCCTATCACGAGTAATGCGCATGCCAAGAATATGTTTGGCATCCCCCAAATCCTTCATATCAAATGTCTGAGTCAACTTCTTTTTGAGAATTGACAAATCATAAGAGGACTTCCCAGCAATCAACATATCATCGACGTAAAGTATCAAGCATATCAAGTTGCCATCAGAACATCTCTTTGTGTAGAGACAATGATCCTCATTGCTCCTAGAATAGCCTTGGGACTTCATAAAAGCATCAAACTTTTGGTACCATTGTCTAGGAGACTGTTTAAGTCCATACAAGCTCTTCTTGAGCTTACAAACTAGACTTTCCTTGCCAGGAACTACATAACCCTCTGGTTGTTCCATATAGATCTGATCTGTCAGATCTCCATGCAAGAAAGTTGTTTTCATATCCATTTGGACTAGCTCTAAGTCCTCCATTGCAACGAATCCAAGCAACATGCACAAAGTAGTCATCTTGACCGCTGGAGAGAAGATTTCCTCAAAATCAACACCATGTTGTTGCTTAAAACCCTTTGCAACAAGTCGTGCTTTATATTTTGGAGAAGCACTATCTGATGTGAATTTCAGCTTATATACCCATTTACATGGTAAAGCTTTCCTGCCCTTTGGCAAAGGTACTAAGTCCCAAGTACCATTCTTGTCAATAGAATCCAACTCACTCTTCATGGCACGCTCCCACTTGACATGATCCTCTGTCTGCATAGCCTCTTTGTAGCAAGAAGGCTCACCGGCATCTGTTAGCATAAAAAAATCTAAACCTAGAACATATCTATCAGGTGGATATGAGACACGTGCAAAATGTCTCAATGGTTGCTGAACAGGAACATGTGCAGATTGATCTGAATCGACATTCTCTTGAACATCCCTATGTGCAACATTTTTATGCATGCTAACCGGAGGACTAGTATCCTCAAACACCACTCTTCTCACTTCAACCTCTTTAATGGGTTGTTTATGCATCTTAGACTCATTAAAAATGACATCACTACTTCTAATCACTAACTGTGTCTCAGGATCCCATAAGCAATATCCAAATTGTCCTTCTCGACCATGTCCAAGAAAAATGCATTTCTTTGACTTATGGTCCAACTTTTGTCTAAGATTCTTGGGTATATGAACATATGCTTCACACCCAAAAACTCAAAGATGATCATAATATGGTGGTTTCCCTGTCCATAACTCTTATGCCACTTTCAGACCTTTGGCAGTACTAGGTGAAAGGTTAATCACATGAACTAGAGTCAATACTGCTTCTGCCCAAAAACCTTGTGAGAGGTTTGCATGATGCAACATAGAAACTACTCTATCTTGAATAGTTCTATTCATCCTCTCAGCTACACCATTCTGTACTGGGGTATAAGGAGCTGTAAACTCTCTATGAATCCTCTAGACTGACAGAAAAGGCTGAATTCATGTGAGGTATACTCACCCCCATTATCTGAACATAAGGCCTTAAGCTTAGTTCCTTTTTCAGTCTCAACTGAAGCAAGCCATTTTTTGAAAGTAGGGAATACATCATCCTTTGATTTGATAGGATATACCCAAAATTTTCTAGTAGCATCATCTATGAAAGTGACAAAGTAAAGAGAACCACCTAAGGACCTAGTGGGCATAGGACCACACACATCTGTATGAACGAGATCTAAAGGCTGAATTGAAGAGTCAATGCGTGTTCTATGCACATTTCTGGTTTGCTTTCCATATTGACAATGCTCACAAAATGAAAAATCAGAGAAAGATAACACAGGTAAGTAGCCAGAACGAGAAAGATTTTCCATTCCACTACGAGATATATGGCCCAAACGACCATGCCAAATACAAGCCATAGGCTGTTCAGTAACAGCTAACAAGTGTTCTTTCTGTGATACAAATAAAGGATAAAGTGAGCCAACTTTACTTCCTTTTGCAATAACCATATTGCCCTTTGATATACGAAAGGACTGAGCATAGAAGACCACCTCGTAACCAAGGTCATCAAGTTGACCAACTGACATCAAACTGCGTGATAACTGAGGTACATGGCGTACATTATGCATAGTAAATTTTGAACCATCAATGAACTGCACAACCACATCTCCAATCCCCACAACATCACACTGGTAAGAGTCACCAAGTCTCAAGGTACCAAGAGACTTTGTTGCATAATTAGAGAACCATTCTCTATGTGGTGTCACATGGAAAGAAGCACCAGAATCTAGCAGCCAAGTGTGGGAAGGAGAATCAGCCATAAGTGCCTCAGATGGCACAGTACTATCAAGTGTCAACACATCAGCATCATCAAAAATAGCATTAATTTCTTCAATCTTCACAATCCAAGTAGATGGTGTAGGTAACTGTTTAACATGCCCATCAACATTCTGTCCTTTGCCTTTAGCATTCTTAAATGCATAACAGTCTTTCTTCATGTGTCCTTTCTTATGACAATAATGGCATTCGATATCCCTCTTCCTTGATTTACTTCTACTCTTATTCCGTAGACCATTCTTTTCCTTGTTCTTGCTCCTACCACGTTGTTGATTCTTTCCTTGGTAAGAATCACGAATGTTATATGCATCTCCACTCTGAGTGCCAACCATAGATTTTCTACGGATCTCCTCACTCAAGAGTGCTCCACATATGTCATCATAGACGAGTTTACCACCAGGTGCACTGTTGCTAATAGCTGTGCAAAACGTATCCCATGATGATGGCAGGGTGCATAACAGCAATACTGCTTTCATTTCATTATCCATATCCATTTTCTGAGCCTGTAACTGGGAGAATATAGCATCAAACTCATTTAGATGAGCAGCAACACTATCTGTGTCCTTCATACGAAGGTCATATAATTTTCTCATCAGATACACTTTATTTGATGCCGTCTCTTTTTCATATGTATTGCATAACTTCTTCCAAAGCTCCGCTGCACTTTCGCAGTCTAGTACTGTAAAGTAAACATTATCTGCCAAGTGCAAGCGAATGGTAGACCTGGACATTTCATCTAACTCATCCCAATCATCTTCATCCATGTCAGCAGGCTTCTTTGAAATCCCATTTACTAGCTTCCATTGCCTCCTTTGAATCAGCACATCTTTAATCTGATTCTTCCATAGAGCAAAGTTTGTGCCATCAAATTTTCGGATCTCAAAATGGTCTTTGCCCTGCAAGTTATAGCTCCTCTTCGGAACACTAGCACTAGACCCTGATCCACCGGATGTGCCTGAGACCTCTGATGCCATGATCGTAGAGAACTGTATAGAATGATAATGGAGTTAGAAGAGTCCAAACACCAACAAATAAGTGTATCAAGGAGTAAATCGACCACTGTATAGTTGACTAAACCAGAAATCTGGAAAAATTTTGCCAGAATATCCTCTGCAAAATTAGCATATGACCAGTGTCAAAGTATCATAAAACTGCAAGTACTGACATGTCTACCTGCATGGTGAATCATTGACTCCACTGCATATAATCAGTTACCCAATAGAAGCCAACTAGGCTTATCGAGCACCTATGAACAACTATCATACATCTCCTATGGCGAGGCTGGGTAAGTCTTCCACCTACATCACCGAAGAGACCCCGACATCTGGGTGTCTCCCAGTTAAGAAAACCTCACCACGACCCTCTTTATCAAACATAAAAGGCTTTATGCAAAGAACATAACCGCTATATCAATGACCACATGGACGTACATAAGCGGTATCCACAGAAGCGTACATGGTGTGTATGTGCTCAAAATATGCAGTAAAATGACACTACAAGGCTGAATACACAACCCAAAAACTAGCCAATAACACCTGCAAGTGTCTGTCAACTCTGATGTTTTAGGCTTTGGAAACCTGCATAAATTTGCAGCGACTGCTCCCACCATAACTGAAAACCCCTCGAGAAACCTGTAGTTTTACGAGTGTGCCTGAAAAATACAACCCCAAAGGTTGATATTTATTGTCTGGGGAACACTCTTCTTAATGTTCTTGGACCTGTGTGAAGAGAACTATGTGCGAAAGTACTCCGAAATGGCTCCAAAAACACCCCAAAATTGTTTCAGAAATAGGCTTTGAAAACAAAAATGAAGCTTTGAGGGACCAAAACTTGTTCAAGGTAATGTCAACCTTAGTCTTTCCCCTTCTTCAAACACCATAAGAGTGTAGCTTAGTGGCAAGAGATTGCCACGGTTGAGCGAGCTCTGGGGGGAACAGTACTGGGATGGGTGACCTCCCGAGAAGTACCGAGAACCTCTATATTCCTTGATCGTTGAGGTCCTCCCTCGCGCGTAGCCAATGGCGCCAACGGTGACTTCGGTGACTCGGATAACAAGGTATGCCAAGGTCTATGCCTTGGTCGCCGCCTTAAGTCGTAAACCTTGGAGAAAGCCTGGGGAGGGTTCTCGCTTCGCTTGCACAAAGGGAACAAAGCTTTTTCCTCAAACTGCTCTGATACCAGTGAAGTATTTCGATGGCGATGCACCACAGTGCGCTCTCCTTCTCGGAGCTCCACGACAGTATGCTCGGAGTAGAAAACCGAGCTCCTAAGGCCGCACACAGTACTCCGCACAGAGGCTGTAGAATACGCAGAAAACACAGTACCCAGGGAGCACGAAGACAGACTTCTTACGTCTTACAAATGCGGTCGAACTTACAGTCTGTGACTGACCAGGCCACTATATGTTTTATTAAAGAACATATACAAAGAAGTGTCTGGTGGCCATTTGGCCTTTCCACATGGACACTAACGGTAACAATGTTACCCCATTGAACTATGCTAAGCAAAATCTAGAGTGAGAATTAGTGTTGATTGAGCTAAAATAATTGACGTTAATGTATTTATCAAGAGCACTACCTATAGGAGAATATGGACAACCTTGAAGATAGTTACAGTGAAGGATGGTGGCACCAAAATCATATTAAACCCATCTAAAACTTCCACTTGAAAAGTTGAGGGCCATTCTGAAGAGTGCAGAAAGGAACATTTGATTTAAGATTGTCCTCGAACCCTCGAAAGAGAAGTGGTTGAAGGACCATATCACAATCAGGAGATGAAGAAGAAAGTCCTTGTGACTATAGAAGAAAGTGTACATATGTGGGTAGTGACATATCAAATTGAGAAGAAGAAAGCTTGAAATCATTATTTCAAAGATAAGAGAAATATTTGTGTGGTCATTGAAAGATCTAAAGGGAACTAATCCAAACATTTATGCCCATAGAGTCCCTATGGCACTAGATGCAAAACCTCTAAACAAAGGCCATATTCATACAATGATATGTACTCAAACCAGATCAAATAACAAATTGATAAGATGCTCTTGGAAGCTGGAATTATTTATGCAATTGAGCACATATAATTGTTGTAAAATGACCTTGAATCTATGTGGACACCTCTTAATAAGAGGGTGATCCTAAGAAAAGGCCATATCCTCCTTTCATGGGCCAATGGCCTCCCTTTCTTTGTATAAAAGAAGTATTGTTTCATCAGTTAAAGAAAGGCACAACTTTATCATCAGATTATTTGATATAGTGAGTGAGAACTCTTTCATTATCTCTCTTCACTCTTTGCATCTCACATCTGCCTAATGGCTATGTCATAACCATGCTTCACGTTAATCTCAAAGATCTTTGTAGCAACATTCTCTTCAACCTAATCTCTCTCAACAATCATGTTGGTCACATACCTCTATGTAGTTTGATAGAGCTCATTACAAAGACTCATACTCTCTTCCAGCTCTTGCTTTAGGTGAATTCATTCTCAAGATAGAATCCTAAGAAGCTAGATGAGGTGTTGAGACTAAGAGCATTTGAATGTTGAACCGAACAAGACTTAATTCTAGAACTACCAATAGGTGTAGGCTATCTCAAATCACATAAAGAGGCCTCACAATGTGTTTTTATCTCTATTCTTCATTGCCTAACTAAGGAAGCTCCAAGATGAGGTGCATGACCAACTTATCTTCCATGATATCATGTACACTATGTGTATTGATTCAATCTGCTTTGTGTTGCACACTATCTGATTAGCAAATGGATGTATGTCTAACAATTGAGATGAAGATATGTGTGCACAACCAAGAAAAGTTCTAGTGAAATGGAGTTGGTTCCCTATGTCATGTGTTGCAATTGGTCCTGATGGTGGAAATTAGAGCTCTAGGAACTCTTCACTTTCAAGCTATATGTCAACTACTTTTTTTTTTATGCTTATCCTTCTACCATCAGAGAGAGTGACATTGAAAGGCTTTGTACACAATTGGAACATTATGATGTAAAGATATACGATGAAGTTAAAGTGGATGTCTTCATTAAAGCGATTATAGAGAAATACTCAAACATAAAGTTCATCCTCAAGGAGAAAGTTCCAATGCTTTCTTTGGAGGATGCTATCAACTCACTTTAAGAAGAAGAAGAAAAGAAAAGCATATTATCAAATGGAGCCTATGCAATATACTCAAAGCAAAGGAACAAAAACTTTGAACCACACAAATATTGCAAGAAGACAAATCACCCCTCATCAAGATGCTTCTTCAAACGAAAACATGAATACCAAGGAGGATGCAATAGCAACCACACCAAGGATAAGAAAGGTAAAGCCCATATTGTAGAATAAATGGAACGTGAAAAAATCAACTCTATGATCTATGATAATGATGTGTTGTAAAACCCCTTTTAAAACCCAACTTGTAAAAGGACTATGTCTATAAATGCCCCTAAAACTCTTAAAATATCATAGTGGTCCTAAAACCAAATCCTAAAACCCACTTAGGATTCTCTAAAACCTAAAGTCCTAAAATCTCAAAATCCTTAAGGCCATGGCATTAAGTCCCAAAAACATCATATCCTCCTTTCATTGTTTAATGGCCTCCCTCTCTTTGTATAAAGAATTAATCTTCTATCACTTAAAGCAACACATCTCTATCATCATATTAGTGCATATATTGAGCAAAATCTCTTTCCTTCTCCATATACATTATCTATCTTCACTCTTCACTATCATGTCTGCCAAATGTTTGTGACATAGCCATGCTTCAACTCAGCACCATAGCTCTCTGCCCAACAAGAATGGGTATTTCCCCATAGTTATGGTGCCCAACAAGAATGAAAAAAATTAGAGCATGTATCAATTTCAAGAAGGTTTATCCTCTACCTATTACTAATTATCACCTAGAAAGAGTAGTAGGTAAAGAGGTGTATAGTTTCTTAGATGGCATCTCTAGTTATAATCAAGTAATAATTGCGTTAGAAGGTCAACATAAAGGTGCCTTTGGTTTGGAATGGGGAATAGATTGTTTTAAATTCATGCCACTTGATTTAGCAAATGCCATAGCCACTTTCTATAGATTAATGTGCTATGTGTTTCAAGTGTACAATCAAGTTGCAATTTTCTCAGAAAGTCAACACAAAATTGCCTTTTCTATGGAATAGGGGATTTATTCTTTTAAAGTAATATCACTTGGTTTAAGAAATGCCCTAACGAATTTCCAAAATTTTACATGTGACTAAAGAGTGTCGCTTTCTCAGAAAGTCAACACAAAATTGCCTTTTCTATGGAATAGGGGATTTATTCTTTTAAAGTAATATCACTTGGTTTAAGAAATGCCCTAACGAATTTCCAAAATTTTACATGTGACTAAAGAGTGTCGCTTGTTGAAAACTTTATTTACAAGTTAATCCCAAAGGATAAGACATATCCCAATACTTCTCACGCATCATTACAATGCGCTTGATAAGATCTATCCAAGCAATAGAAATCATCTTAAAAAGATAATCCAACATAGAGAGAATCAAGATTATATACCTGTAGATGAGACATCACCTTGTTTTGAAATTGATAGCATGCACACAACACTTCCAATGCTTGGGAAGAGCCCTCCAAGTCTACATAAATCATGGGGACATTGAACTCTCAAAACTAATAACAAGAAACATGCACAAGAACGAAGAAGCATGAATTTCAAGAGATCTTCTTCACTTAATGACCCTTTTTCAATTTACAAAGTGACCTATTATTGATTTATATACCGAAATTGATAGTCCTTTTCACATCAAAATGGATACCGAAATCGATTGTCCTTTTCACAAAATCAATAGTCCTTTTCACATCAAAATGGGTAGTTTAGTTAAAAATATATACCGAAGTCAATAGTCCTTTCACATCAAAGTGACCTATATACTGAAATCAATGGTTCTTTTCACATCAAAATGGGTAGTCTAGTTAAAGATCTGATATAGCTAGTTAGAATAGTTCTAATACTTCTTTGGGGTGCTCTACATCTATCAAAAAGGGGTTTATCCAAATATGAAGGATTAAAAAAATCTTGGAAAAATGTATTTTATCCAATACCAAAATTTTTTTACAAACATAAAAGATTCTTCCACTCCTTTGCTATCTCATAGTGCAAAAGAGTGAAATAGACACTATTTGCAAGGTCTAGACAAATCATAGATACTGCATTTGATCAAGATCTTCCCAATCATCATCATTTGTATTAGGAAGTTTCTTTCCATGACTACCAATTCCACTATCTTCTCTATATCAAGACAATAGATTTGAATCTTCCATAGAGAGAATTTGGTGACATCAAACTTGTGAATCTCAAAATCGTCTTTTCCGTGCAAGTTATAGCTCTTCTTGGAAACACTTACTCTACAACATAATCCACTGAATGTGCCTAAAACCTATGATTCCATGGTGATGAATAAGTGAATAGAATATTGATCACATCAGAGATGACCAACCACCATTGACACTTTTAAAATATGACAATATAGTGATGAATAAGTGAATAGAATACTGATCACACTAGAGATGAACAACCACCATTGACACTTTTAAAATATGACTTTGTCAAGTTCCTAGGAAATTTTTGGAAAATTCTCCGCAAATATGAGTAGATTAGAAAAATAAATGACAAGAAAGTGTCAAAATCACACTTTGCAAGTTAGTATGCTTGCATTTAGAAGCAAATAAAGGGGAAAAATTTGTCTATCTATGGATGAAAATGAAATCTCTAGAAAAATCTAGCAGAGTCTTGTTTACAAAATGGAGAGTAAGCATCAAAGTACTATCAAAGAACTGATCAAAGAACCATAAAACACAATGATTATGTCATAGCATATCATTTCACTGCTCACTACATATAGCAAGTGACCAAAAGAAGCCCACTAGGCTTATCAAGCACATGCAAATCCACTAGCATATATCTCCTATAGCGAGGCTAGGGTATGTCTTCCACCTACATCACTGAAGAGAATTGACACTTGGATGTCTCCCAACTCATAGAAAGCTCACCATAACCCTGTTTAACATGTCAAGGCCATCCAAACCTTAATTGTTGTGCTATAGCACATGATTGTGTCAAGGTGGTTTACACAAAGATCTACATAGTGATAGTGCTCAAATAGTACGTGCAAGCAATGAGCAATAATGGGTGAGTTAAAAGAGCTCAAATTATATCCAAAGTAGCCTTACACAAGGTTCAATGCACTCTCATAAACCTAGCTAACAAGTGTTGATGAGCTATCTGTTGAGAATATTGAGAGTGCATCTCCCTTTTGTATCTTGGAGTCACTCTATTTCCATTCCATTTCCATTACATTTCCATTTTATATTATAACGTTTGTATTTGGGTACCTTGCCATTTGCTTCTACCATTGTATTCATTCTCCTTTGAGGGGAGTTATCCCACATGAGATGTACTTTGGAGACCCCCTTCCAAATCTATATAAGGAAGGCCTCTCCCCCCATTTGTAATTGGTTAGAAGCTTGAGGAGTCTACTCCATGCTCTTGGCAAGCTCATTTCTAATCCATGTAAGTTTACCCATTTCTTGTTCTACTCACTTTGAGTCTCTCATACTCTTTCTTTTGTGAGTACACTCCTCTTTTCATTTTGTGTCTGCATGTGTACGCTCTACATGGTATCAAAGTGATAGATGGAGGTCTTGATGGATCGTTTCTTGGTCTTTTGGGTGGTGGTTCTTGAGTGTTGGTGGTCTTTCGTTCTCCTCATTCACATAAGCTTTTTCCATCAATTGTATGCTCTTTGGGTCTCATTTTGCCCATTTGCCCATGCTGCCACCATTATCATTCATCATTTTGTACCCCTTTTACCTCCATTTTCCCTCCCACTCACCCTCTTTTGTAGCAATCTTTGCTAGTTTACTTCAATTTTGTTCATGTTATGGATTTGATAATCATTCTCATGTCATTAGAGTGTTCATTAACACTTTTGGGGCATTCGTTGGATGTTCCTCATTATTTTGGTGGTTCCCTTGATGCATCTCATAGTGTAAAGTGTTTATAAACACTTTTTGTTCAATTCCTAGTATGATTACCATTTCTAGTGTTTATAAACATTTTGTACATTCATTTCAATAGCGAGAAAGAACCTCTTTGGTTCTTGAGCTCTCTCTTTTGGGTTCTTCTGTGTATGTTGCTCATTATTTTGAACTTACGTGCATCTCCCCCTCACTTTAGTCCTTGATAGCGAGGAGCCCATTGATGAGCTCAAGTGCATTTTCTCCCCGCCACCTCAGAGTGACACAAAGCGAACGCAACACAGGTGGATCAACCCTGACATCATTGCTTTTCAAATGCAGTCTTATGCCTGCTGCAATTTGAACAGGAAAAATCAATTAGTGAAGTTTGTGAAGAGAAATGGTGGATGCAATCCAAAGATGAGTAGGTGCTGCTACAACCAGCTTCACACCAGCCAACTAAGACTTCAGAGTTGATTAGTAGACCCTTTAAGATTCCTAAATCCACCAAAATATCAGCCAAGTACTTTGGAACATGTATCCCAAGAGTTTAAGTCAAGACATACTAGTTGCGAAATGACTAGCTCCCAAAACTTGCTATTTTTGGACATACACCTGCTGAAAAAAATGAACAGTGCTCTCAACCTGGTAGGAATTAGAAAAATTCCTTTTGGGCATAGCAAATAGACTTAGCAAGCTTCCCAATCCAAGTTAAAACACTTCAAATGATGGACTGAGCACTGAGAACAAGTTTCATCAATTTCTGGAACATGCCCACCATTCTCGGGGCTCTGCAGAGATAGACCAGTGAGCAGTAAAATGCAGATATATCCAAAACTAAAAATCCAATGACCTTGAAAATTGATATGCAGAAACTAGACAGTAAGATCTATCCAACGCACATTAAATCACTGAAAAAGAATTAGTATAACTCGAGATATGACCTTCTGAATGTACTACTCTGAGTGAGTATAACAGAGAACAAAACAGAGAAGTAGATGATAATAAATGTATAGATTCACATACGATTACAACCACATTGGCAATGAATCTTTGCACAATGGGAGTAGAATGATAGAGCTATGGAGTAAGCTCTTCAATCTCTACAAAATGACATGAAGTGGTCACGTACAAGGCTTGCTAATCGCCTCTTCCTTCTTGCTCCTTTTATAGCTATTCTTGGAGGGAGTTTTGAATTCGAATTCGAATGGCTCCACCTAAAAGTGATCCCCAAAGTTAGGAGATATTCTCTCAGCTCAAAAAGTCATGGGTTTTGGTAGTTAGAGCCACGAAATTGCTTTTACATCATGCATGAGGTAAGCCATCCTTTTCCTTTTTCTTTTTTCAATTACAAGAGATAAAAATGAACTCTTTTACAAGAGGTGTTCACATGACTACTTATGTGACTTACAAATGAGGATGATATCAAATATATCAAGCATGTAGGCTTGGGTAAAATGCACCAAGAGCTCCCCCTCAAGCCTAACATGCTTGGCCTTTGTTAACTCTGTTTGTGATTTATTTTTTGGCGCTAACATGTCTTCATTGTATGGAATAGATGTTTGACTATAGGTATGAAGATGGAAAATGTGTGTTATGTGAATGAAAAGCACTAGAATGTTGTGCTAAAATGTAGCTTGAAGGGGTCTTGCCAACATCGTCACCTTGGTTTGCAGCTTGAAAGCTTATTGTAGTGTGGGGGTCTCTCTCTGGTTTTATGGGCATGATATATGTTGACCAAGGAGCAATTGTTATTGTACTCATAATCTGTTATATGCTCGCATTCCTTACAACTGGCTATGTTTTGGCATTGGTTTCTATTGGATTTTGTTGCTATATCTCATCATTCTTTGGCAGCAATCATCTTTGGCATGTGGTGGTCATCCTCTTGCTACGATGTCAGAAAATATGGGGGAAGGGCATTACACCCCTCCTAAATGCACATGAACGAGGGCATTCTAGGTGACAGAGAAGATACGATCGAATCCCATTGCTTAGAGGCTGGAGGGGGGCTCCACACGGGGGGAGTGGGTGAGTGGGGATCGTGGGAGTATCAGAGAATTTGGAGGGATCATTTATTTGTGTTTTGTTTTTTTCCTTTTTTGCGGTGGCTCTGCGCAAGAAACGAATAGGGATAGAACTGGAAGGGGGGTAAGGGAGCTTTATACCGCCTACTGAGGCGAACATCAAGCGTGCACTGAATAAGCTCGTAGAAGATTCTCAGTCGGGAGATGTTCTATTTTTCCATTACAGTGGGCATGGTGTCCGCTTGCCTGCGGAGACAGACGAGGATGATGATACTGGATACGATGAGTGTATTGTTCCTTGTGATATGAACCTGATTACGGATGATGATTTCAGAGAGATAGTGGACAAGGAGCTTCCATCTTCTTTTGGAGGATACAAACGAGAACACGTAGAGGAGAAGGCTGCCTCTTCCGGGCGTCAAAGTGCTTTCGGCTTTCCAAGAAGAACCCTAACGGTATGTGACGTGAAAGTGCGGAACAGCTGAGGCAAGTACCTATGATCCCGTGTCCATGTATGGAATGCGCAAGTGAAACACAAGACGTTGGTCCAGGTTTTTTTTCTCGATTTTGAGCAGACGATGTTGTGCTCACACAGCTGAAGTAGATGGGGAACAAAGAATAGGCTGATGTCTATTTTCGTCAAAGCCTGTGGAAAGTATTTACACAAATGTTTGTAGTAAAATTTGCTTATCGCAAATATTCGCTTTCTTATCATCACTCAGCCCGCAGGTTGAGTGATGTGTGATCCGCCAAGCTCAAAAGCCATGGCGCATGGTTCAATGTGTGTTGAAGCCTCAGCGGGCTAACTTCTTTGGTTCTAAGCTTATTTCAATAATCGTGTCCCTTGGATTTGACTTTCAAGCTTCACAACGTTAACCGGCTGCCATTGAGCCTCTACAGCCTCGGCCGTCAAAATGAGGCTTTTATTTCGTATGCGTTGGAGTCCAGCCTCCAGAGTCTGCATATGAGCTTGCAAGATTGTGAGGAAGGGCAGCTTGGGTGTTAACTGCTACCGTTTATGTGATTGGAATTTGGAAATTATCATCTTCAGCTGTGTAATCAAAGCGCGATCAAGGTATGCCCTTTTTTTTATCTTTTGAGTAGCGAGTCGCATGTATGTAATTTCTCCAATCATTTCACCTTTGTTATGATGGATTACGTCACACGTGTATATGTTCACATCATACACATCTGCTTACATAATGATAATACAAAAACCTGTAAATTGAGACAATGCGCATGAACAAAATCTAATATGGGCATTAACTGGCAAGCTTGGAGCTCGTGCATTGGCTTGTGATTGCAGACACAGAAAGTGACAAAATTAGACGTTCTCTTGTTCGTAGCATGCTGCCAAGTTGGGTGACATGCCTCATCTTCGGTGCTTTAGAAGCGACTATGTGCTATCATCTATGTCATATGCCATGTACACTGGACTGATTGGGATTAGTGCCAGAGTTAGGTATCATAGCTTATAAACTCTTCCAATGTCGACAGAAACTCTGATTTTCATATAACGCAAAGCATATCACTGCCCTCCTTTTTACATTATAAGAAATGTGTGTGTGTGGGTATACGTATGAACGCTTTGGTGCGAGTACGTGAGTGTGAGACTATGTGTGTGAGTGTAGATGTGAAAAGAGTGATTGGGTGAGGGAGTGTATGGGATTGTTGGGGTGTGTTTTGAAGAGTGCACAAGTGAGAGGAAGAGATAAAATGAGAAGGGTTCATAAAGGGGTTGATCTGCGAGTGGGAAGATGGATGTGTGAGTATGCATGAGGTTGTGAGTTAAGTGCATGAGTGAGTCGACACGTTAGAGAGGGGAATGTACACGAGTACATGAGTGGGTGTATGCATGCTAGGGGTGGGTATTTGGAGATGCATGCCCATATGTACGCTTAAAAGGGAAGGAGGCTAGAAACTAAGTGCTTAAGGGTGGATTAGAACTCATGCGAGTGTGTGGAGAGAGTGTAAGTAAGTGGGAAAGGGAAGGGAAGTGTGGGGGATGTATGTGTGCGAGATGATATGTGCATGCAGGTGTGTAAGTGCATGGGTGTATGCATGAGTGTATGAGGGTGAAAAGTGCATGAGAAAGAGAGCAAGCAAGTGTGTGTAAGCGTACGCACAAGGGTAAGGGAGGGGGAAAAGGAGAGTGCATGAGCCTATGAAAGGGTGTGTGGGAAATTGAGTGATCGTAGTGAGAAAGCTTGAGATTCAAGGAAAAGTGAGCGTGTGTGGGCATTTGTGCATGAGAGTGGGGGTTCTTGGGAGTAGTTTGGGAGTGAGTAGAGAGAGAGAGAGGCCTCAAGGAGTAACCACCAGAGTTGGGTATCCACTTGTGCATGTAGTTTCCGTCCATTTTAATTGACACATTGGAGCAAAATTGTGGACTTAGGGAAACCAAAATTGACCTAGTATCAGAAGGGCGGGGCAAAATATCAATGTGCGTAGACAATTTCCCTTGGACCAAGAGAGCTAATCAGCCTTCAAATAAGTCTTCAATTGTCCTTGATTTCCTGCAAACCAATCATCAACTTGAATCTACTTAATTTTGTACCATCAAGAGCTTTAGTCAACATGTCGGCACATTGCATATCTGTAGAGACATAGGATAGTTGAATATCCTTGCTCATTAACTTCTCCCTTACATAATGGTAGTGGACTTCAATATGCTTGGTTCTAGCATGGTGTACCGGATTAGCTGCTAGATGTAGTGAGCTTGTGTTGTCACCAAAAATATGAGGTGTTGAAGAATGAAGTCCAAGATCTGTGTACAAAGACTTTAACCACATGATTTCTTGAGTTGCATTAGCCAAACCTCTATATTCAGCTTCGGTAGAAGATAATGCCACGGTTGGTTGCTTCTTCAATGACCAAGAAATGATTTTTGAACCTGCAAATGATATATACCCGGATGTGCTTCTTCTATCATCTCTAGATCCGGCCCAATCTGCATCTGAGTAGACCTTTAGCTCAATATCTGAAGTAAATGAATAAAACAAACCTTCATTCATGGTCCCCTTTAGGTACTTGAGGACTCGCTTGGCCGCTTCCATATGTGGTCTTCTCGGCTTATGCATAAACTGACTCAATATGCTAACACTATAGCATATATCCACCCTTGTGAGTGTTGCATAGTTCAAACTTCCAACCAAGCTTTGATAGCTTGTGATGTCTTCAATTGGCTCTCCTTCATAAGCACTAAGCTTATGATTTTGCTCCATAGGTGTACCTGCACACTTGGTATTTTCCATCTTGAACTTGACGAGCATGTCATGGACATACTTCCTTTGTGTGATGTGTATACCTGAATCTGTGTAGATCAACTCCAATCCAAGAAAATAAGTGAGTGGTCCGAGGTCACTTATTTTGAACTCCTCCTTCATTTGACTCTTTACTTGTTTGATTCCTTCAAGATCATTGCCTGTGATAATAATATCATCAACATACACACATAAATAGATCACTTCACATCCATTCCTCTTTATGAACAAAGAGGTATCCGCCTTGCTAGCTTTGAAACCTTGGTCCTGCAAATAAGTCACCAATCTGAAATTCCAAGCTCTTGGAGCTTGCTTCAATCCATACAAAGCTTTCTTTAGTTTGCATACATAGTTAGGATGATGTGCATCCTCATATCCAGGAGGTTGTGCCATATACACTTCCTCAGAAATCCATCCATTCAAGAAAGCATTCTTTACATCAAGTTGATAAAGATTCCAATTTCTAGATGCAGCAAGACTAATGAGAACCCTAATTGTAGGCATTTTTGCAACAGGAGAGAAAGTCTCCTCATAATCAATACCATGGGTTTGAGCAAACCCTTTAGCAACTAACCTTGCTTTGTGTCTATTTATACTTCCATCTGGATTCCTCTTGATTTTGTATATCCATTGAGATCCAATTACCTTCATAGATGGCTTGTTAGGTACAAGCTCCCAGGTTTCATTCTCCTTCAAGGCTTCCATTTCTTCATCCATTGCATCTCTCCAAGCTTTCTTGCTTTGTGCTTCTTCGAATGTGGTAGGTTCTTCATTGGTTGAATCCTTTGCAATGTAGATTGAGTGCTTCGTGACCAAAGAAGTATCATAACCAAACCTCTCTAGTTTCTTTTTCTCCCTCAAAGACCTTCTAAGTGGTTGATGTGAGCTCTCCGGTCCATATGTAGCATCCTGCATCTTTGCTTTACCTTTGTTCTTCCATAGCTTTAGTCTTTCCAAGTCTTCTAGGTCAATCTCCGAATCACTTTCTTCAATCTGCTTTGGCTCCTTTGGTTGAAGTGATGGAAAATCTTCATCCAAGTCATATGGCAGCTTCACTTTCCTGTCATAATCAAACCATGATTTGTTTTCATCAAAAATTACATCTCTACTCACAAAAAATCCTTTATTGTTTGGATTGTACAATCTATATCCTTTTTGGTTTTGATCATAACCAATGAATACACACTTCTCTGCCTTGGGATCCAATTTCCCTCTTACTTGAGAAGGAATGTGAGCATAGGCTAAGCATCCAAAGATTTTACAATGCTCTAGACTAGGTCTTCTTCCATTCCACACTTCATATGGAGTGGTTCCATCTAGTGACTTAGATGGAAGTCTATTTATGAGATATGTGGCTGTAGACACAACCTCTGCCCATAGGTAGTTCGGCAATCCCTTTTCGTTGAGCATGGACCTTGCAGCTTCGACAATAGCTCTATTCCTCCTCTCTGCTACACCATTGAGTTCGGGTGTATACCTTGTAGTGACTTCCCTTTTAATGCCTCTTTCATGCAAGAAGGCATCAAATTCAGAAGAGAAGTATTCTCCTCCACCATCTGATCTGAGTCGTTTCAAAGTCCTACCTGTTTGGTTTTCAACAATAGCAATATACTTCTTAAAGCAATTAAACACTTCATCCTTGTGCTTCATGAAAAACAGAATGGTCCACATGCTACAATCATCTATGAAAGACACATAATATCTTGAGCCTGATATAGATGGCTCCTTACTTGGACCCCACACATCCGTGTGCACTAGATCCAAAGGATTTTGATGCATATATCCTTTCTTATTGAAAGGTTGTCTATGAGCCTTGTCGAGTTGAAAAGCTTCACACTTATAAATCATGTGTTGCCTTGTGATATTAGGCAAACCAAGTACACTTTGGTCCCTGCAAATTTGTTTGAGTGTCCTCTCACCAATGTGAGCAAGCCTTTTGTGCCATATCTCCAACTCTGTTAGAGTTTGAGATCCATAGCTAAACAAAGCTATGTTCTTTGTATCTTCCACTTCAAAAGTGAAAAACCTTCCTGTCTTTTCTCCTTTGGCAATCCTTCGAAATCCTTGCCTTGGGTCTTCAACATATGCTCCAAATCGGTTGAATCTAACCTGCAATCCTTTTTCAACAATCTGTCCAACACTTATTAAATTTTTGGTAATTGTAGGGACATACAAGACTTTGCTTAAGAGGTTCATATTCCCATCTGATGTCTTCACATTACCTATCTTCTCCACTGAGTGCTTTGTATCATCTCCTGTCTGCACTTCATGCTTGTTATGAGGATCTTCCAAATCAGAAAGTAAAGCCATATTTCCTGCTACATGGTTCGAGCATCCCGAATCAATGTAAAATATGTGATCATCATCCTTACCCTTCTTCACTGATAGATTCATAATCAATAATGAATCTTCTTGACTTTGGTCCTCTGCATAGTTATTGTAGTCTCTTCTTCCTCTATGGCCACTTTGATAGTTGTTGTTGTTGTAATTGTTGTTGTAGTAGTTATTGTTGTTGTAGCCTCCATTGTATCTGCCTCTATTTGATCCATAGCCACCTCTATTGAATCCTCTTCCTCTTGAGTTCCTCGGGTTCCTGAAACATTCTTCAGTAGTATGATTAGATAAGCCACATATATTGCAAGGTTGAGATGATTGGAATCTCCCCCTGCCTTGCTTTCCACCTCTGCCTCTTCCTCTAGCTCTTCCTCTACCTGCAAAGTTTGCTTGGAAAGAGCTACCTTCATCTTCATTCTTCCTATTCTTTGACTTGTCCTTGACCTTAGCTTTATCAGAATATAAGGCAGAAGTTTGATTACCTCTTGAGGACTCACCACCTTTGCTAATCTTTGCTTCATGAGTGAAGAGTTGGCCCATGAGTGTGTTGAGGTCGGGTACATGCATATCCATGTATAAATCCATGGCTGTTGTGAATGACTCCCACTTGTCGTCTGCTTTGATTCCATTCATGATTTGTCTTATGATTTGCTCCTCCTCAATTACCTCTCCAATGCTTCCAAGTTGGTCGGAAATCTCCTTCATCTTTGTGACATTGTTTTCGAGAGTTCAATAGTAATTTTTCTTTTCTATGCTATTGCTCCTATGTTTTCTTGAGAAACTACTTTCTTACATGGTACCAGAGTTGTTAGGTATCTATTAATAAAAATATTACTTCCCAAACTTGCAAGTATATTTTTTTTATTACTATAGTGTGTGAATGATGACTTCATCTTTCGGTGATTGTGCATTTGCTAATGTTATTGTTGCACCAACTCATATTCGTTTACCTACATTCACTAAAAGGAACCTTAATGGAAGCATGAATGATGACTTCATCTTCTAGTGATGGTGCATCTACTAATGTTATTGTTGCACCAACTTGCATTCATTTACTAGCATTCACTAAAGGAATCTTAATGGAACAAATTACATATATTAGAGGTCCAAAACTTCTACAAATTTGGACTCTTATGGCTTGCTAAAAATATCATGGGACCTAGATCCTAATCCAAATCCGATTTTGATGGGAGATCCATTAGATCCTCGAGTGAAAGTCAAACCTGATTCATATCTTCTTCAAGCTTGGAAGAGGCAGCATGCAGATGCAATATGTGCCATTATTGTGAGTGTAAGTTACTTCATGCTTACTCTAGTCCAACATACCACTAAAGTGCATGAAGCTTGGGGCATATTGACTTGCCAATATGAGTTCAAGAATCACAATCGATTCAAAATCCTGAGAGTCAATTAGAAAATCTAAGTTGGGGAAGGATGAAGACCTCATCAAGAGAATCAAATATTTACAAGATCAACTAGTTATTGTTGGTGTTCTGATAACTTATGAAGAATTGGTTTGCAAATGTCATCAATACCAATGGCAACAACATTCCTGTCCCTTTGGTTTGTCAAATCTCATATTCCAAATGTCAAACTGAAGGGACACGAACATTGTTGCCATTGGTGTTGAGAGAAAACTCTCAAATGTGTTGTATGTTCCTACAATAAAAAGAAATTTATTATCAGTTTTTGCAGTAACAGATTATGGTTTTTAAGTACATTTGAGAAAGGATGGTGCAGAAATTGTGGATGGAATAGGTAATAATTTAGGAAAAGGAGTGCAAAAAGATAAATCTTATGAGTTAAGCACCCTCATTGTTGCAAAAGACAAAGACATAAGTAGAATTTGGCATCAACATTTGGGCACCTTGGATTTGCCATTCTCAAAGAGATGCAAATAAAAGGGATGGAAGCACATTCACCTATATTTTCATAATTGCAAAAACCATTTGAAGCTTGCATGATGGGCAATCCACAAAGGGATGAATTTCCAAAAGAGAGCAACAATTGAGTTCAAGCTCCTCTAGATTTGCTATCTATTGATCTCTATGGTAAAATGTGTGCTCCTCCCTTCAAGTAGAAAATAGAAGAAGCTCCATACTAATTGAGAAGGAGAATTCTTATTGACAAAATCTAACAACTATTGCAATGCTCGTGGAGTCAAGAGGCAATTTGCCACATCTTGCACATAGCAAAATGGCGTTGTTTAAAGGAAGAATATAATAGTAGTTGAAATGGCTCACTCCATCTTGAAAGCTCAAGATATGCTCGATTCATTTTGGGTAGAAGCAATTAATGTGGTTGTGTATATTTTCAATATTCACAACCACATTAATTACACAAATCCACTACAAAAAATTACTCCTCAAGAAGCATACTCTAGTAAAAAACCTTCACTTATGCAGTTTAGAATTTTTGGATGTTTTTGTTATGCACATATACTTGAATCAACAAGAACTAAGTTGGGATCAAAAAGGAAAAAAATGTGTCTTCTTAGTGGGAGCCCTAGGCTCACCAAGATGTGATTCTCTTATATCGTTGAGTATTTAGTCTTTAGGACTTAGTATCTTTTTTATCGCAATTACACATTCGATGAAAGCCTTAGTCTCAACCTTGTTTTGATGATTTGAAAAGGTATTATGTTGACAACATGATTTCTCCTACATCATCTATATTTGTATCTGCACGAGTGCATCTCCATTTTGTATCTAGAAGGCACTCCATTTCTAGTTTATTTCCATTTTATATTGTATCTCTTTTTCATTTGGGTACATTGCCATTTGCTTCTACCATCGTATTCATTCTCCTTTGAGTGGAATTATCCCACATGAGATGTACTTCGGAGAGACCCTCCCAAATCTATATAAGGCAGGCCTCTCCCCCCATTTGTACTTGGTTAGAAGCTTGAGGAGCCTACTCCATGCTCTTGGCAAGCTCATTTCTAATCCATGTGATTTTACCCATTTCTTGGCCTACTCACTTTGAGTCCCTCACACTCTTTCTTTTGTGAGTACAATCTTCTTTCATTTTTTTCCTACATGTGTAATCTACATGATATCAAAGCGCTAGGTGGAGGTCTTGGTAGTGCGTTTGGTGGTTGTTTTGGTGGTGGTGCTGGTAGAGCTTGGTGGTGTGGCTCTTCACTTATTGGAGGAGGTCTTTTGCCATATGTTTGTTCTCACTTTGGGTAGTACATTGCCCATTTTGCACCCTCACACCCTTTCTTTCATCATTTTGTACCTCTTTAACCCTGTTTTCCCTCCCTCCCACCCTTACATTGGGTGGTCCTTTGTATTCATTTGACATATCATTGTTGTAATGTGTGTGTGGTGACTCTATAATGTTTTGGATCTTTAAGGCATTGCTAATAAACATCTCAATGTTTGAAGTGCTTATAATCATTGTTTAATGCACACTAATAGAGAGACTAATGAGGGAAAGAAACACTCTCCATGAGTGCACGTGCTAGATCTCTGTAACACAGAGAGAGCATCTCAAGTGCATAGTCAACAAAAAGGTGTGGATCTCGATTAGAGAAGGTGTGAATCCATGCATGTACACATATAAGTGCAAGGTTTCTCTTGATTGACTTCCACTATATGACCTCGGACCAAAGTCACGGTTCACCAACATCGAATGGTTTCCATTTCATCTTTTGTGATAAGCACAAAAGAGCCTCCTCAACTTGTGATTCATCCCATCCTTTGTGTCCCTTTAAGCAAAAGACTTGCACTTTCTCCTCATCTCTCCTTTTGTTTGTGCCTTTGGTTCTAGCATAGTCTCTGGCACATACACTTCGATCTCTTTAGGTTAGCTATGGTCAGTAAGAAACGCGATGGATGTGCCACCTTACAATTTGTGCATAGGGAGAGGGAATGGGTAGCAAACTATTGAAGCAGTAGGTGTAATAGCAGAAGCATCAAAAAAGTCTTCTTCCACATGGTGTTTGCTCACTGAATAGTAGTAGTGGACAACCAATCAAGCCTAAACATAGCAGCGCCAGCTATAGTGATCCACTGCACCAAGCTCCATCTTCTCTCATACAGAGAGGAGGCAAAAAGAACACTCGAAAGAGAGAGAGAGAGAGAGAGAGAGAGCATTGTATCCAATTCTCTGAATAAGAATCACCATAACTCTGCTGCACCCACAAGAGAAGGTGAAGGGATCAACCTAGCCTGATTTCATCATCACTATAGAGACAAAGAGTGCATCTCGATTGCGCTAGCATCTATACCTACTATAAGTAGGAATCCCCTTATTACGTGCCATAGCATCTCATCATCAGGTCTAGCATGCACATCAAAGCGAGAAAGAGAAATTAAGGGTGGAAGAAAATTGACTCTCTACTGATCAGGCATCATCTCTATTGAGTCGGGTAGAAGATCTATAGCTACAAGTGGTCGTCTCTCTTTGTGAACTAATCTTCAACTCACTATTCTGCCTTGCACCATCTTAGACTAAAGGAGAGAGAAAAAGAGAGGTATACAAAGAGAGAGAGAGCAAGAAAGAGAGGTATTGCTACGTGGGCTTATCTTGCTGAAGATAATGTTGAAACTCTATCATCTCTCTGACTCAACGAGAGAGAGAGAGGGGGGGCAACAACTCTCTATGTCCCTACCTTATCTTCTCTGGCATTTCTCACATGATCTTGTAGACGGACTCAAAGATGCATCGGTGCTAGAAATTAGAGAAGAAGCTTCCAAAGGTACATCAAATTGGGCGCTAATTTTCTAGCATGTAGTCAGACTCACGTGATACATCTGTAGCTAGTAACATGGGGACGATTCCCACCATTTGAACCTTTCATTCGATGACATCACATATGATGTCCATACTCATATTTTGAATGTTCAATAATCATCTTAATTTCTAACAACTATTTGGAGTGCATGTAACTTTCATTTTGCTTTGTCATCGAAATTGAATCTTAAGATTGGCAATTAGGTCTCTTAACCCCGTAAAAATCACACCAAACGAGACTCACATAATAGTTTCTTCACTCATTTTTTTTAACTTGATTTCTTTAAATCTATCCTTCTAAGATTGTTTTCAATTCTGATCAAGCACATCTGACCACTCTTTTTTTACTACAAGTCCTTTATTACAAGAAGTCATTTTATCCAAAATCTAAAGGATCTAGTGTCAGGATACTTTGTATTTTTGTAAGGGTACCAAGTTTTTTGTGAACATCTCATTTGGCACTTCCTATCCTCACACTATCTATTTTGTAAAGGGAAAACTTGTATCCTTCAAAGGGTTTTTGAGGGTACCACACTCCAACATTTGGCACACTCCCTTTGGCACTAAGTGCCCCTTGTTTGTAACTCAAACATAAGAAAGAAAGGTATTGTATGTGTGTCTTGGGTGGCGACTCTAAGCCCCAAAGTGTGCCTTTCTTTGTGTACAATGGGCTACTATAAGCCCTTCTCTTGTGTCGACTCATCTTCATTTTTGTGCAAGCATAGGTATATTCTAAACCCCCCCCCCCCCTCCAAGGTGCCTCTATCACATTGTCGAGTGTAGGGATACTATAAGCCCCCCTCCAAGGTGTCTACTTCAATTTTTGGTGCAAGTGTAAGGCTACTCTAAGCCCCCCCACCCTTACCCCAACTCAATTTTGTGAACCATTTTTTATCGCAAGTGTGGTAACTTCATTTCAACAGTGATAATGTTGACGATTTCAAATGCATCGTCCTCAAGTCAATTATATTTACCCTCCTTTATGCCAATATTAATGCCAAAAGACGAAAGGCTAATTGGCACAAATTACAACCTACAAAAGGACACTATTAGGGCCTACTTCTACACCAACTGGTTGTACAAGGTAGTTGAAGGAACAGAACGAGATCCCAATAAGAAAAGTGATCTAGGACTTGGAATATATGGAATGTAAAGAACAACGAGCATTAGGCCAACTTCTCCTCACATGTGATGAATTGACAAAGAGATCACATCAATGCATGTAAAACATAAAAAGAAGCTTGGGATACTCTGGCAAATCTATATGAGGATAAAACACCTTCTAAGATTTATACCCTAGAGGCCGAGTTTCACAATCTCACTACACAGCCACAAGACACCATCACAAAAGTGATAGCCAATTTGAATATTATCAATGCAAGTTAGAACTCTGTGGATAACAAATTTCAAGTGAAGACATGGCTATAAGATTGCTCAACAAGCTTCCTAGGTCCTATGAAAAATTTTTGACCACTTTGTATAACAAAGGTCAAGTTCTAACCTGGGAAAAGGTTCGTCGACTTTCGCTCCTCCACGACTCATGAGCAAAGTCAGCTTCCTCCCAAGAGATAGCCATGAAGGCTAAGGGACCCTTCCACAAGGGCAAACATGCTAGTCATAATACTATCAATGCACCCAATCAAGGTTCCAACCTTTCATCAAAGAAATTTAGTTGTTATTCATGTGGAAAAACACGGAACTTGGAAAAATTTTGCTACAAGAAGAAGCATACATTGAAGCCTTCTAGTTCCAAGAACCCATCAAAAACATCTCAGCATAGGTCTCACTGTTCTAGTGAATAACTATTTATTTCCACAAAAGCCAATGCCCTAGTGACGTCCAGTTCATCTAAGGAATGGATATTTGACAGTGGAGTCATATCCCACATGTGTAAGGATCGGGATTCTTTTCAAGAGATTGAGGACCATACTAGTGAAGTTTACCTAGGGAACAACAAGAGCCTACTCATTGAAGGGAAAGGCAAAGTACAAATCACCAATGACTGAGGGGATTGCAAATCATTATCCAATGTCTTATTTGTTCCTAACTTGTGCATGAATTTACTATCATTCAAGACCATCCGATCATGATAAACAAGTGTTATTTGATAACACTTGAGTTAAGGTGATTGATCCTAAAACCAAAGACATTATCACACAAGGCGTAGAAGAAAAAGGGCTCTACAAACTCTCTTGCTTTTTATCTAAGGATTCGCTTTCCAGTCTATGGCATCAAAGGTATCGGCACACTTCATATTTACCAAGGATTTCCTCCTCTCAAATAGTTAAAGGATTGCCCAAGATGGGGCAAGTCAATGATTTCGACCAAGCTTACACCCAAGGCAAGCACCATAGGGCTCCCATCCATAAGGAGGCTTCCACAAGAGCTAAGAACCGATTAGATGGCAATGGTGAATTTATGAATCATGAGTTTGACAATTTCTTTAAAAAAAATGGATAAAAGTACAAGTCACTCAACCTCACACTCCATCCCAGAATGGAGTAGTTGAGAGAAAGATCCGAAGTGCGATGGGAATGTGTCACATAATCCTAGTAGGAGATGGTTGAACCACGCCTTAAGAGAGAGGATTAGGAAGTAATCCTCAACCATGGCTTTTGGGGCAAGTGGTTAGCCCATCGCACTCCTAACCGGGAGGTTGTGAGTTCGATTCCCAACATTGGTATCAGAGCCTAGTTGAGAAATTGGGTGAGACGGAGGTTCGCGCCTCATTTGTGGGCACTTGGAAAAAGCGCTTATCTGTGGTGAGTGTGAAACTGGCCTTGGATGAAGGCGCATGGGCATTTGGGCACCCACGGAGGGTGGGATAGGTCCAAATTTGGTCCATGTGCTGGAGTTTGAGGTTAGTGGAAGCGCTCATGCATGGAAAGTGGGTCCAAGAGTTAGAAGGGTCCACAAGTGAGCATTGAGGACAATGCTCAATCTAAGGGGGAAGGAATGTCGCATAATCCTAGTAGGAGATGGTTGAACCACGCCTTAAGAGAGAGGATTAGGAAGTAATCCTCAACCATGGCTTTTGGGGCAAGTGGTTAGCCCATCGCACTCCTAACCGGGAGGTTGTGAGTTCGATTCCCAACAGAATGGCAAGAACCATGCTTCACAAAAAATAATCACCCTACAAGTTTTGGGCAGAAGCAGTGCACACTGTCATGCACATACTCAATTGAGGCTTCACTAGTGCATTGCACAACAAGACACCCTTTGAAGCATACTATGGAAGAAATCCTAATGTAAATTACTTTTGAGTATTTAGAAGTGAAGCATTTGTCCATGTACCAAAAGAAGACCACAACGAGTTAGAGTCCAAGTCTAAGATGCATATATTCATCGGCTATAGTGAACAATCAAAAGCATATAGACTGTACAATCTTGAGAGCCATTCCATCACAATTTCAAAAGATGTAATCTTTAACGAAGCTTCAAGATACTCAACCAAAGATCCAAATACAAGTCTCAATCCCGCCATCTAGATTTCAAAGGGGGACACAATCTTTTCAAAGCACATGTGAGAGGCAAGTACTTCAGATCTACCCTAGATGATCACAAAGGCTCATTAAAAAGCAACAACGAGAACAAAGTCATTATGTAAATTGTGCATTGATGCATCAGATCCAACAAACTAGAGCATTCCAACTACAAAGAAGTTCAAGGCCCACGTGAGTGGGAAGAAGCTATGCAAGTGGAAATGGATGCAATCGAGAAGAACAAAACTTGGACCCTTGTTCCTAATCCCACAAATCATCGTCATAGGAGTTAAGTGGCTCTATAAAGTTAAGTACAAATTAGATGGAACATTAGACAAGTTTAAAAAAAGACTTGTTGCCAAAAGATATAAGCAATAGCATGGCATTGACTATGAAGAAACCTTTGCCCCTACAAGGTTTACCACCATAAGGATCATTCTAGCATGAAGTGCACATTTCAAGTGGCCCATCTACTAACTGGACTTCAAAAGTGCTTTCCTCAATGGAGATCTTCAAGAAGAAGTATATGTTGACCAACTTGAAGGTTTCAAGATCAAAGGAAAGGAAGATCAATTCTACAAGCTTCACAAAGCGCTTTACGTACTTAAGCAAACTCCCAAGGCCTGGTATGAATAGATTCACAATTTCTTCAAAGATAAAGGATTTCAAAGAAGCAGTGCCGATGCAAACTTTTACATCCATTAGAGTGATTCCTTAGTCGCCATCATCATTCCCTATGTAGATGACTTGATCTTGACAGGCTCAAATGAAGACCGATCCAATTCATTATCACACAACTTCACCTTGAGTACTCTATGATAGATCTTGGACTACTTCACTACTTCTTGGGTATGGATGTTTGGCAAACAAAAGAAGGCATATTCTTATCATAGAAGAAGTACTGCTCTAATCTTCAATCTGGATATAACATGGACCAGTTTTACTTAGTATCTACACCACTTGATCCAAACATCAAGCTCAGACTAGAGGATTCAACATCACTTGTGGATGTGCATACTTATCGACAACTTGTTGGCTCATTACATTACCTTGCCAACATTAGACCAAATATTGCCTATGCAGTTGGTATACTCAGTAACTTTGCACATCAGCCGCATCAGACTCATGTGGATGCTACTCAGAGACTACTTTGATAGCTTGCCCTCACCCGACATCATGGTCTTTGGTATAGGGGGGCATCAAACTTGTCAGATATTCAAATTCAAATTGGGTTGGTGATCTTGATTCTTGATGGTCTGCTTCTGGGTACATATTCTTGCTTGGCTCGGGGCCTATCTTTTAGCCACGTAAGAAGCATCCTACAGTTGCTCTCTCATCCACCAAGGCCGAGTATCGAGCATTGAGCTTCGGAGCATGTGAGGCCATCTGGCTTCATCGTTTATTATCTGATATTGGTGTTTTGTAGGTTACTCTGACATGCATCTGCATGGACAACTAGTCAACCTTGGCCATCGCCAAGAATCTAGTGTTCCACAGTCTAACAAAGCACATCGAGATCTAGTACCACTTCATCAGCAAGAATCTCATGTCTCAGGATATTACTTTGGAGTAGTGTACCTCTCATGAAAACCTGGTGGACATGTTCCCGAAGGCTCTACCTCCAATTTCACTCTAGCGCTTGGTGGACCTCTGGAGCATTCAACCACTCCAAAATGGAGTTGTAGAGGGGTTGTTAACAACATGATTGCTCCTACATCATCTATATTTGTATCTGCATGAGTGCATCTCCATTTTGTATCCAAGAAGCACTCCATTTTTAGTTTATTTCTATTTTATATTGTATCTCTTTTGTATTTGGGTACTTTTCCATTTGCTTCTACCATTGTATTCATTCTCCTTTAAGGGGAATTATCCCATATGAGATGTACTTTGGAGAGCCCCTCCAAAATCTATATAAGGAGGGCCTCTCACCCCATTTGTACTTGGTTAGAAGCTTGAGGATCCTACTCCATGCTCTTGGCAAGCTCATTTCTAATCCATGTGAGTTTACCCATTTCTTGGTCTACTCACTTTGAGTCTCTCGCACTCTTTCTTTTGTGAGTACATTCTTCTTTTCATTTTTCTTCCGCGTGGGTACTCTCTACACATTAAACTTGGGATGAAGAGATGCTTAGAAAATCATGCCTATGTGAAATATGAAGAAGAAGATGTTTTGTCTGTCTAGTGCATGTGTGTGTGTGTTTCATTGTGAGAGGAAGTATACTAATCTACAAATGTGTCACAAAACTACAAAATGTAGTGCTGAATCGATAATAAAAGATGTTCCTTACCTATATGTTATGCCATACTGTGTAAAGTTGATTATGGTGAAGTAACATTGATTTGTATACTATCCCGTTTCTTAAGTTTCTTGGGTATTTAAGAAAAAGGAAGAAAATGAATGGAGTAAACTTATTCTTGAAAGCAATTACCCTATGTGAAGTGTAGTATTGATCAACTAATAATGAGGGATGTCTTGACACTTCGTAATATGCAGTCTGCAAAATCGTGATCTACTGCATTAGCAATTACCTAAAACCAAAGAAACTCTATGATAAGGGGGATTTTACCCAAAGAAGGCTTTTTGTTTGGTTCCAATGATGTTTTGATATTTATTCCAACCCCTTACACATTTGACGGTCCTACCATTATAAGTATGTAGATGCTATGTTGCATGTTAGGGGTAGTGCATCCCAATTGCTCAATGCGTTAATGGATGTTCCTTCAAGCAAAGCTATTGCTTGGAAATCTAGAAGATCTTGACAAGGAATTGGATAGGTGAGGCAACCACTGGGAGGTGGGGGAGTATGAAGGGGAGGTTTTCAATACTACATTGGGTGCAAAAACTATACCACCAATACCAACAAAGTACAATGACAAGGAGAGTGATGAGGAGTAAAGGGACTCTTGCCCAAAAGATGTGGAAATGGTTCTCATAGGTTGATGTTAGGTTTTTAGTCAATGGGTGGGGTATTGGTAGTGCATTATGTTTTAATAGCCAAAAGGCATTTATAATTCTCCCTTATAACTCCTATAGGGTTTGCATTTGACCATTTCTAGGGGCATATTACACCCCTAGTTAGAATAATGGGAAATCCACAACCATAGATGAACCCCAAGGTGGGGGCATCTAAATTTAGTGCGACAAAGAAGGAAGATGTTCATAGTTGTGTGGGGTTGTTTTAGACATGATGGGCTGCTAGAGGGTTTGAAATTTATATGCTAATAATATTAAAAAATAATATTTTGTAGTAACTTTACAAGACCCCCAATATATGTTTTATGAAAACTCAAAAAGATCAAGCAAGAAGATTCACTAATGGAAGATTATGCACAAGAATTTCAAAATCTGTTGAATTGATTGCAACAAGAATAGAGACCTTCCTAGGAGCAAGTTGGAGATTATTTTTTGCTGAGGATTGAGGAGGCAACTAAAAAGTGCTATTGTGGGGTATGCACAATTAGCAAAGAACAAAAAATTCATGGATTTTGTTGATTCAACGATGCAAGATGAGTGTCAATTTGTTCTGATTAGACAAAGGAAGGATAAGAAGAAAAATAAGAAATGTGATTTAGAATCAAAGGATACCGATTTTGATGGTTGTAGCCAAGATACTAAAACTTCCACACAAGAGATTGAGTCTAGTTCTGAGATTGAAGTAGAGGATGACGATGATAATTGGTCTGATAAAAAAGAAGGCATAGGCACAAAAGGCATGTTAAGGAGAAAAAGTGAAGAAAGAAGGGGAAGAAGAAGCCAATGAAGGATTCAAGTAGTGGTTCTAACTCTAGTAAAATTAATTATTTGCTTTTGGAAAGTTGAATGCCTTATAAAAACATATACCACTACAAAAGCACACGTGTTATCATGTGTGCGAGTGGATGGGACATTCCTATGAAACATGTTCTTACTAACAAAATTATAAAGGGAGTTAGCCACCCCACATTTTGGCCAAACTAGACATATAGAAAAACATGGTGACAACACAAACACCTCCTCTAGCAATCAATAATGGGGTAGAGGATAGAATAGTAAACCGAATACACGGCAGCCACCATGCCTATTTCAGGGACATGGGTAAGCAATATAACCTATTAGTATTGTGGCTTGATGGGCCGTACTTGAGAGCTATGGTGTAAACACTACATTAAGTGGGGTATTCCCATTCACAATCCACCACCTAATACACCCGCAAACACCATGGTCAAGGATGTGAAGATGAAAGGATCAGCACAAAGAGCAATGAGAACAAGGAGGAAAGGATGAAAACATTAAGGTAAGTGGAACATTTTACTGTACAATTGCAAATGTAGTACGTGCTACACGAGTTCAACAGCTCCGATAGTATTGTCCATTATGCAAGCCAAAGTTAAGGAGAAACGTAAGAAGGTGGTTCATGAAAGAAAATCAAACAATCCTCTAGATTGGTATGCATAGGAATAGATACATTAGGAGGTGCTCAATAAACTAGCTTATAATGTGATACCTACACAACCATCATTAGCAAGAATGTTCAAAGAAAATAATATGATTGACAAGCCCCACACAAGTTGGAATATGAACAGGGGGTCATGTGTGCAGGGATTTTTGATGCATTATGTGATGCACTAGTGGAAGTGCCACTATCTTTGAAAGTGGGATCATTGTTAGCTTTAGCCCTACAATGGGCTAGATAGCTAGTGCAATAGTTATCCAAAGAGATTCAAGAGATATCTAGGATAGTAACTCATGGTACTAAGCTAGTGCATGCAGCAATGGTGCAAGTTCTTGAAGACTTACCTATGGACATTAACTATCAAGTGCTTGTTGTAATGATCTATAGGAGATTTGAACTCACAACCTCCTTGCTAGGAGTGTGATGAGCTAACCACTTGCCCCAAAATCCATGGTTGAGGATCACTTCCTAATCCTCCCTCTTAGGGTGTAGTTCAACCATCTCCTGCTTGTAAAGGATATGGTTCAACCATCTCCTAGCTATCACTTTATTACATTGTTTCCCCCTTGGTTGATAATTTTCCTCAATGATCTACTCTTTTATACCTCTAGCTTAAGTGATCAACTCCTAAACTCCCTACCTACCTTTGAATTTATGTCCTCAACCTAGTTTCTTGAACCTTGTTTGCAACCTTGGTTTCTTGAACCCTATTCTCAACCTTAGTATCTTGAACCTCATTGTTACCCATACTCAATATCTTGAAATCTCAATCAAGTGTCACCCAAGGTATCCACATGATTCACACTTCTTATCTAGCTTAGTAAATTTCAAAAGTTCATTCTGAGAGCTTTCTAATGGTATCTTACATGCCTCAATCCGACCTACAGATTGATGGATACACTCCAATCTCTCTTGAATAGAGTTCTCAAAGTGCCGCCTTACCCTTTAGTATGCTTCCACATGAAAGAGTGCCCAAGTGCCTTTTTTAAAGGCAATTAGGTCAATCTACTTTTCCCAAGCTTACTTCCTAGACTTTGATACCAATGTAATGATCTATAGGAGATTTGAACTCACAACCTCCCAGTTAGGAGTGTGATGGGCTAACCACTTTCCTCAAGCCATGGTTGAGGATTACTTCCTAATCCTCCGTCTTAGGCTGTAGTTTAACCATCTTCTGCCTGTCAAGGGTGTGGTTCAACCATCTCCTAGCTATCACTTTATTACACCTTTCATAGTAGTTATGATTGGAAATATGTAGCTTCAAGATGTATTGTTGGATGGACATTTGGGGGTGAATACACTCCCTGAATCATTGTGTGTCAATTCAAAGATTTTAGAATGGACTCCTACCGTGTTTCAAGTGAAGAAAGCAGACTAGAGAAGAATTTAACCTTTGGGGATCCTAGTCAATCAGCTGATCAAGGTTACTAGTGTACAATTGTATGTGAATTTTATGATTCTTGATTTACAAGAAGTAGAAGCATTTACTACTGTTTGCAGTTTTGACCCATCTTCTCATGAGCAGTGCATGTCTGCAGTAGACTCAGATGTTTGGTACTTTGACAGTGGGGCGACCAAACATATTACCTCGCAGTGCAGTTTCTTCTCTTCACTCGAGCCTACCCCTACATGGAATACTGTTACATGCGCCAACAACTCCTCTTATCCTGTTATGGGAGTTGGTAAGATCATTTTGACTACTACTGATGGTAGTTCTTTCACTTTGTTAGATGCTTTGTTTGTGCCAAGGATCAAGAAAAATCTGTTATCAGTTTCTACATTAGCCAAGATTGGCTTGGTTGTGAAATTTGTTGATCATAGATGTATAGTTCATGATCTATCAAATGGCGATGTGATTATTGCTTCTGGCATTTTATGTCATGGGCTATATAAGCTCATAGACTATGAAAGATCTGTAAATGATTTGGCATGTGCAGTACATGATTCTCAAGCTATGTCAGATGCAAAGCTTTGGCATGCATGCTTTGGTCATCTGAATTTTGCTAGTTTGCTATGCTTGCAGAAATTTGAAATGGTGTCCTCTTTGCCCAAACTTGAGGCACCCGAAAAACATGTTTGTGAAGGCTGTATTTTGGGCAAAATGCAGTGTTCCTCCTTTCCAAAATTTCGGGCTACTCAAAAATTGCACCTTGTACATAGTGATGTCTGTAGTCCTATGCAGACACCTTCTTTTGGAAATTATCTTTAGTTCGTGAACTTCATCGATGATTTTTCCAGGCATGCATGGGTATATCCATTGAAGCCAAAGTCCGAAGTGTTCATGTGCTTCAAACAGTTCTTGGTTTTGGATGAAAATCTATCAGCATGTAAAATGGGCATCCTCTATTCGGATCGAGGGGGGAATATATGTCTTCTAATTTTAACGCATTTCTGGTTAAACGTGGGATAAAACACCAGTGTACAGTGTCGGATACACCTCATCAGAATGGAGTTGTTGTACGAAAGAATAGGTTGCTCATGGAGATGGTGAGGTATATGGTCAAGAGTCAGGCTTTACCACATAGTTTCTAACTTGAGGTTGTCATGTGTGTAGCATATGTACTTAACAGGTGTCCCACTAAAGCGCTATAGTCTATCACTCCATATGAGTATTGGCATGATCACAAGCCATATGTTGCTCATCTGTGTGTTTTTGGTTGTTTAGCATATGCATTAGTGCCTGAACAACATCGTAGAAAATTGGATGATAAAACAGTAAAATGTATTTTTTTTTGGTACAGTTCTGAAAGTAAAGGCTATCGTCTATATCATCCATAGACTAAATGCATTCTGGTTAGCTGTGATGTTACTTTTGTGGAAGATTCTATTCAGACATAGCTTTCATGTACGAAGGAGACATATGTTAGCTCTAAAGACATGTATGATACTTTGTTGCCTCTTTTTATAGGTGGACAGTCTAGTGCTGGTCCTAATGAGGCAACTTCTCAGCCTTAGCAGGTTTCATGTGATGATGCAAATCATCCCATTTTTTATGCAGATTTACATTACGCACTTGTTGATGAGAGAGCTGACAGTGAGGAAACAAAAACTATGCCAAAATGGTTGGTGCAGACTTTGCATGACAGCAAATTAGATGCATCTCTATCATATCGTACTCGATCAGGCTCTCATAGTGCCTCTTTTGCATCAGATTGCTATGCTATAGCTGCATCTAGTCTCTGTGATGAGAATGAGCCTGTTTCATTTGACGAAGCACAAAATTCAGAAAATTGGATGGCTACTATGCAATCTAAATATGATGCTATAATGAAGAACGGTACTTGGTCTTTATGTGAATTGCCTCATGGCAAGAAGGCCATTGGCACTAAGTGGGTTTACAAGCTGAAGCGTAAGCCTGATGGAACAATTGACAGGTATAGGGCTATGCTTGTTGCAAAGGGTTATGCACAGGAAAGAGGCATTGATTTTGATGAAACCTTTGCACCTACATGCCGTATGACTACTGTTCAGAGCATTTGTGCACTTCTAGCCCATCATGGTTGGAATGTACATTAGTTGGACATTAAAACTGCATTTCTGAATGGTGACTTGCATGAAGAAGTGTATGTTTTATAGCCCCATGGCTTTGTGCAGAAAGGGCATGAAAACTAGGTGTGCAGGTTAAAGAAGGCATTATATGGTTTATATCAAGCACCACGTGCTTGGTATCAGAAGATACATGCCTATCTGATTGCACATGGTTTTGAGAATAGTCCAACTAAAAGCACCTTATATATTAAGTGTGCTAATGATGTGCTTATGATCATTGTTGTCTATGTTGACGACATGCTTCTCACTGGTCCTATTGAGAAGCATATTGTTGATTTTAAGGCTGATTTGCATGCCTCATTTGAGATGTCTGATTTGGGGCATTTGCATCACTATTTGGGCATTCAATTTATGCAAGTTGATGGTGGAATGGCTTTGTGTCAAATGAAATCTATTGACACATTACTGCATCATTTTGGCCTTGAAGACTATAAGCCTATTGCCACTCCTATGGAGGCAAGTTTACGATTGAGTCTTCATGATGTTGGAGATACATTTGATGTTGTCTTCTATCAGTAGGCTGTTGGATGCCTGATTTACTTATGCATTACTCGGCTAGATATTCAGTTTTGTTGTCTCACAGATGAGCAGGTTTATGCATTGCCTAGGTCTCAAGCATTGGTAGGTGGTTAAGGGCATCTTTCGCTACTTGAGTGGTGCTCATCTACTTGGGTTGTTTTATCCCAAGGGGGGATCACTACCGCCAAATTTGCATGTTTTTTCAAACTCAGATTTGGCTAGTTGCTATGACACTCGTGTGTCCACTAGTGGCTTTTGCTTCATGCTTGGTAGCTCATGTATATCTTGGTTGAGCAAGAAGCAGCCTACTGTGGCCACTTCTAGTTGTGAGTGTGAGTATAGGGCATCTTTCACAGCGACTGTTGAGTGTGTGTGGCTCAGATGCCTTATGGCTGATTTGGGTATTGATCACTCTTTTTCCAGCACCATCTTCACTGACAATTAGAGCACATTGGCTGTTGCAAGGAACTCTGTGTTCCATGCTCGCACTAAGCACATTGAGGTGCATTATCATTATGTCAGGGAGAGGTTCTTTGCTGGGGAGATTATCTTGGCATATGTGTCCACGCAGGAGAACATTGCAGACCTTCCATAAAGGCTCTTCCTAGGGAGAATTTTGAAGCTTTCCACAAATCTTTGGGCTTACTTCATTTTGTGGAGTGATTTTCACATAGCTTGGAACTTCCTTATACATGAGTGCCAGCTACTTATTCACTGCATCACTCCTAGGTGGCATTTGTTGATATATTTAGGTAGTGATGTGTGTGAACACTCTAGGACTACCGCGGCACTTTTTTCCCTCTTCAAGAGGTTTTTTCCCCCGGCTTGTATATATGCCTATTTCCCTAATGGGCTACTTATCTTTGTACATTCTCTAGTAATACATTCAGTATTTTGTGTTGTTCTCCAAGCTTCTTCTTCTTTCTTGTGTTGTTAGCGTGCTTCTGCAGACGTCTAACTCCAACAGTATCACCCACACATTAATGCGAATATAAAATAGGGTGGTATGGGACACCAAATTTTATACTCAGATTGATGTAGGAAAGATGGTATGGGTCATCGAACCGTGGAATGATAATTATCTTTTAGTTTGAGAAGTTTCAGCCAAAACCAAAAACTGGTTAAAGCACATGAACACTTCGGGCTTTGCTTTGAGTGGATATACCCATGCATTCCTGGAAAAATCATCAATGAAAGTCATGAAGTAAAGGTAATTTCCAAAAGAGGGTGTCTGCATAGGACCACAGACATCACTATGTACAAGCTGCAATTTTTGTGTAGCCCGAACTGAACCATCTTTTGGAAAGGAGGAATGCTACATGTTGCCCAAAATACAGCCTTCACAAACATGTTTTCCAGGTGCCTCAAGTTTGGGCAACGAGGACACCATTTCAGATTTCTGTAGGCGTAGCAAACTAGCAAAATTCAGATGACCAAAGCGTGCATGCCAAAGCTTTGCATCTGACATAGCCTGCGAATCATTTACTGCACATGCCAAATCATTTATAGATCTTTCATAGTCTATGAGCTTATACAACCCACGACATAAAATGCCAGAAGCAATAATCACATCGCCATTCAACAGATCGTGAATTGTACACCTGTCATCAACAAATTTCACAACCAAGCCAATCTTGGCTAATGCAGAAACTGATAATAGGTTCCTTTTGATCCCTGGCACAAATAAAGCATCTGACAAAGTGAAAGAACTACCATCAGCAGTAGTCAAAATGATCTTACCACTCCCATAACAAGATAAGAGGAGTTGTTGGTGCATGTAACAGTATTCCCTGTAGGGGCAGGCTTGAGTGAAGAGAAGAAACTACGCTACGAGGTAATATGTTTGGTCGCCCCACTGTCAAAGTACCAAACATCTGATTCTATTGTAGACATGCACTGCTCATGAGAAGATGGGTCAAAACTACAGATAGTAGTAAACGCCCATTCTTCTTCCTGCACAAGATTTGCAGACTCTGTTTTTGGTGTAGAGGCCTCTACAACAACCATTCCAGTCTCTTTCTTCTTTGCCTCTTTAGCAGCCAGTTTTGGACAGTTCTTTATGATATGATCATTCCCTTTAGAGTACTTACAAAACAATTTCTACTTTTCTGATTTCTTCTCATCTTTATCTTTCTTCTTCGAATATGCAGAATTAGCAAATTTCTGCTTACTAGTTGAAGAGCTCCATTTTCCTTTGCCCTTCTGACTAGCTAGGAAAGCTTGATCTGCAACTCGCATAATGGACCTATTCTGCCTGGACTGATCTTCTTGCAACAAAACAGAGACTAACTCCTCAAATGATAAGGCATTCGGATTGCCTTTCATCATCAAACGAAGAGTAGAAGCAAAACTCTGATATGAATCACGAAGACCATTCAGAACGGTCTGCACAAGTGAGCTATCTGGTATAACCTCATCAACAGAAATCAATTGTTCCTTCAAGTCTTTGATCTTTGTTAGGAAATTGTCCATAGAATCACCTTCATTCATGTGCTCACTCTCCAACTGTTTTCGGAGGTAAGCAACATGAGCCTCATTCCTAGCTTGGTACAATGTGGTAAGTGTATCCCAAGCATCCTTAGCTATTCTACAAGAGCGAATGTGAGGAATAATTGCACGTTTGACAGACAAAGCTATCAATGCATGTGCTTGGGCATCTCTGGCATCCCAGCGAATCTGCTCTGCAGTAGGTGCAGCTGAAATAGTAGGACGAATAGGAATCTGCGAAATATCATCTTCGACACCATCTTCATCAGCTCCAGCACCTGTATTTGCAATACCTGTAGTCAAAGGTGTAACACGACATCTTTCAACACCCTGCACAATGTTCCACAATCCTTTTGCAACCAATACATGTCACATCATATAAGCCCATAATGGGTAGTTGGTACCATCCAACTTATCCTCAACAGCCAACATACGGAACACATCACTGCTTTCAGCCATGGCCGGTGACTAAAATACCTTGATGCAAAAAATTGACTGTATCTCAAAAAGTTGAACAGAACTATCCAAACGAGTTCTACTAAACCTGTAGCAGACTTCGAGACGCTTAAACTGGCGAATAGAAACTGGTATATACCTTTGGCACAAAAAGATGAAATAGCCTGCACAAGCACTACAATAGTGCATTCGGAGGTCAAAAAGAGCTCAGATCGTGATTTCAGCACGACAGAGCGAAGCCGTTTTGATATCAGAAACACGCTGAGTATGCTCACCAAAATTCGTGCGATTCTGAGACTGCAAACGGAGGAGTGTCGACGGCGCCCTAGATGAAGCGACGACCTGCTCTGATACCAATTGTTGGAGTTAGACGTCTACGGAAGCACACGAACAGCACAAGGAAGAAGAAGAAGCTTGGAGCACAACACACAATACTGAATGTATTACGAGAGAATGTACAAAGATTAGTAGCCCATTAGGGCAATAGGCGTATATACAAGCTGGGGGAAAAAAACCTCCTAAAGAGGGAAAAAAGTGCCCCGACGGTCCTAGAGTGTTCACACACATCACTACCTAAATATATCAACAGATATAATGTGAATTTTAGCTTATATACCCATTTACATGGTAAAAATTTCTTGCCCTTTGAAAAAAGTACTAAATCCAAGTACCATTCTTGTGAAGAGAATCCAACTCACTCTTCATGGCATGCTTCAACTTGACATGATCCATTGTCTGCATAGCCTCTTTGTAACAAGAAGGCTCACCAGCATTTGTTAGTAGAACAAAATCCAAACCTAGAACATATCTGTCAGTTGGATGTGAGACATGTGTAGAGCATCTCAATGGTTGCTAAACATGAACATTTGTAGACTGACCAAATCAGACATTCTCTTGAAGATCCCTATGTGCAGCATTTTTATGCATGCTAACTGGAGGACTAGTATCCTCAAACACCACTCTTCTCACTTCAACCTCCTTAATAGGCTCTTTATGCATCTTGAACTCATTGAAAATAACATCACTATGTTTTATCATTGATCGTGTTTCAAGATCCCATAAGCAATATCCAAATTTCCCTTCTCCACCATATCCAAGAAAAATGCATTTCTTTGACTTATGGTCCAACTTTTTTCTAAGATTATTGGGTATATGAACATATGCTTCACACCCAAAAACTTGAACATGATCATAATATGGTGGCTTCCTTGTCCATAACTCTTGTGCCACTTCACACTTTTGGCAATACTAGGTGAAAGGTTAATCACGTGGACTGTAGTCAATACTGCTTCTGCCCAAAAGCCTTGTGAAAGATTTGCATGATGCAGCATAGGAGCTACTCTATCCTGAATAGTTTTATTCACCGTTTTAGCTACACCATTCTATATTGGGGTATAAGGAGTTGTAAATTCTCTATGAATTTCTCTAGAATGACAAAAAAAGGCTGAATTCATGTGAGGTATACTCACCCCATTATCTAAATGTAAAGCTTTAAGCTTAGTTTCTTGTTTAGTTTGAACTGAAGCAAGCCATTTTTTTACAGTAGGGAATACCTCATCCTTTGCTTTGATTAGGATATGCCCATACTTTGCTAGTAGCATCATCTATGAAAGTGACAAAATAAAGAGAGCCACCTAATGACCTTGTGGGCATAGGACCACACATATCTGTAAACGAAATCTAAAGGTTGAATTGAAGAGTCAATGTGCATCTTGTGCACATTCTTAGTTTGATTTCCAAATTGAGAATGCTCACAAAATGAAAAAATGAAGAAAGATAACACAAGTAAGTAGCCAAAATGAGAAATATTTTCAAAGTAAACATTATCTACTTGGTGCAGTTGAATGGTAGACCTAGCCATTTCATCTAACTCATCCCAGTCATCTTCATCCATGTTAGCACGATTCTTTGAGATTCCATTTACTAGCTTCCATTGCCTCCTTTGAATCAGCACATCTTTAAGCTGATTCTTCCATAGAGCAAATTTTGTGCCATCAAATTTTTGGATCTCAAATGTTCTTTACCCTGCAAGTTATAGCTCCTTCTCAAAACATTGGCACTAGACCGTGATCCACCAAATGTGCTTGAGATCTTTGGTTCCATGATGGTAGAGAACTAAGTAGAATAATAATGGAGCTAGAAGATTCCAAACACCACTAAGGCTCAAAGGAGGATGACCAAGTGTCAGATTCTAGGAGAGCATTCAGCAGTCTTCCCAACAAAAAGAATTAATGAACATTAATGACCAACCAAAAGGATTATGTCAGAATAAATGTGATCACACCAATAAGTCTATCAAGGAGTAAATTGACCACTATATAGTTGACAAAACCAAAATTTTGGAAAAAATCTGCCAAAGTATCCTCTGGAAAATGAGCATATGACTAGTGTGATAATTTCATAAAAACTACAAGTACTCACATGTCTACTTGCATAGTGAATCACTAACTCCACTGCATATAATCAGTTACTCAAAAGAAGCCAACTAGGCTTATCGAGCACCTATGAACAACTATCATACATTTCCTATCCACCTGCATCACCAAAGAGACCCTAACATCTGGGTGTCTCTCAATTAAGAAAACCTCACCACAACCCTCTTTATGAAACTTAAAAGGATTTATGCAAAAACATAACTGCCATATCAATGACCACATGGACATACATAAGCAATATCCACAAAAGCATACATAGCATGTATGTGCTCAATATATGAAATAAAATGGTACTAAAATACTGAATTAACTGCCCAAACACTAGCCAACAACACCTGCAAGTATTTGTCAACTATGTTCTTTAGGCTCAAAAGCCTGCATAGACTTGTGGTGGTTGCTCCCACCACAACTAAGACTTTTCAAGAGACTTGTAGATTAACTAGTGTGGCTGAAAACACAACCCCAAAAGATGAACATTTGATGTCTAAGAAGTACAAAGACCACTCTTCTTGATGTTCTTGGAGCTTTGTGAAGAGAACTATGCACAAAAGTACTCCAAAATGGCTCTAAAAATCACCCCAAAATGCTTCTAAAATAGGCTTTCAAAGCAAAAAAGGAAGCTCTGAGGGCCCAAAACTTGTTGAAGATAATGTGAACCTTAGTCTTTCCCTTTCTTCAAGCGCCACAAGAGTGTATCTTAATGGAAATTGATTGCCATGGTTAAGTGAGCTCCAAGGGGAATAGTACTGGGATGGATGACCTCCTACGAAGTATTGGGAACCTCCATCTTCCTTGATTGTTGAGGTCCTCCCTTGCATGCAACCAATGGTGCCAATGGTAACTTTGGTGACTCAGATGACAAGGTATGCCAAGGTCTATGTCTTGATCGTCGCCTTAGTTGTAAGCCTTGGAGAAAGACTGGTGGGCAGATGCTCGCTTCGCTCACATAAAAGGAACAAAGATTTTGCATCAAAATGCTCTCATACCAATGAAGTATTTCTATGGTGATTCACCACAGTGCACTCTCCTTCTCAAGAGCTCCATGCTCATATCCTCAAAGTAGAAAACCAAGCTCCAAGCACCACACGGTACTTTGCATAGAGGCTACAAAATATGCAAAAAACAAACATAATACATAGGGAGCACAAACACAAACTTCTCAGGTGTAACAAATGCGATCAAACTTACAATATGTGGCTAACCAAGCCACTATATGTTTTATTAAAGAACATATACAAAAATTTTCTAGTGGCCATTTGGCCTTTCATGTGGACAGTAACGGTAACAATATGCAACAAAGTTTTACCCCATACTTAACTAGTTTCATGAGGTTATCTTTGAATGATTTTTGAGTATCTAGAAAACAAGTGGATCATCTACAATACTTACGGTTATGTTTCACTAAGTGCAAAGAAGTATACTTGAGTCTCAATCCTGCTAAATCAATTTTCGGAGTAAAATGTGGTAAATTGCTTGGCCATATCATTTCTAGTATATGAATTGTGGTAGACCCGGACAAAGTTAAGGTGATATTGAAAGTGCCACCGCCACTTTCTCCTAAGGAGGTATTATAATTTTTGGGCAAAATTCACTAGCATGGATGGCATATATGATGTTTAGCTCATATTGATATGCCATTAAATGCTATTGGCCATGTGAAGCCTACCACTTTTAAATGGACTTTGGAATGTGACTTAAAGTTTCACAAATAAAAACTTTACTTACACAAGCACTAGTACTACAAGCTCCAGACTGGTCCTAACCTTTTCATGTCTTTGTGGATGCTTCAGATATTGCCATTGGTTTGATTTTAATGCAAAAGGCAAGATGTTCTTGGTTTCGGCCTATTCATTATGTTAGTTGATGCCTAACTCTGGCAAAGCATAACTACTCAGTTACGGAATGCAAATGTTTAGCGCTTGTTTATTCTATCAAGAAATTTCTATTGATATATTTTGGTAGTGATGTGTGTGAACACACTAGGACCACTGGGGCACTTTTTTTCCTCTTTAGGAGGTTTTTTCCTTGGCTTGTATATATGCATATAACCCTAATGGTTTACTTATCTTTGTACATTCTCTTGGTAATACATTCAGTATTGTGTGTTGTGTTCCAAGCTTCTTCTTCTTCCTTGTGCTTTTTGCATGCTTTCATAGACCTCAAAACTCCAATGATTGGTATCAGTGTAGGTCATCTCTTCATCTAGGGCATTGTCAACACCCCTCTAATTATAGTCTCTGAATCACACGAAAATTGGTGAGCATACTCAGTGCGATTAGAATTTCAAAACATCTTCACTCTATGGTGTTGAAAAAGTGATTTGAGCTCGTTTCATCCTCTGCATGCACTATTGTACTGCCTATGTAGGCAATTTTGTCTTTTTGTGCCAAATATATGTGTGTGTGTGTGTGTGTGTGTATATATATATATATATATAAGTTTTGGTTTCCTAGTATAAGCACCTCAAAGTCTACTACATGTTTAGCAGAACTTGATAGGGTAGTTTTTTTCAACTTTTTGAGATGCAATCATTTTTTTTCATTAGGTTATTTTAGTCCCTGCACATGGCTAAAAGTAGTGATGTATTCCATATGTTGGCTATTGAGGATAAGTTGGATGGTATCAATTACCCTTTATGGGCATATATGATGTGTCATGTATGGGTTGCAAACGGACTGTGGAATATTGTGTAGAGTGTTGAAAAACTTCCTACCACAACTGCAAATATAGTTACTGAAAGATGATGCAAATGGTGTTGAAGATGGTGATCTTTAGGTTCCTGTTTGTGTTGTTACCCCTGTTGCACCTACTATAGAGCAACTTCGTTGGGATGGCAGAGATGCTCAGGCACATGCATTGATAGCCTTGTCTATCAAACGTGCCATTATTCCTCACATTCACTCTTGCAAAATAGTAAAGGATGCTTGGGATACACTTAACACTTTATACTAGGCAAGGAATGAGGCTCGTGTTGCTTACCTCCAAAAGAAGTTGGAGAGAGCACATGAATGAAGGAGATTCCATGGACATCTTTTTGACAAAGATCAAAGATTTGAATGAAAATTGATTTCTTATTGATGAAGTCTTGCAAAATAGTTCACTTATGCAGACTGTCTTGAATGGTCATCCAGATTCATATTAGAGTATTGCTTCTACTCTTTGATTGATGATGAAAGGCAATCCAAATGCCTGAACATTTGATGAGTTAGTTTTTGTTATGTTGCAAGAAGATCAGTCTAGGCAAAAAGGTACATTATGCATGTTGCAGATCAAGCTTTCTTGGCTAGTCAGAAGGGCAAAGGTAAATGGAGCTCATCTACTAGTAAGAAAAAATATGCTAATTATGCACAATCAAAGAAGGATGACAAAGAAGAGAAGAAAACAAAAAATCAGAAATTTTTTTTTGCAAATACTATAAAGGAAATGATCATTTCATAAAGAGTTGTCCAAAATTGGCTGCAAAAGAGACAAAGAAAACAGAGGCTGGAATGGTTATTGCAAAGGCCTCTACACCCAAATTAGAGTCTACAAATCTTGTGTAGAATGAAGAATGGGCATTTACGATTGTTTGCAATTATGACCCATCTTCTCAAAAATAGTTATGGCTACAGTAAACATGTTTGGTACTTTGATAGTGGGGCAACCAAACATATCATCTCACAGCGTAGTTTTGTCACTTCACTTGAGCCTGCCCTTACACAAATACTATCACATGCACCAACAACTCCTCTTATCCTTTCATGGGAGTTGGTAAGATCATTCTGACTACTACTGATGGTAGTTCTTTTACATTGTTAGATTCTTTATTTATGCCAAGGATCAAGAAATTTTTTTTATCAGCTTTAGCATTAGCCAAGATTGGATTGGCTGTGAAATTTGTTAATGACAGATGTACAGGTCATGGTGTGTCAAATGCCAATGTCATTATTGATGGAGAGTGTTAATCTCCAAAAGAATAATTTATTCTTGAATTTAGAGCACCTCTATATCAAGAATAACTCAAAACCTTTACCAATTTGGAGGATCAATGCTCAATTACCAAAATCTTGAACAAACTATGAAGATAGTAACTACTTAGAAAGTCTACTGCACATAACTCACTCATTGACTGATCAAATGTGTAAAGTTTTTTACAAAACTTTGCACAAGGTGCCTTCTATAGTTTATGCACCTTTTGCAAGTTAAATCATTCCAAAAGACTCAGCAGATCTTGAGAAATGATCTTAACAATTCACCTATGTCTAAAACTATACTTCTTTACAATTGACTTTAACACCTGTAACTTCTAAAGCATAGTTCTCCCAAACTACAACCCATTTATTCAAATGCTTTTAGCCATAGGTAGCTTACCTTGCAACTTAAAGAATGAGTGCTTTCTTGCTCAAAACTTTACACTGTGGAAGGACAACTGACCAAAACATTAGCATCAAATTTTGCGCTTGCTGTAACTTCACTTCTTCACATTTACACATGTGAATGTTCCTACACTCAATTCTCTCAGCCATATCAAAATTAGGATCTGAAAACTTGTAGAGAGGTCAATCAACTATAGACTTAGACTTGTACAAAAGCATTTCACAAAAGATTAAACACACAAGGAGTACACACAGATATATTGTTGAAGATAAATGTACAAGCTCATTTTCATATGAGCCATGCTTGGATAAATTTACCAAATATAAAGATAAAGGAAAAGTGGAGGAAAAAAGGAAAAAATAATAAAAGAAAAAGTCTAGTCAAAATTCATGATGAGTAATAGATACAATATCTTGCCTTGTAGTTAGTAGCATGTAGTGGAGAAAGTGGTGAGTTAAGAAGGAGGCACAAACTTCTTCACATGCTCATTGGTTATAAAAGTGAAGTGGGAGAACATTCAAAACAAGGAGAGAAGGAGGCAAGAGCTCCTAGTAGTCGGATCTGGCCATTTTATCATTTTGGCTTCCCTTAGACTCCTTCCAGCTGCACATCAGTTTGTACACAGCTTTGTTGCAGAGCTCATATCTCAGTGCATATGTAACCATTTTGTGTGTTTAAACATTAATTGGAAAGCTTATCTTCTGTACTTTCTGAATACCAAATATCTCTTTGAAAGCTTATGTAGTTTGTGAGATATTAGTGAAAGCGTGACGTCCAGTTTTTCAGTATACTTGTGTAGATAGGTAGTATATTTTGGTCGGTTAAGTTTCCTGACCAAAACATATCCAAATTGCATTATTTTTGTCTTTTTGGAAAGCTCTTGGCATCTACTTTCAGTATCCCAAATATCTCATTGTGATCATTTTTATTTTTGTGAGTTATCTATCAGATAGTAAAGTCGAGTTTTATAGTGTACTTATGTGTGCAGGTGGTCTATCTTGGTGAGTTAAATTTCTTGATCAAAACTCATCCAAATTACTTGTTTTTTATTTTGTTGGAAAGCTATTTGTGTCTACTTTCTCTATACCAAATATCTTTCTCAAAGGATATATATTGAGAGATTTATCAGTCCGAGAGTGAAGCTCAATTCTTTAGCATATCTGTGTGGACAGGTAGTTCATCTTTGATAGTTTTGTTTCCTAATAAAAACTTGTCCAAATTAAGTCATTTATAGCCTGTTAGAAAGCTCTTTTTGTCTACTTTGATTGAGTAAAGTCTCAAGTCCATTTGAGTTTTGTATTGAGAGCAGCAAGCTATCTAAGGTGCAGATGTTTGTCCAAGTGCTGGACATACAAGGGCTCACTACACACTTCCATTGCGCATAGGAGAACTCATTCTCCACAGTTGGTATCAGAGCAAACTTGGTGTTGAAGCTTCATCAACAGAGCTGGAGTGAAAGCAAAGTAAAAGAGGAGCTACAAAATAAGAAGGAGCTTCACAAACGCAAGAGCAAAGGACTATAACTATTCAAGGTAACTCTCAAAGTCTTTGATACTCTTCAATGGCTGACTTGGGTCAACAAGTACAGAAGTTGGACAAGGATAAATATCCTGTGTGGAAGTTTAGAATGAACAACTACCTAATGGGCAAAGGCTTATGGGGTATTGTGAGCAGCGATGATGCTCAACCTCAAATCAATCAAGCTATGGCCACCGAAGTTCAAAGGAGGCAAGCAAAAGAATGGGAAGAGAGGAATAGGAGAGTCATGTTCCTCATTTCGCAAGTCATTACTAATGCCATGGTAGGTCATATTCAACATCTAGAGAAAGCTAAGGATGCTTGGGAAGCTCTTGAAAGGATGTATTCGACAAATACCAAAGCTAGGAAACTTCAACTCAAGAATGAGTTGAACACAATCAAGAAAAGTTCGAGTCAATCCGTAGCTGAATATACTTTAAAGATTAAGGAGTTAAGCGATGCTTTAGCTTCTATTGGCACAACGGTTGAAGACAAAGATCTTGTGTGTTATACTCTCAATGGCTTTAGAGAAGATGAAAGATGGAAGCCTTTTATAACTTCCACTAACTTGAAAGATGTATATCCAGGTTTTGAACAACTAATCCCTCATCTTGTCACAGAAGAGCTTAGCTTCGGTGGTCCAAAAGGAAAGGACAACCACAACCAAATGTTATATGCAGGTCGAGGTAAAGAAAGAAACTCAAGAGGAGGCTCAAGAGGAAAAGGAAGAGGTCACAACCACTCCAACTACAATCAAAACAATTTGGAAGACAACAAGGATGCATCGAATGCCAACGCACAAGGAAGAGGTTGAGGTAGAAGTAGAGGAAGAGGCCGAAGCTCCTACAATTGTCATAAAGGTATAACATGCTATCATTGTGGTAAAGTAGGACACTATGCTAGTGATTGTTGGCTGAAGAATGGAAGACCGAATGGAGGCAATCAAAGGAACCAAAGCAACTATGCAAGCACCTCAAGTGAAGGAAGCAAGGACACACTACTTGCAATGAGACATGAGTATAGAAGCTCTTGTGAAGATGACAAAAAATGGTACATTGATTCAGGTTGTAGTAACCATATGTCATGCCAAGGAAGTTTGTTCACTAATCTACAGGTACCAAGTGGAAAAGGATGTGTTGAAACATGTGATGATACTCAACACATGATTGAACACATTGGAGATATAAGGCTTGGAGATACAAGTAGAGCAAAGGTACTATCTAATGTTCTTCATGTTCCTACAATTTCAAAGAACTTGATTTCAATAGGACAAATGGTAGAGAAGGGTTATCATGTCATATTCAATGAGAATGGGTGCTTCATAAAGAATCCAAAGGAAGGCTTCAAGGTCATTGCTCGAGGTAGAAGAGAAGGAAGGATGTTCACTTTGGATGTCCAGCATCCACATGGAAAGGTCATGTACATTCAATGTGGGAATAGGAAGATTTCAGAGCTGGACTTATGGCACAAAAGAATAGGACACATCAACATTCCAAAGCTGAAGAACATGAGCAAACATGAAGTGGTGAGAGGTCTTCCAAAATTTAATAGCATTGGACTACATGAGTTATGTGAAGCTTGTCAACTAGGAAAGCAAACGAGGCAGCCATTCAAAAGGAGAAATTATGTGGCTCCAAATGTCTTGGACTTGATACATACGGATGTATGGGGACCAACCCAAGAGGCATCAATGGCTGGTAATAGATTTTTTGTCACCTTCATTGATGATCACTCAAGAAAGGTATGGTTGTTTTGTATGAAGCAAAAATCAGAGGTGTTTTCTATATTCAAAAGATTCAAAGTTGAAGTTGAAAAGGAAACAGGAAGGTCTATCAAAACCTTAAGGTCCGATGGTGGAGGAGAATACTTCTCCAAAGAATTTTTAGATTTTCTACAAGAGAATGGGATCAAAAGGCAATTCACTTGTAGGTATACACCACAACAAAATGGAGTAGCTGAGAGGAAAAATAGGCAAATTGCTGAAATTGCAAGATGCATGCTCAACGAGATGAAGGTACCATTGTACTATTGGGCTGAAGCTACCACAACCGCCATTTACTTGATGGATAGATGCACAACATCGGGAATACATCACTTGACTCCAGAAGAGGTATATTCCGGTAAGAAACCTGATCTTACACACCTCAAAGTGTTTGGATGTGTTTGCTTTGTTCACATTCCACAAGAAGTTAGAACAAAGTTGGAACCAAGATCAGAAAAATGCATTTTCATCGGCTACTCAACGGAGCAAAAAGGATACAAGTGTTACAACCCTAGAACAAAGGAATTAAGAGTCTCTCAAGATGTGGTCTTTGATGAACTAAGACCATGGTATGAAGATAAAGGAAAGGAAAAGGTTCTTGAAGAAGATTGTGATGATTATGCAGGAACAAATCAAAGAGAAGCTCAACAATCAAGCACAAAGCTTTCACGTCCAGAGGCATCTACATCAAATGAAGAATGTTCAACATGGAGGGGGAGTCATTCCTTGTCTCCAAATTCAGCTCATAGTAGAGCCGAAGAAGCAAGTGCTACTCCAAACAGTGAGGTAGATGCAAGTGAAGAAGAATATGAAGAGGTAATCACTCTGATGGTAAAGCTAAATAGGTTAAAGAAGCAACTCTCTAAAGGCAATGAAAGAAGATCTTCAACGACAAGGTATCCAACTCAAAGGTTGAGTTATGATAGTTTTATGGCGACACATTTTGCATACATGATGCAGGTTATCAAAGACAAAGTGCCTGAGACATATGAAGAAGCTTGCACACAAAAGGAATGGACGCAAGCTATGAAAGAGGAGATCAAAGCTCTCAATGATAATCACACATGGGAGCTAGTGCCAAAGAAAGAAGGTATGAAGATTGTTCCAAACAAATGGGTGTTTAAAGTAAAGAGGAATGCTGATGGTTCACTAGCTAGGTATAAAGCTAGATTAGTTGCCAAAGGATTTAAACAAACACAAGGCATAGATTATGATGAAGTTTTCAGCCCCATTACAAAGATGGGAACTATCAGAACCTTAATAGCAATTGGTGCTTCAAGGAGATGGCCATTATATCAACTCGACATCAAAAATGCCTTTCTCAATGGAGAACTACAAGAAGAGGTATACATGAGTCAACCGGTTGGATTTGAAGATGAAAACCATCCAGATTTTGTTTGCAGGTTGAAGAAGGCACTTTATGGCTTGAAGCAAGCACCAAGAGCATGGAATCAGAGATTGGTAGAGTATCTAACTAAGTGTGGATACAACCCAAGTAGTGCAGATCCTTCGTTGTACATGAAGAAGGAAGAAAATAAAGAGGTATATATTTGCATATACGTCGATGACCTCATCATAACAGGAAATGATGTTATAGGGATTAAAGATATCAAAAGGAAGCTTGGTAAGGAGTTTAAAATTTCAGATCTTGGAGAGCTGAAATATTTTTTAGGAATTGAAGTTGTTTATGGAAAGAGTGGCATCTACTTGATGCAAAGGAATTACTTGTTGGATGTTCTTTTCAGATTTGGAATGAGTGAATGCAAACCACTCACTCAACCCATGGACACAAATACAAAGTTTGTTCAAATGATGGAGAACCATTGGAAGATGTAACGACACACAAAAGCATTGTAGGATCATTGATCTATGCAAACATTACAAGACCTGATTTGTCTTATGTTGTCGGTGTACTTTCTCAGTTTATGCAAGCCCCGACAAGTGAACACTTAAATTCAGCCAAGAGAGTGTTGAGATACATAAAGCATACAGTTAATCATGCTTTGTTTTACAAGTTTGATGAAGAACTGCAGGTCAAAGGCTTTAGTGATGCTGATAGGGCAGGCTCAAAGGAAGATAGAGATCAACCTCAGGTTATGTGTTCATGATAGGAAGCAAACCTATCACATGGAGCTCAAAGAAACAACCTACTATTGCACTTTCATCTATGGAGGCTGAATATAGAGGATTAGCGTTTGCCACATGTGAAGCAATGTGGATTAAAAAGCTTTTGGTTGATCTTGGACTACAAGTTGGAACCATCCCTATATACGGTGATAACATGTCAAGTATTTACTTGGCAAGCAATCCTATGTTTCATGCAAGGAGCAAGCACATAGAGGTCCACTACCACTATGTAAGGGAGAAGGTGTTGAGCAAAGATGTGGATGTAAAGTTCATCAGAACCAAAGAGCATGTTGCAGATATGTTTACAAAGTTCTTGGATGCTTCTAAACTCAAAGGTTTCAAGGATGCGATAAATTTGAAGGACATGAATGAAGATAACTCCCAAATGAGCTTGAGGGGGAGTAATGAAGATAAATGTACAAGCTCATTTTCATATGAGCCATGCTTGGATAAATTTACCAAATATAAAGATAAAGGACAAGTGGAGGAAAAAAGGAAAAAATAATAAAAGAAAAATTCTAGTCAAAATTCATGATGAGTAAGAGATACAATATCTTGCCTTGTAGTTAGTAGCATGTAGTGGAGAAAGTGGTGAGTTAAGAAGGACGCACAAACTTCTTCACATGCTCATTGGTTATAAAAGTGAAGTGGGAGAAAATTCAAAACAAGGAGAGAAAGAGGCAAGAGCTCCTAGTAGTCGGATCTGGCCATTTTATCATTTTGGCTTCCCTTAGACTCCTTCCAACTGCACGTCAGTTTGTACACAGCTCTATTGCAGAGCTCATATCTCAGTGCATATGTAACCATTTTGTGCGTTTAAACATTCATTGGAAAGCTTATCTTGTGTACTTCTGAATACCAAATATCTCTTTGAAAGCTTATGTAGTTTGTGAGATATCAGTGAAAGAGTGAAGTCCAGTTTTTCAGTATACCTGTGTAGATAGGTAGTCTATTTTGGTCGGTTAAGTTTCCTAACCAAAACATATTCTGTGAGATATCTATCAGATAGTAAAGTCCAGTTTTACAGTGTACTTATGTGTGCAGGTGGTCTATCTTGGTGAGTTGAATTTCCTGATCAAAACTCATCCAAATTACTTGTCTTTTATCTTGTTGGAAATCTATTTGTGTCTAATTTCTCTATACTAAATATCTTTCTCAAAGGATATATATTCAAAGATTTATCAGTCCGAGAGTGAAGCTAAGTTCTTTAGCATATCTGTGTGGAGAGGTAGTTCATTTTTGACAGTTGTGTTTCCTAATCAAAACTTGTCCAAATTAAGTCATTTATAGCTTGTTAGAAAGCTCTTTTTGTCTACTTTGATTGAATAAAGTCTCAAGTCCATTTGAGTTGTGTATTGAGAGCAACAAGCTATCTAAGGTGCAGATGTTTCTCCAAGTGCTGGACATACAAGGGCTCACTACACACTTCCGTTGCGCATAGGAGAACTCATTCTCCATAAATATTAAGTGCAACTTTTCTTCATTTCTGAGAAGTTTTACATCTGAGTGATGAGAGAGATATCCTACACTTCTAAAGTGTCTAATGATCCCCGACATTTTTCCTTGTATATATAGGCAAATATGTACAAGCTCATAACCATACAAAAGGTATATGTGAGATATCTCTAAATTAATATACATATGTATACACATCTTCATCTTTTGAACATGTACTTTCTTCATGCTTCATAAATTGATCTTTTCTTCAATCCTTGACTTCAATCCTTCATCAAAACTTCAATTGGTGATTGTCTTGCACCAACAGCTCCACCTCAATCATCAATTGAGGTTTTCTCTACCTTCTTTATATCTGCCATGTCTTTGAATCTCTGTAGCTTTGGTCCATCCAAGCTTTTGGTTAGCATATCAGCTATCTGATCTTTTGTTGAAGTATGTATAACTTCAATCTCTTTATCCATCACCTTCTCTCTTAGAAAGTTTTGGTGCAAGTCAAGCCTTCACATTTAGCTTGGAACCCTTGAAGGATATCTCTACATGAAGCAAGGGCCATAGGAACTTATTCTTATGACTTATTACCATTTTATCTCTTGTAAAAGTCTAAATGACTTGGCATGTAAATGATCACACCTACTTGATTAAGTGGTGGAAAGATTGATTGATTGAGGGAATATCTCAATCAACTTTTAGGTGAAAGATTCTAGGAGATTGATTTGAATTCAAATTCAAATTATCTCTCAATCCTTATCAAAAGTGAAGTCAAAAGTCGCGGGGTAGCTGTTCATTTTTCTAGCTCATTTTCCCGAGGTATATCTCACCTATCTTTGAGTGTGTGAGTGCTACACTATAGCCTACACATCTCCAACTCATTAGGCTACATCTATCAAGCCAATGAGATTGTACATTCATGTGAATTAATTGAAAGAGTTACATTCATTATCTCTGTGATTCTCTGAGTATACACTCCAAGTCTGTCAACTTCTACAAGCCATATCTTGGTGATTCCTCAACCAAATCAAGTGATTCAAAGCTTGTTGGAACCAGCTCCAAGCATACTATATGCCTACAAAATTTGAAGATCATTGGATCAGCCATCTTGGAGAAATCTCGCTCGAAGTCGTCTCTGGTATTTCTCTGCACAACTCCTAAAAAGTCGGGGGTGACTCTAATTTTGCTAAACTTATTTCTCAGAGTATAGTTTGTCATTTCTTCTCATTCCACTTGCAAATGGTAGCTTGTAAAGCTAACTTAATATTTCCAGAAGGAATTTGATCAATTGTAAGTGTGCTGGTCATACTGAGTAAAAGACTGAGCAGGTGTCAATACCAAAATAGCAAGTTCTCTTGGATTTGTGAAGTGCAAAGTTATCTGTTTTGATTTGATCATTACACATATCATTTGCAAAGTACATATATGCTTTCTTGGTATCATTTGGAAGCTAAGCAAGTGTACTAAGCATATCTGGAGTCAAAGGAGGGCTGGTGTGAAGCAGGTATAGCAGCACCAACTCAATCTTCTGAGTGTATCCAACCATCCCCTCCCAACAGTGGTATCAGAGCAAATAAGGTAACATGGGAGATGGTTTTCCCTCTTTCATTGACAAATTGGACAGGAACAATTACCAAGCTTGGTCTCTAAGGATGAAGACCTATCTACAAGGAAGGATCTTATTTGGATTCATATCAGGAGATGAGGAATTGCCCTCATTCAAAGCTAGAGGCCTACCCACCAAGGATGAACAAGAGAGGCTCAACACATGGTGTGCAAAAGATGCATTGGCAAGGTCATATCTTCTTAACTCTATATCTGATTTCCTTTTACCTCACATAAGGAATTGCAAGACTTCCCAAGAAACTTGGGAAACCTTGTCAACATATTTTTCATCAAGTACAAGGGCCAGAAAGAATCAACTATGGATTGAATTCACTACTCTTAGGAAGCAATCAAAGCAATCAGTTTTAGACTTTGTCACTAGGGTCAAAGACATTGCAGACCAGCTTGCAAGTATTGGAGAGGAAATTGAAGAGGAACAAATAGTAAGGCAGGTAATCAATGGACTAAAAGCTGATGACAAATGGGAGAGCTTTACCACAGCAATGGACCTATACATGGACATACATGCTCCTGATCTTACAACTCTCATTGGTCAACTCTTCACACATGAAGCAAAGCTTACAAGGAATGGAGAGCAATCAAAAGGTAACAACCCCTCTACTTTATATACTGATAAGAAGGTTAAGGATAAAGGTAAAGGAAAGAAGCAAGAAGAAGAAGGCTCTACCTCCCAAGCAAACTATGCAGGGAGAGGTAGATCTTCAAGAGGTAGAGGCAGAGGAGGTAAGCTAGGTAGGGGGAGATCCTACAATTCATCACCATGCAATATATGTGGTTTGTCCAATCACACTACAGATGAGTGCTACAGGAACTATAAAAATCAGAGAGGAAGAGGCCATCAAAGAGGTGGATACTCTCAAGGTAGAGGCAGGTTCAACCAACACCAAGGCTACAATGGATACAACAATCAGTACAACAACAATTACAACCACAACCACAATAGTAACTACCAAGGTGGATTCTGAAATAGAAGGGATTACAACAACTACACAGAGGAGCAAGATGACTCCCTATTGATCATGAATATGACCTCCAAGGCAGGTACAAATGATGATCATTTATTTTATATTGATTCAGGGTGTTCTAACCATGTAGCTAGTAATGTGGCACTACTCTCTGATTTGGAAGAACCCAAGGGTAAACATCAGGTACAGACAGGTGATGATACTAAACATTCTGTTGTAAAGGTTGGTAATGTAAAGACTAGTGATGGTAATCAAAACTTATTGAGCAGAGTACTTTATGTCCCAACCATCACCAAGAACCTAATGAGTGTAGGTCAAATTGTGGAAAAAGGTTTGCAGGTCAGGTTCAATCAACATGGAGCATATGTGGAGGACCCAAGTCATGGATTCAGAAGGATAGCCAAGGGAGAGAAATCAGGTAGATTGTTTACTTTTGAGCTAGAAGACACCAAAAATATTGCTTTATACAATTACAAGGATCAAACACTTTCAGAATTGGAAATTTGGCACAAGAGGTTAGGTCACATAGGTGAAAGAACCCTAAAGCAAATGTGTAGGGATCAATGTGTGCTTGGGATACCTAATGTATCCAAGCAACATATGATTTACAAGTGTGGTGCTTGTCAATTTGGTAAGTCTCACAGGTTACCTTATACAAGGAAAGGTTTTATGCATGAAGACTACCTTGACTTGGTGCACACAGATGTTTGGGGACCTAGCAAGGACCCTTCCATTTCAGGATCAAGGTACTATGTGTCCTTCATTGATGATTATAGCAGATGGAATGTGTTATACTTTATGAAGCATAAGGATGAAGTGTTTAATTGTTTCAAGAGGTATCTTGCACTTGTTGAAAATCAAACAGGTAGAAACTTGAAGAAGCTAAGGTCAGATGGAGGAGGTGAATACTTCTCCAATGAATTTGAAGACTTCTTGCAGGAAAGAGGCATCAAGAGGGAGATAACCACAAGGTACTCACCTGAACAAAATGGGGTAGCTGAAAGAAGAAATAGACTCATTGTTGAAACAGCTAGGTCTATGCTTAATGAAAAGAAATTACCAAATTATCTTTGGGCAAAAAGTGTATCTACTACCACCTATCTCATTAACAGGTTGCCATCAAAGTCACTTGATGGAATGACACCTTATGAAGCTTGGCATGGTAAGAGACCATCATTGGATCATTGCAAAATTTTTGGTTGTATTGCATATGTGCATATTCCCTCATAGGTAAGGGGAAAGCTAGACTCTAAAGCTGAAAAATGTATCTTCATTGGTTATGACTTGAACCAGAAAGGGTACAGATTCTACAACCCCTCAAACAAAGGATTCAAGGTAAGCAAAGATGTCATCTTTGATGAGAATGACTCATGGTATGAGAATGAATGCAGGAAGGTTAGTCTACCCTATGATATGGAAGAAGACTTTCCAAAGCTCACCAAGGAGGAACCAATCCAGAAAGAAGACTCAAGTTCAGATGATGATGACACAATCAACCTTGAAGAATTCAAGGCATGGAAGTCCAAAGGAAAGATGAAAATGAAGAAGCTAGAGGATATACCAGAATCCTCAACTCAAGCAATGAGGAGATCTCAGAGAGAAAGTAAGAAGCCTATCAGATATGGGTATGACACTTCTCTTGTAACTAAGCATTCTGTATATCTTGCAAAGGATCTATTGAATGAAGAACCAGGTTCATATGAGGAGGCAGTCACCAAACCAGAATGGAAAGAAGCTACGGATGACGAAATAGAGGCTCTCAAGGAGAGTGACACATGGGACTTGGTACCCAAGAAAGACTCTATGAAGCTGATAGGATCCAGATGGATCTACAAACTAAAGAGAAACTCAGATGGAACAATCAACAGGTACAAAGCTAGGTTGGTAGCCAAGGGTTTTGCACAAACCCAAGGCATTAATTATGAGGAGACATTTTCTCCTGTGGCTAAGATGCCAACAATCAGAATTTTGGTGAGTGTAGCTGCATCCAAGAATTGGAACATGTACCAATTAGATGTCAAGAATGCTTTCTTGAATGGATGGATATCTGAAGAAGTCTACATGTCACAACCACCTGGCTATGAAGATCCCAAGAAGCTAAATTATGTTTGTAAATTGAAGAAGGCTCTATATGGTTTGAAACAGGCACCTAGAGCATGGAATTACAGGTTGACAACATATCTCCAAGACCAAGGATTTGTGATGAGTAAAGCAGACACATCTCTATTCATAAAGAGGAGTAGTACAGAGGTAATCTACTTGTGTGTTTATGTTGATGACATCATCATTACAAGCAATGATGTCAATGGGATTAGAAGCATCAAAGGACAGATGATGAAGGACTTCAAGATCAATGATCTTGGATTATTAAAGTACTTCTTAGGTCTTGAATTGGTTTATACAAATTCAGGTATATATATCACTCAGAAGAAGTATGTACAGGATATAGTCAAGAAGTTTAACTTGCAGGATGCTAAAGTCTCAAGTACTCCAATGGAGGTCAACCTAAAACTTAGTGCTCATGAAGGTGATGAAGTCCAAGACATCACAGGATACCAAAGTATGGTAGGTAGTTTGAATTATGCTACCTTGACTAGAATTGACATAGCATATGGAGTTAGTGTGCTAAGCCAATTCATGCACAAACCAAGGGTACCTCACCTAGAGGAAGCAAAGAAGATCTTGAAGTACCTCAAAGGGACTCAGAACCATGGTTTGTACTTTCCTTATACATCAGATATTGACATTAAAGTATATTCAGATGCAGATTGGGCAGGATGCAAGGATGATAAGAGAAGCACATCAGGATACATATGTTTTGCAGGTGATAAACCTATTTCTTGGTCAGCCAAGAAACAACCTACAGTAGTTTTGTCATCTACTGAAGCAGAGTATAGAGGGCTAGCCAATGCCACTCAAGAAGCTATCTGGTTAAAGCTTTTGTATATAGAATTAGGTCTATACACAAGGCCTCCAATTATCTTTGGTGACAACACAAGTTCACTTCACCTTGCAACAAATCCAATATATCATGCTAGAACAAAACACATAGAGGTTCATTACCACTATGTGAGAGAAAAGTTGCTTAGCAAAGATATTCAGTTGACTTATGTGTCCACTAATATGCAATGTGCAGATTTACTTACTAAAGCTTTGGATGGAAACAAGTTATGCAGATTCAAATCCATGATTGGATTACAGGATGTGATTGAAGAATGAAGATGAAGACTTGAGCCAAAATGTTTGGCTTGAGGGGGAGCTGTTGGTGCAAGTCAAGCCTTCACATTTGGCTTGGAACCCTTGAAGGATATCTCTACATGAAGCAAGGGCCATAGGAACTTATTCTTATGACTTATTACCATTTTATCTCTTGTAAAAGTCTAAATGACTTGGCATGTAAATGATCACACCTACTTGATTAAGTCGTGGAAAGATTGATTGATTGAGGGAATATCTCAATCAACTTTTAGGTGAAAGATTCTAGGAGATTGATTTGAATTCAAATTCAAATTATCTCTCAATCCTTATCAAAAGTGAAGTCAAAAGTCACGGGGTAGCTGTTCATTTTTCTAGCTCATTTTCCCGAGGTATATCTCACCTATCTTTGAGTGTGTGAGTGCTACACTATAGCCTACACATCTCCAACTCATTAGGCTACATCTATCAAGCCAATGAGATTGTACATTCATGTGAATTAATTGAAAGAGTTACATTCATTATCTCTGTGATTCTCTGAGTATACACTCCAAGTCTGTCAACTTCTACAAGCCATATCTTGGTGATTCCTCAACCAAATCAAGTGATTCAAAGCTTGTTGGAACCAGCTCCAAGCATACTATATGCCTACAAAATTTGAAGATCATTGGATCAGCCATCTCGGAGAAATCTCGCTCGAAGTCGTCTCTGGTATTTCTCTGCACAACTCCTAAAAAGTCGGGGGTGACTCTAATTTTGCTAAACTTATTTCTCAGAGTATAGTTTGTCATTTCTTCTCATTCCACTTGCAAATGGTAGCTTGTAAAGCTAATTTAATATGTCCAGAAGGAATTTGATCAATTGTAAGTGTGCTGGTCATACTGAGTAAAAGACTGAGCAGGTGTCAATACCAAAATAGCAAGTTCTCTTGGATTTGTGAAGTGCAAAGTTATCTGTTTTGATTTGATCATTACACATATCATTTGAAAAGTACATATATGCTTTCTTGGTATCATTTGGAAGTTAAGCAAGTGTACTAAGCATATCTGGAGTCAAAGGAGGGCTGGTGTGAAGCAGGTATAGCAGCACCAACTCAATCTTCTGAGTGTATCCAACCATCCTCTCCCAACAGAAAGTGATACTAAATCTCAATATGTTTAGTCCTTGCATGGAAAACAGGATTAGCAGCTAAATACAATGAACTCATGTTATCTCCATGAATAGTGGGTGTACTCTGAATAGTGTCAAAACTCCTCATAAGAGTCTTAAGCCATATCACTTCCTTTGCAGTTTCAACCATACCTTTATACTCTGCCTTTGTGGATGATAAAGCAATTGTGTGTTGCTTCTTTGAACACCATGAGATTAACTTATCTCCCACATAACACAAGTATCCATATGTTGATCTCCTATCATCGGGATTACCTGCCCAATCTGTGTCACTATATATCTTGATGTGTGTATCTGATGTAAAACCATAATACAAACCTTCTGTGAGTGTACCCTTAATGTACCTCAACACCCTTTTTCCCGCAATCCAATGTTCTTTCCTAGGATAATGCATGAATTGAGACAACACTCCTACTGCATATGACAAGTCAGGCCTAGTTAATGTAGCATAGATCATACTACCAACCAAACTTTGATATACCTTCATGTCCTTGAATTCTTCTCCTCCATATCTGCTCAATTTGTGATTCACTTCCATTGAAGTAGGTGCTACCCTGCAATCTTCCATTTTAAACTTGATCAACAAATTCTTCAAATACCTTTCTTGAGTTACATACACTCCATGTTGAGTGTATGAAATCTCCATGCCCAAGAAATATGACAAGTCTCCCAAGTCACTAATCTTGAACTCTTTCTCCATTTGTCTCTTTAGGCTTTGTATGCCCTTTTCATCTATACCTGTAAGAATTATATCATCAACATATATGCACATGTAAATGAATCCATCATCACTTGCTTTGACAAGCAAGCTACTATCTGCTTTAGATACTTGAAAACCAAGTTCCTTCAAGAACTTCACAAGTCTATAATTCCATGCCCTTGGGGCCTGCTTCAAACCATACAAAGCTCTCTTGAGCTTACATACATGATCTGGATACCTTTCATCTCTGAATCCTTGTGGTTGCTCCATGAAATCATCATCTGAAATATAACCATTTAGAAAAGCATTCTTCACATCTAATTGACACAATTTCCAACCTTTACATGCAGCAATAGCTATGAGTGTCCTGATGGTTGTCATCTTTGCCACAGGACTATAGGTCTCATCATAATCTATACCATATGTCTGAGAAAACCCTTTCACAACAAGTCTAGCTTTATACCTGGACACACTTCCATCTACATACCTCTTTGTCTTGTAGACCCATTTACATCCAATGATCTGACTATTTGGTTTAGGAACCAAATCCCATGTCTCATTCTCCATCAATGCATCATACTCTTCCTGCATAGCTTTCTCCCAATTTTCCTTACCTTTTGACTCTTCATATGTGGAAGGGCCTTCATCTGCCTTTACCATATAAGCGTAATCTTTAGTAGCCAAAAAAGAAGTATCATAGCTATACCTTGTAGGTTGCCATTTGTGTCTAGATGACCTTCTGAGTTCTCCACTTCTTGAGGTTTCTGGTTCATCACATTCTGGATCAAACCTTGGCACTTCTTCAACTTCAACATGTGCTTCATTATTCTCTTCTTCATCAAATATTTGAACCTTTGATTTACCTTTCTTCTGATCCACAACTTTTTCATCACCTGCATGAATATTGATTGTACTTGCATACCAAGTACCTTGCTCATCAAATGTAACATCCTTAGACACAAGGAATTGTTTTGTGGATGGACTCCATAACCTATATTCTATCTGCTTATCATCATATCCAATGAACACATACTTTTCAGCTTTAGGTTCCAATTTGTGCATCAATTGAGATGGCACATATGCATAGGCTAAACAACCAAACACTTTTCAATGATCTAAGGTAGGTCTCTTACCCCACCATGCCTCATATGGTGTCATACCCTACAAAGCTTTACATGGTAACCTATTAACCAAATATGTAGTTGTATTTATAGCCTCAGCCCACAAATAATTGGGACAATTTTTCTCCTTCATCATGGATCTTGCAAACTCAACAAGAGTTCTATTCCTCCTTTTCTGCTACACCATTGTGTTGAGGAGAGTACCTTCAAGTAACCTCTCTTTTTAATACCTGCATTCCATAAGTAATCATTGAACTCATTAGAGAAATACTATCCCCCTCCATTTGACCTTAGTCTCTTCAACTTTTGACCTGTAATTGATTCTGCATACACGTGATAATGCTTGAATGTATTGAATACCTCTGATTTATCTTTGATCACATAGATAGTGATCCACCTAGTAGCATCATCAACATAAATCACATAGTATCTTGAACCATTGATAGTGAAATCCTTTGATGGTCCCCACACATCTGTGTGTACCAACTCAAGCTTCTCTGAATACATAAAACCATGTTTGGAATAAGATTGCTTATGAGCCTTACCTAATTGACATGCCTCACATCTGTATGTCATATGTTGACCTGCAACATTAGGCAATTCAAGCACTGAGCCATTGTTAACCATATCTTTAATACCTCTTTCATTGAAATGTCCAAGCCTTTTGTGCCAAAGATCTAACTCAGAGATCTTATGTCCTCCATAAGTGAACAAGGCATGACCAACATTACCTTGAATCTTCAATGTGAAGATTCTTCCTTCTTTCTTCCTTGAAACAATTTATGTATACCCATTGCTAGGGTCTTCCACAGAAACTCCTTCATTAGTGAACCTTACTTCATAACCTTTTTCAACAATTTGTCCTACACTTATTAGATTCTTTGGAATTGTAGGAACATACAAAACCTTACTCAAAAGAGTACTTCCATCCTTGGCCTTCACTGATCTAATTGACTTCACATTATGCTTTGTATTGTCACCTGTTTGAAATACATGATTAGTTACCTTATTCTCCAAATCAGTCATCAAGGCTATGTTGCCACTCAGGTGATCGCTACACCCTGAGTCAATGTAGATGACTCTTTGGTCTTCACTTTGCCTTTCACAATTTGCATTCATGATCAAGGTTGAATCCTCCTTCTGATTTGAAGCATCATTGTAGTAGGTATTGTTGTAGGATTGGCTTTGGAATCCTCTACCTACATTTCTTCCAAAGTAACCTCTATTACCTCTACCTCTGAAATTACCTCTTTGATTTTTTCCACCCCTTCCTCTTGAATTAAAGTTCTGCTTATATCCACCATTGTTCTAAGTATTATGCCAACAATCATGAGCTAAGTGATTTGTCTTACCACAAATCCAGCAAACTTTGACTCCATTTTTATTACTTCTGCCTCTTCCTCTACCTTTGCCACCTCCTCTTCCTCTTAGGAAGTTAGCTTGGCTAGTTGTACCTTCATCTTCATTTGCTTGTTGCTTCCCTTTGCTATTCTTCTTCTTATCTTTTGAATACATTGCTTGATCTGCACTCTTATCACTTTCACCTTTGACATCCTGCTCAAAGGTTAGCATGTGTCCTAGCAACTGATTTAAATCAAGAGTAAAATGATCTAGTGACAATTCAGTAGACAAAATTAATGGCTTCCATTTGTCATCACCTCTCAAACCTATAAGGATTTGCCTTACCAATTTATCCTCCTCAATATCTTCATCAACTGCACCTAATGCATTTGCAATGTCCTTCATCCTACTATGGTGAAGCTAGGTAAGTCTTCCACCTGCATCACCAAAGAGAGCGTGACATCTTAGTATGTGCATGGAAAATAGGATTCTTGGTGATGGCCATGAAACATTGGCTGTCACACTTCAACTTTGTAGCCTCCCGTACTTGTATTCCTATGTGCCATGGGATCCTCCTCAACCATACTAATTCACATGCTACAACATGTGTAGCTTTGTACTTAGCTTTAGTAGAAGATAATGCTATAGTCGGTTGCTTCTTATTGATCCAAGAGAAAATCCCTTATCTTGAAGAAAAGCAATATCCAAAAATTGATTTTTTGTTATTAGTAACCCCTACCCAATCTGAGTCAGAGTATCCAACTAGAGATGATCCTTCCTCATAAATAATACCATAATTAAGGGTTCCTTTCACATACCTGAGTAACTAATTTTGTATATCTTCCAATATCCATTGGAGGTGAAGTATATTCAATAGATAATTTTGTGTTGACCTCCATAGGTGTTTAAATTTCCTTGCAATCCTCCATGTCGAATGCCTTCAATATCTATCTTGCATACTTTTGTTGAGAGATGAAAATCTTCCCTGGTTCTTGCCAAACTTCAAGGCCTAAGCAATAATGCATTAAGCCCAAGTCTATCATTTGAAATTCTAAACTCAGGGCATCTTTTGTTTGTTGAAGAAGAACATGATCATTTCCTGTAATCACAAGGTCATCTACATAGAGTACAATCACAATTTTCTTCCCTCCTCTCTTTAGAACATACAAGTTAGCATCAGAAAAACGTCTTTTGAAACCTAGATCCAAGAGATACTTATCTATCCATTGGTACCATGCTCTAGGGGCTTGTTTCAGCCCATATAGTGCCTTCTTTTGTTTACATACCTTGTTTTCTGAATGGGGAGCATCAAACCCTGGTGGCTGAGACACATATACCTCCTCCTTGAGTTCTCCATTTAGGAATGCCAACACTTATGTGCAGCCACAGCTAGTACTACTCAGATACTAGTCATCCTTGTAGTCAGGGAAAATGATTCACAAAAGTCAATGGCTTCAACTTGTGAGTAGCCTTTTGCAACAAGCCTTGCTTTGTACTTTTCCAAAGTACCATCAGCCTTGTACTTCAGCTTCCAGACCCACTTGGTGCCAATGAATTTACGCTTAGGGGGTCGATCCACTAGCTCCCAAGTTTCATTTTTCATGACATTGTTGTATTTAGTTTGCATGGAAGTCCTCCAATTTGGATCATGGAGTGCCTCTTCCACATTGGTTGGTTCCTTTGCTTGTTCTTGAATAAGATCAGCCATCAAGGCTGTGTTTATAATATGAGTGATTGCTTGTCTTTGTTCCTCTATTCTTTGTGATTGCCTCAATCCATTTGCAACGTATTCTAGTGATTGTGGGATGGGGTTTGCAGAATCATAAAGTTGACTCACCCAATGTGGAAATGGCTTTTCCACTTGGGTGATAACAGGGTCGTGACTTTCAGACTCATCATCTAAAGATGATGCTTCCTTCTCTTGTATAGAAGGGATTGCTCTTGGGCCAGGCTCATAATGGATTGCCCCTTTGCCTGATGATCAAGTGGAAGCTCTCTTTTCCTAGTCCATTACATGTGGATGCTCCTCCTTAAACACCACATCTTGACTCACCGTGATCTTCTTAGCTTCATAGTCATAAAGCTCATAAGCCTTCTTCTCTTTGTTGTACCCTAAGAAGATCCATTTGATGCTTTTTGGTTGAAGCTTGTTTCTTTCCCTATCTGGAACATGTACATAACATTCACTTCCAAATACTTTGAATAGGAAAAAAAAGGCTTTTTACTAGTGTAGGCTTCTTGTAGAGTCTTTCCATCAAGTGCCTTGGTGTATCTTTGATTCAAGATGTAGGTAGTCATCTTGATAGCCTCTGTGCAAAATTGATTAGGCAAACCCTTTCCCTTCAACATGCACCTTGCCTGGTTTGATTTTGAAGGTCTGTAACATTGTTCTATTGAGGGCTATGTGCCACTGTGATTTGATGCTTGATTCCTTTACTCTTGCAGAAATCTTCAAACTTTGTTGATGTGAACTCACCACTACCATCTATCCTCAATTTCTTCATCTTCTTCCCTATTTCAATTTCAACAAGTTGAAGCCATTCTTTAAACTTAACAAAATCTTGAGCCTTTTGCAAAGGAAGTACACCCACATCTTCTTGCTATAATCATCAACAAGTAGCATGAAGTAGGAAGATCTAGCCAAGGGCTATGTAGGCATTTTTCCACACAAATCAGCATGCACCAACTCTAGAGGAGAGCTTGCCTTGTTCTTGCTTTCTTGTGGAAATGCCTTCCTCTTTTGTTTGCCCATCATGCAAGCTTCACATCACTCCTTCATTCTTGCAATCAACTATAGCTGTGCAACCATACCCCTACCATGCATCTCCTTTAGTACAGGGTATCCAACGTGGTAGAATCTCTCATGCCATAGCTTACTTGTGCCCACACTTGTAGAGGCTCTAAGAGCACACAACTCATACAGGTTGTTCCTCCTTATGCCAGTCCCAACAATGTTGTTATTACTATCCATAATCTTACCATTTGAAAGATTTCTAACATTGCCATTAGATTTAATTAAAGAAACCATACATTCACCCTCTGTAGGACATCTTGCATTGTTACCTACCTTTACTATGATGGATTCCTTTAGAGGCTATAAGGAACTGTAAAGATCTTTTCTACTCATCATGTGACAAGATGCACCACTGTCACACCTCCTCTATGATAACAAATAACTCAAGCTCTATTTCTATTGTGTTGGCACACTCCTTGCCATTACCACCTTTTGAAGAGCCACTTTTCTCTTTTTCCTTCTTGGTGTGATAGCCTTGGATTCTGTGTCCTTCTTGCAGTGGAAACACTCTCCGTTGAACTTCTTTTTGTCGCTCTTCTTTTTATCTCCATCTTTTGAAGAGTTCGCTTTGCCTTTGCCTTTATCTTGGTGTGATAGCCTTGGATTCTGTGTCCTTCTTGCAGTGGAAACACTCTCCTTTGAACTTCTTTTTGTCGCTCTTCTTTTTATCTCCATCTTTTGAAGAGTTCGCTTTGCCTCCTTTGGCATTTGCTGTGAATGCGGCATCTCCTTTATTGCCACCACCCCTTGCCTTGAGCCACAGCTCCTCCTCCATGAATAAGGGAGTCAATGACTACTTGCTACCTCATATTAGACGACTTGAAAGTGCAAGTGACATATGGAATGCTTTGGAGGAGCATTTCCAATATACTACAAAGTCAAGGAAGGCATCGTTATGGTCAGAGTTCACTACATTTAAAAAGAAAGCTTCTCAATCCATTTTTGATTATGTAACAAGAATGAAGGACATTGCAGATGCATTAGGAGCAGTTGATGAAGACATTGAGGAGGATAAATTGGTAAGGCAAATCCTCACAGGTTTGAGAGGAGATGAGAAATGGAAGCCATTCATTTTGTCCACTGAATTGTCACTAGATCATTTCACTCGTGATTTAAATCAGTTGCTAGGACACATGCTAACTTTTGGGCATGATGTCAAAGGTGATCTTGATAAGAGTACAGGTCAAGCAATGTATTCAAAGGATAAGAAGAAGAATAGCAAAGTTAAACAACAACCAAATGAAGAAGAAGGTACAACTAGCCAAGCCAACTTCCTAAGAGGAAGAGGAGGTGGCAAAGGTAGAGGAAGAGGCAGAAGCAATAAAGATGGAGCCAAAGCTTGCTGGATTTGTGGTAAGACAAATCATTTAGCTCATGATTGTTGGCATAATAATTAGAATAATGGTGGATATAGTGAGAACTTTAATTCAAGAGGAAGAGGTGGTAGAAACCAAAGAGGTGATTTCAGAGGTAGAGGTAGTAGAGGTTACTTTGGAAGAAATGCAGGTAGAGGTTTCCAAAGTCAATCCTACAATAATACCTACTACAATTATGCTTCAGATCAGAAAGAAGATTCAACCTTAATCATGAATGACAATTGTGAAAGACAAAGTGAAGACCAAAGAGTCTTCTACATTGACTCAGGATGTAGCAATCACTTTAGTAGTAATATAGCTTTGATGACTGATTTGGAGAATAAGGTAACTAATTATGTGGTTCAAACAGGTGATAATACAAAGCAATTGTGAAGTCAATTGGATCAGTGAAGGCCAAGGATGGAAGTACTCTTCTGAGTAAGGTCTTGTATGTTCCTACAATTCCAAAGAATCTGATAAGTGTAGGGCAAATTGTTGAAAAAGATTATGAAGTAAGGTTCACTAATGATGGAGGTTTTGTGGAAGACCCTAGCAATGGGTATAAACAAATTCTTTCAGGGAAGAAAGAAGGAAGACTCTTCACATTCAAGATTCAAGGTAATGTTGGTCATGCTTTGTTCACTTATGGAGGACATAAAATCTCTGAGTTAGATCTTTGGTATAAAAGGCTTGGACATTTCAATGAAAGAGGTATCAAGGATATGGCTAACAATGGTTCAATGCTTGGATTGGCCAATGTTGCAGGTCAACACATGACATACAGATTTGAGGCATGTCAATTAGGTAAGGCTCATAAGCAATCATATTCTAAGCATGGTTTCATGTATTCAGAGAAGCTTGAGTTAGTACACACAGATGTGTGGGGACCATCAAAGGATTTCAATATAAATGGTTCAAGATATTATGTGATTTATGTTGATGATGCTACCAGGTGGATCACTATATATGTGATCAAAGATAAATCAGAGGTATTCAATACATTTAAACATTATCATGTGTATGCAGAAAGAATCATACGTCAAAAGTTGAAGATACTAAGGTCAGATGGAGGGGAGAGTATTTTTCTAATCATTTCAGTGATTACTTATGGAATGTAGGTATAAAAAGGGAAGTTACTTGTAGGTACTCTCCTCAACAAAATGGTGTAGTAGAAAGGAGAAATAGAACTCTTGTTGAGTTTGCAAGATCAATGATGAAGGAGAAAAATTGTCCAAATTATTTGTGGGATGAGGCTGTAAATACAGCGACATACTTAGATAATAGGCTACCACGTAAAGCTTTGCAGGGTATGACACCATATGAAGCTTGGTGGGGAAAGAGACCTACTTTAGATCATTACAAAGTGTTTGGATGTTTGGCTTATGCATATGTGCCATTTCAGTTGAGACATAAATTGGAACCTAAAGCTGAAAAGTATGTATTCATTGGATATGATGATAAACAGATGGGTTATAGGTTGTGGAGTCCATCCACAAAGCAATTTCTTGTATAAAAGGATGTTACATTTGATGAGCAAGGTACTTGGTATGCAGGTACAATCAATAATCATGCAGGTGATGAAGAAGTTTTGAATTAGAAGAAAGGTAAATCAAAGGTTCAGATATTTGATGAAGAAGAGAACAATGAAGTACAGGTTGAAGTTGAAGAAGTGCCAAGGTTTGATCCAGAATGTGATGAACCAAAAACTTCAAGAAATGGAGAACTTAGAAGGTCATCAAGACACAAATGGCAACCTACAAGGTATAGCTATGACACTTCTTTTTTGACTACTAAAGATTATGCTTACATGGTGAAAGCAGATGAAGACCCTTCTACATATGAAGAGGTAAAAGGTAAGGAAAATTGGGAGAAAGCTATGCAAGAAGATTATGATGCGTTGACGGAAAATGAGACTTGGGATTTGGTTCCTAAACCAAACATGCAGAAGATCATTGGATGCAAATGGGTCTACAAAACAAAGAGGTATGCAGATGGAAGTGTGTCTAGGTATAAAGTTAGACTTGTTGTGAAAGGGTATGCTCAAACATAAAGTGATGCACCAGCTACGTTGCCTCTCATATGTTCCAAGATGGTGCAATATTCAGAGCCCTGCATAGTCATATTTTTCTAGTTGCACTTCTTCTAGGGTTGGCATTTCTTCCACTCACTCTTTGAGTCACTAGACAAGTATGTATGTGTGGACTGAGAGTGTACCTTAGCATCTAAAGAGATACGACTTTCTTAGAGATTGAGGTTTTCCAATATTTTTTCCTAACCTAAGTTGCACAAGCATATGGATTATGTGCATGTGATTGGTCTCAAGAATTGATTCTAGTTTTGTTATGGTCTCACTCCAAAAAAATCATGAAATTTTGACCATGGAATCTAGATGAATGTTAATTGAAAGTATCATAAGATAGGCCTATACTACAAAGTCAATGAGTGGGATGAGGATAGCTATTTTCATTTTTTTGGCGTGTGATGGATGGAGAAACCAAGATGGCTAGGAGTCTATGGATGATGGAGGATGGATGGGGTCAAGGCAATTGATGGAGAAAAAAGATTAGACAATTGATGGGTTCTAAGTGTAAGCAAGGCAATGCTAGAAAGGTTTCTAGGGAGATGAGTGCCTTTGGGGATGATTGGGTCTTTATGTGAGATGGTTAGATGATCGACATCCAAAGGGAAAAGGAGTTGGCCACCCATAGTTTGGTGAAAAAGTGATGGAAATGTGAATGAGATAGGTGATTCAAGGACAGGTTTGGGGCAATTGAGGAAGTGACTCACAAGATTATGTTTAGGATTGAAGGCATCAAGGGTGAAGGTCTTCTAGGAGGGATAAAAAAATGCTCAAGAAGATGATTATGTGATGGATGTGTATGGGAGGTAGGGTGATGGGATTTTGAAACAATAGGCACTCAATGGGGTGATAGATATTGAGCATAGACCATGGATGGAGAAGTCTTGATTAGGAAATGGAATCTTGAATGAAAGGGTTATGATTAAGAAAGATGGGTTGATGGGATGGTAGATAGATGAATTGGGTGGTGGAGGAGAAGCAATGTCAAAACATTATTGGATCACTAGGTGGGAGGACTCTGTTGCCACCCATTGTGGACCGCTTAACTTACATTCCACCTCCCACTTTGTAACACAATGGGCTGAACTTGGAAGCAGGATGATAGGATCCCTGATTACCCTTGGTTGCACGAACTTAAGACAACTTCTTCATAATGGCTCTAGCCAATAGACAACTCTCGATCGAATAAGAAAAATAATCTATCGACATGGATGATGTTGCGATTTCTCCTTTGAAGGGGCATTTGACTTCTGGGAACATTGTTTTTGTACCAAAACCATTTTGAAGTGCCTCATGAATGACAACACTTCCATGACTTCACCCCTTAGGAAGAAGTTGCAACCAAATCCTGAGTGTGAGTGGCCACAACATTCAAGGTTGCATTTTGATGGTCGTAATGCTTGTATTGAGGTTATTAGATTGTATTTAATAGGTAGGTCATCCTTTTAACCTTCATATGTGATTGGGTAATTCAAGATCCAACCATGGTTGAATGCACAATAGAGATAGGATGCTTCATAGAGATATTGTAGAGAATTTCCATAATCTTTTCATCCAATTTTTAGCATTTATAGATCATGCCAATACCGAGAATGTCACATAACCTTACCAGGAGATGGTTGAACCATACCTTAAGAGATAGGATTAGGAACTAATCCTCATCCATGGCTTTTGGGGCTAGTGGTTAGCCCATCATACTCATATCTAGGAGGTTGTGAGTTCAATTCCCAACATTGGTATCAGATCCTAGTTGAGGAACTTGGGCAACATGGAGCTTGGAAACGCTTGACCATGAATGAGTCTGAAACTCGCCACAAATGAAGGCACATGGGAATTTGGGCACCAACAGATGGTTGGATAGGTCCAAGCGCTAGAATTTGGGGTTGGTAGAAGCACTCAAACGTGGGAAGGGGCCCAACCTACATTTAAGGGTCCACAAGTGAGCATTGAGGACAATGCTCAATCTAAAGGGGAAGGAATTTCACATAACCTTAGGAGGAGATGGTTGAACCATACCTTAAGAGAGAAGATTAGGAAGCAATCCTCATCCATGGCTTTTGGGGATAGTGGTTAGCCCATCATACTTCTAGCTAGGAGGTTGTGAGTTCAATTCCCAACAAAGAAGATACTCAAACTTCTCAACTCAATGGTGAAAGAAGATATTGAGCCGAATGAAACTAGTTTTGTGGATATTCTTCATGTAGCCAAGTTAGCTTAATATATCATGCATTTTAGGTCTTACTTTGCATTGGCCAAGCCAAAGAGGGTTTACTTTGTGATAGTCATTTTGTGATAGAAATGATGTGATTTCTTGTAACTTGATGCACATTTTTGTGCCTAGTAAGAAGTTCTAGGTGTACATGATTCTTTTTTGGACCAAGTTTCTTATTAAGATATTCAAATGCACCTTACAAGTTATGACCCATAACTAAATCATCAGTCCATTTCAAACTTTAGCCTTCACATTTATGCTTTTCATATACAATATCATATCCATGAAAAAGAAACATGAATGTGTAAAAGAACCAACTGAAAGGTTAGAGTGAAGCAGAACATATGATTATTATATTTTTATTTAAATCCACTGCAAAACATACATGAATGTGTAGAAGAACCAAGTGAAGGGTCAACGTGAAGCAGATCAAATGATCAATGTATTTTCTTTTTAAAGTCAATACCAGATGAGGATGCAGAAGGTAAGCAAATGTGTGACAACGTGCTAATTGATTGAAAAGTATTTGTAATGCTTCTAAGTACTAATGTTGATTTAATGCATTGAACTGGCCTCCTACTAAGGTAAGCAAACGTGTGAAAATGCAATGATAAATGCAAGTAAGTGTAGCAGCCAGCCTTATAATGAATTGTGAAATCTTTTTTATAGGCGAGGGAGAATGTATGTTGTAAATTATGTTTTGTACTTTCTTTTGGCTGATTTAACCACGTGGTTTGATTAATGTTATGTTTTTGAGAAAAGTGATCCTTTCATATTGCTTCGCTGAATTTGTATGTAACAATGAGTTCTTCTTTCTACAACTGATGGTATATATGCAAGGCTTTTTTCAATGCTCATCTTTTTGTGTGTTCTATTTTTGCAAGAGAATATATACTTTTCTCTTCTTTGCAAATCTTGGTGAAGAGGTTAAAGGTGCGAGCCATAGCTCAACTAGAAGTTCCCTTCCATCACTCCAATCCTAGATGCTAGATGCAATAGTTTTGGATAAATTTTGTAGCAAAACAATATCTACAAGTTGCCATAGTACAAAGTAGAGATATGTATTTATACTTGCCCTCATCAAGATACAAATTGAAGGGAATGGCACTATCACAACATTTTACACAAGGAGCTAGATTTACTTCATAATCTTAAATTTCCCATTTTGTTTGGTATACATCCTTTGAGTAGTTGAATATGTGTATACAGGCCATTGAAATCTAGAGTGATGTGAACTTATTATTTTTGTTTTGTATTATAGATTTTTTACTATGTCTAGAAATAAGAAATATGTTGAACTTCTACCAAGCTTAGCCAATAATCTCGTTAATGAAGTTCCAATGATATTGAATTCAACAATAAAATTCATCAAGGATGTGGCCATGATGTTAAAGCTAAGAAAGCTTTATAGGTGGAAAAAAAGAAGAACTAGTGCACTTTTTCTTTTTCTTCACCCTTTTTAGCAATGCTTCTAAGAGAATTGTATTATTCCAACTTCATCAAGAAGGGTAATATCTGTGGAAGCAAGGCTTATTGTTGATATGTAGATAGTTAGGCATATAGATGGATGGATAATTAAATGGGTAGATGGATGTATTAGTATGTAAGTAGATACTAGGTAGGTATGGATGTCGATAAATAGGTCAATATGTGTATGCCACTGATTAACGCAAGGTAGATAGGTATTTTATATTTTTACTATGAATGTGTGAATTTATTTTTTTCTATGCTTCATATCCTCTTTGCACTTTCATTTTAGTGTGAATCGGGGTTTCTCTATGATTCATCATGGTCGATATTTGTGGGTCTAGCAGACATGCAATTTTCACTTATGGAAACTTTGTTCGACTTGTGATTAGTTGATAAATGTGTATACCATGTCAACTATGCAATTTTTCCATTTTTTCTATCTTTAGCTTTCATCTTGTGCTATGCTTCATTATGGTAGAGTTTCACATCACTTATGATTGTGATAGATTCCTTGGTTCTTGTTTTGCATGTATTCCTTGGTTCTGTACATACAATTAGGCACTAATGACATTAGTTGGGGTATCATAGTATTTAGGTAATATGATGCATAATGGAGTTGATGGATATTAAAGTTGTAATGGCTATAAAGTCTTAATGGTTAACATAAATATATGATTCTGCTTATCTATACATATATGTGAATTTATGAAGGCATATCATATTTTTTTTTCATGGAACCCTCCAAAAAAAGGTGCAAAAGATGATAAGTTCTATTTTTGGGTGGACTCCTCCTTCAAGAGGAGTTGATGTAGATTTAAATGAGGATTTGGATATTCTAGGAGAAGAACTTATGCCTCTTCATGACTTAATTGAGAGAGTGAGAGTGCATCACAAGGAAGCTCTAAGCATAAAGGTTGAGAATCTTGGAAAGAGAAGTTCCCCTGGCTATGCCATATATTAACTGAAGGTAATATTATAATCACATGCAAATAATGTAAGAGATATGGTTTGTCAGGTCCATTTAAAATAGGAAGTGGAAGTTTCAATATACAACATGATTCATCAATAACTCATGTTGCATCCTCATGACATAAAATAGCTATTGCAAAATGGAATTGTGAAATGGAAAAAAAGGTAAATTAGTTCCAAAGCATGTAACTCTTATTGCATATGTTAATATGGATAGAATAGTAAAAACTATGAAGATAATGTATTTCATTGCACAAGAAGATTTCTCTATTTCTTCATATGAATATATGTGTGCAATTGCACTTGAAAGAACTTGTAGAAGTTTCTAGGAGGTAGAAAAGTGAGTTGTGAAGCGACAAAGTTCGATCCAGCCAACTAGCACAAGACCAACCCTTGAACTTATGGAGACTCAAATAGACCTTATAGGCATGCAATACGTGCAATAAAATGCACTATGCACTTTGGAGCATCAAGGAGAAAGAGTCAATACAAAACAGATAGGTTTGTGCATTGGCTAGCTCAAAAAACTTATTATCTTTGGATGAGACAATCAACTTCAAATGCTCATAACAGCCAACATGATTACAATTGGAAAAAATCCTTTTGTAGGAGTGATAAAAATAGAGTTAAGTGTATAGAATGCACAATTTTACAAGAAATAAGCAAAATATGCTTTCAGAATGAACCTGACACTCAACAGTGATACCTTCTATTTTTCAGGAATGCACATAGATAGACCCCGAGACACAAAAACTAAGATTTCTCCCAATCTGATGAACCAAATGCTTTGAAAATGTACATACATAAACTAAACACTAATACATTTCCAATGAGTGCTCAGTCATCCAACTTGGAGTTTTGTAGAGAGAGAATCAGCCTCCACAAGCTTACTGTTGTTGAAGAAGATGATGCAAAAAAATAAAGGAGCAAGACAATAATGGCCACAAGTGTATGTAGATTGCTTCCATGGAATGTACAAGTTATTTGAAGTCTTTATATGGACTCTTGAAGTGCTCCACAACTTCTACAAGTAGATTTTGAATTCAAATGAAGGTGGTAAAGGTTGTTGAACATAATCAATTCACTTTCCTACAATCTAGGAAAAGTGAAGATCTAGTTTGATCTACTTTTAGGTGATCGATTGATTCATTGATTGCAACTCAACCACCTCAAATTCGTGGAAGTTTAGCTCTATTTTTCTCCTTTTACATGTGTAAAGCTCTAGGCTTTTACAATGGTCAATTACCCATAAAAAATCTTTTTAAAAAATACAATCAATGAGCATAGGTAAAAGAATGCTTCAATGAATATGTTGGCATAATCCAAACCATAGCTTTTTTGATGTAGATCAAATCCACCTCAAGCATAGTGTAAGATTGATGTTCCAAGAGCTTCCCCTCAAGCTAAAGTATGCTCGGGTCTTCATTCTCTAATAGGTTGAATACGTACCATTGATTTAAATCTGCAAAGCTTTATTCTATCAAGTGCCTTCATCATGATATCTGCTACTTGCTTTTCGATTGGAACAAAAGAAATGTCAATCTCCTTTTCCATGAGCATCTCCCTGATAAAGTGTTAATGAACCTCTATGTTTTTGGTTCTTGCATGGAAAATAGGGGTTTTCTTCTAGATGCATGGAACTTACATTATCTCCAAATATGTGAGGTTTGGAACACCCAAGTCCCAAATCTATATACAATGCTTTTAACCATATTTCCTCTTGAGTTGCTATGGTCAAACCTTTGTACTCCGCTTCAGTTGAGGACAAAGCAACTGTAGGTTGCTTCTTGGAACTCCATGACACTAGCTTTGAACCTCCAAATGCTATGTAACTAGAGATACTTCTTCTATCATCCTTAGCTCTTGCCCAATCTGCATCTGAATAGATTTTGATATCCAAATTTGAAGAGTAAGGATAGAATATACATACCTCCATTGATTGTACCTTTGAGCTACTTAATTACTCTCTTAGTTGCACACATGTGTGGTCTTCTTGATGAGTGCATGAATTGTCTTAGCACCCCTATACTATATGAGATGTCTGCTCTTTTATGAGTAGCATATATCAAGCTGCCTACCAAGCTTTGATACTCTTTAATGTCTTCAATTTTCTCACCTTCATAAACACTTAGTTTATGATTCATCTCCAAAGGTGTACCTGCAAGCTTTGTGTTCTCCATTTTGAACTTGAGAAGTAGATCTTGAATGTATCTTCTCTAAGTTAGATACATCCCTTCATCTTTATAAATCACTTGCATACCTAGGAAATATGTGAGCTCACCTAAGTCACTAATTTTGAACTCCTCTTGCATGTGTCTCTTGATCCTTTGAATGCCATTCAGATCATCACATGTCACAATAATATCATCTACATATACACAGATAGATAACCTCATTGTGATTCCTTTTGATGAATAGAGAAGGATTTGAGTTGCTAGGTTTGAACCCTTGATCTTGAAGGTATCTAACCAACCTATAATTCCAAGCTCTAGGAGCTTGTTTCAATCCATACAATGCTTTCTTAAGTCTACAAACATAAGATGTAGGATTAGGGTTTTCAAGATCTGGTGGTTGTGACATGTATACCTCTTCACTTATCCAACCATTTAGGAATGCATTTTTCACATCAAGTTGTAGGAGTCTCCGATTTCTTGCAGCAGCTACACTTATCAATGTTATAATTGTAGTCATCTTTGCAAGTAGTGAGAATGTTTCCTCATAGTTTATACCATGAATCTATGAGCATCCTTTGGCAACTAATCTTGCCTTGTACTTGCAAGCTGGTCCATTTGAGTTTCTTCTAACTTTATATACCCATCTGCAACCAATTATCTTTTGATTGGATGACATTGGAACCAAATCCCAAGTGTCCATCTCCTTCAATGCATCTATTTCTTCTTTCATGGACTTTTCCCAATTAGGGTTTCCCTTTGCCTCTTCATAGGTTGAGGGTTCCTCTGAAATTGAGTCCTTTGCCAAGTAGATTGGCTGCTTTGTAACAAATATGGAATCATATCCATACCTTTCTGGTTATCTCTTCTCCCTTGTTGACATTCTAGGTGCTTGATTCTCCACACTCTTGCATAATCCTTTTCCTTTTCATCTTGGTCATCATCTGCATCACTTCTTGGATCCTAGACTTGTGTATCATGCTTGCTTCCTAATTGATGAGAATCAGAATCAAGATCATATGGTAGAGTTACCTTTTGTTTGTCTTCATCATACCAAGACTTGTGTTCTTCAAACACAACATCTCTACTTGTAGTGAACTGATTGGTTCAAGGATCATAAAACCTGTAACCCATTTGAGTTTATTCATACCCAATAAACACTACCTTTGTTGCCCTTTCATCTAGCTTACCTCTTCTTTGTGATGGTATATGAACATAAGCTAAACAACCAAACACCTTGCAATGTCCAAGACTAGGTTTTCTTCCATGCCATGCTTCATAAGGAGTCATACCTTGAAGTGATTTGGACTATAGTCTGTTGACAAGGTACATAGTAGTTGAAATGGCCTCTCCCCATAGGTAATGTGGAAACCTCTTCTCTTCAAGCATCGTTTTGGCTATTCCAACCAGTGTCTTGTCTCTTCTCTCTACAATTCCATTTAGTTGAGGAGAGTACCTGGTAGTCACTTCCCTTTTGATATCTTTATCCTGCAAGAACTCATCAAACTCTTTGGAGAAGTATTCTCCCCCTCCATTAGATCCGAGCTTCTTGAGTGATCTACCTGTATGATTCTCCACATGTGCTAGATACTTTTTGAAGCAATCAAACACTTCATTATTACTATTGATAAAGTATAGAATAGTCCATCTACTATGATCATCAATAAATGAGACATAATACCTTGATCCTGCCAATGAAGGTTCTTAACTTGGTCTCCATACATTTGTATGTACTAAGGCCAATAAGTTGTTGTGGATGTAGCCTTTGTTTTTTAATGGTTATCTTTGTGCCTTCCCAATCTAACATGCATCACATATGTTGATCATGTGTTGCTTTGATATGTTTGGCAGTCTTAAAACACTTTGATCCCTGCATATATCCTTCAAGGTTCTTTCATTCACATGAGCAAGTCTTTTATGCCACACTTCAAGCTCACTTAGGGTTTGAGACCCAAAAGTGAATAGAGCTATGTTCCTAGTTTCTCCTACTTCAAAAGTAAAAAGCCTATCATGCTTCTCACCTCTTGCTATATTCTTGAAGCCTTAACATGGATCTTCCACAAAAGCTCCATGTTGGGTGAACCTAACTTGCAAGACTTTTTCAATTATTTGGCCTACACTTATTAGGTTTTTAGTGATAGTGGGTACATAGAGAACCTTACTCAGAATGTTTGTCCTGCCATTGGAAGCTTTGACATTACCAATCTTCACCACATTGTACTTTGTGTCATCCCCTATTTGAACTTCATGTCTATGCTTTGGACTTTCCAAATCAGATAGAAGAGCAATGTTGCTTGCAACATGATTTGAACATCCGAAATCTATGTAGAGCAAATGATCATCTTATTTACCTTCTTTGTGGCTTAGATTCATTAGAAGTAATGAGTTTTGATATGCTTGATCTTTAGAATATTTTTTGTAGTCCCTTCTATTATGGCCTCTATTGTTATTTTTGAAGTTGTGTCCACCTCTGCCTCTATTGTTGCCATATCCACCTCTTCTACTTCATTTTCTAGGTCTTCCCAATGAACTAGCAATTCTAAGTGGTGTAGTTGGTCTTATCACAAATGGCAGAAGGTTGAACATTCTAAGCTTTGGCTTTGTCATGCTTTGGTCCTTTCTTCTTCCCTTTCCACTTGCTCTTGCTTGCAAAGTTGGCTTGGGAAGTCTCCTTTTCATCTTCTTCCTTCTTGTTGCCTTTCAGCTTCTTGACCTTCTTATCTACATATAGATCACTAGTTGAATTATCATGATAGGAGTTACCTTCCTTTATCCTATTGTTGGCCTTTTGATTGAAGAGTTGTCCAAGAAACATGTTGAATTATGGAGTTTGCACATTCATGATGGGATCATAAGCTGAGACAGAAAAACTAAGATTTCTCCCAATCTACTTGACCAAATTCTTTGAGGATTTACACATAAACTAGGAATTAATACCTTTTTAATGAGTGCTCATTAATCCAATTTGGATCTCTATAGAGAGAGAATCAACCTCTGAAAGCTTACTATTGTTGATGAAGATGATGTAGAGAAATGAAGGAGCAAGACAATGATGGCCACAAGTGTATGTATATTGCTTCCATATAATGTACAAGTGATTTGAATTCTTTGTATAGACTCTTGAAGTGATCCATGACTTCTACAAAGTGTATTTTCAATTCAAATGAAGGCGGTAAAGGTTGTTGAAGAGAATCAATTCACTTTCTTAAAATCTAGGAAAAGTGAAGATCTAATTTGATCTACTTTTAGGTGATTGATTGATTCATTGATTGCAACTCAACCACCTCAAATTCGTGGAAGTTTATCTCTCTTTTTCTCCTTTTACATGTGTAAAGCTCTAGGCTTTTACAATGGTGAATGATCCATAAAATATATTTAAAAAAATACAATAAATGAGCATAGGTAAAAGAATGCTTCAATGGATATTTTGGCATAATCCAAACCATAGCTTTTTTTATCTAGATCAAATCCACCTCAAGCATAGTGTAAGCTTGATGTTCCAACAACACTCACAATGAACATGGATAATATGCCCAATATTTTAGAATACTCTTTGCGAACAAGTAGGTATGCAATCATTGAATATTTAAATGCAATTTTTGCATATCTTATTGAAAAGCAAGTAAAAAGTGCATGTGATAGTCCATTTTTTCTCCATTATGATTGATGGAAGTACAGATAGATCTCTAAAACTACATCTTATTCTTTATTGTTTTCTATTTGACACATGATGGTAGAGGAAAAAAGGTGAAAGAATTCATGGGCATTACTTCCATCAATGATGGAAGAGGAAAAACAATTTATGATGTAGTTAAGTCTTTCTTAATTGACAAAGGTTTTGATTTGCAACAGATATAAAATCTGGATGGTTGCTAATGACATAGGTTTGGTATCATTTTTGAATAAGGAATATCCAAGTTTGATTGTTATATATGGTATTGCACATCATGAAGTGCTTGCAATAGCAAATGCATCCAAAGGATTTGCGAATTTGTTGAATGTTGAAAACCTTGCAAAAAAGGTATATTCATATTAACTTTATGGAAGAAAGATAAAATGTAGAATTGGTACATGAAATGATGTAACTTTGTCACTCTTTTGATAGATGTATTAAAAGTGGTAAATGCTCAAATCAAAAACTTTAATAACATATTATTGATATGACGTATATTGGTACATCTATAGACATTACAACTAGAAAATTTTATAGGTCTTATATAAACTTTGATAACTTTGGAAATGGATCATTTTGTTTGACTGAATTTTTGAATTGGTCTAGATATGGATACCTTGAATTGAAAGACAAAGAGGGTTTTCTTTAGCGATATGAACTTATTTATGATGGTATTATATTTACTAATGTTGATAATACAACCATCACAAATGAATTACGTATTCATATGGATGGAGTCTTGCAAATATATATTGTGATGGGAAAAAGCTATATATAAGCTATTGTGGATGGAATAAATTCATGTTTTGTGGATCCACCTATATTCATGTTCATGATGTAAAGGATGCTATGGTTCGTGAACAAAATGCAAAGCTATGGTTGTAAAGACTACTACAACATCTTTTGGGCTTGCTAGAGTTTTTTGAACATGCACTGTACACCATTGATAAAAAAGGATGTGAACAAGAATTGTATTATTTTGTTGATAATTTGTTTATGAATTGTGAAGGTTTTACTCTGAAAGAAACTTGGAGATACTTTTCATCTATTAAAGATTAACATGTAAGCTTTCCAAATTTAATGAAGTTATGGTAGATGTCTATCGTGATTCCTACAAGCATGATTGCTTCTGAGAGAGGTTTCTCTAAATAGAACATGATAAAGAGTGATCAAAGATCAAGGTTGATTGTGAATACCTTGGATTATCTCGTGAGAGTTTCTATGATAGGCCCCAACATAAATGAAGAGGAATGGAATTGTGTTTTTGAGCTTTGGAAATAAAGCAAAAGTAGAAGGATGTATGATCTATAGGGATTTGTATATATAGAATATTTGAGGTTAAGAGCATAAGTGAACATTTGGAGCAAGTCTAGTGTGTAGATTTTGAAGTCTTATAGATGCTCACTTTCTCCTTCACATAAGACAAGTGGTGATCATTGTGAGTAGTGCCTATATTCACTTTGTATTTGATTCTTGTTGCTTCCTACCACTCTACTTTCTTGCTAATACCTCTCGTATTAATACCTTCTAGTAGATTTATATTTTGATGCTTACTTGCACCCTTTAATATGTGATGTGTCTTTTAGTCTATCTCTTTAGTCACCTCAGCATACTATATCTCTCTATCTTTGAATCTCAAGCAGAAATAACCTGAAGCATATCTCGTCCTTATATGAGTGATCCAAACTTTTATGTCTTTCATAGTATCTTGGATAGTGGCATATACAGTGTAACTTTCTCCCTATCTCTAAATGGAAAAGAGATGACATGCCCTCACCTAAGCTTGTATCCCTTTGTATCCTTTATTTTCCATCTCTAGCTCTTACAAGGACGAACACATTTTGTCTGTTTGTAGATCATACTCCATGAGATGAATGTACCATGTAGCTTGACCTAGCCACAAACTCATCCTCTAAGTTGGAGAAGATGCACAGAGATGTGCAAACCTTTGTTGATATTCATGTATTCTTTGGTTTTGAATGTGTAGATTTTAACTTGTATTTTACGATTTTCTTTGGTGTGCAAACCTTGAATCTTTGTCCATATATGTGTAGAACTTGGTTGTTAGTCCATATTTTGATCGAAGCTATTTGTGCACATCTTGGTTGGTGTCCATGTACTCTAGACTTTGGATGGTGTCCAAAACTGTGCAAATTTTAGTTTGATCCCATAGAATAGATTGGTTTTATATGTTTAAACCTTGATTGTTGTGCAAGTCGCAACTAATGTTGAAGGGTAATGATTAAGACCATTCTTATTTGAAGAGCAAAAATTTCATTATGCATTCAAATGAAGGGTAGCATTAACAATGGGTTGTATTAAAAAAATTTCATGACTTGCATGTATGACCGTCAAAAATAGATTTATTTTATATGTTTAAACCTTGATTGTTGCGCAAAATCACAGATCACAGAATAGATTGGTTCTATATGTTCAAACCTTGATTGTTATGCAAATTATAATTAATGTTGAAGGGTAATGATTATAATTAATGTTGAAGGATAATGATTGAAGACCATTCTAATTTGAAGGACAAAGACCCTACCCCTCCCTCTACATGTAATGGCTTTGGTCAGTCTAAACCAATTGGAACCTTGTCTAACTTGTCTAACCCTTGCTTTGTGGGATATGAGGGTCCCCTGAGTACTATACTCATTCACCTGTAGAGTTGTTCTTTCAAAGTTAAAGCTCACAGAGTAGGGACGTGTGGAACCTCCATTTAACAAAAAAATCATTTGTGGGATACGGGGAGTCCCGGGGATACTATGTTCATTCACGTGTATAGTTGCACTTTCAAAATTAAAGCTCGGGAGAGTAGGCTTCGGCTCAACCTCCATTTAAAAAGAAATAATCCACAAGCAGATAAGACAGCTCGCGATGTACTAGAAACCTAGTAGCTTTATTTTTTTTTTCAGCGTTTTTTTTTTTTTAAATGGAGGTTCAGCCGAGGCCTACTCCCTCGGACCTTAACTTTGAAATTGCAACTGTACAAGGAAGGGCATAGTACCCATGGGACCTCCCTTATCCCACAAGAACAAAGGTTTACAAGACTGGGTTGAACTACGGTCACAACTATCGTAGGGCTAGTCAAACGATGGCACATCAGCCATATGCTTCATCATTCCAAGTTATACATGTCCTTTACATGTGGCCGGCAGGGATTGAACCCTCGCCCCTGCCTCAAGAGGCGAGAGGCCCAACCAGCTGCCTTAACGGCCTGAGACTTTTTTTTTTCTTTCAGCGAAATTTTGGCCCCCTTATGGCGTATGTTTCTTTAATGTCGCTTTTTCTTATTTCAAATCGATATACAATTTTGTCGGGGGAGCTTGTAAGCTGTCGATTTGCTCTTCGCTGCTTTTCGATCACTTGCTCTCCTTGGTCCCTTTGTTTATTTAGCGCAATATCGTGCTCACCTTAAACAGTTTATTTTCAGGTCAGTAACCAAGTACCGTTCTCTGAACATTGTAGAATCTGGAAGCATGGCGTTTCAGAAGTTCCGAGAGCGATAAGGGAAATTCGATGAAGAGAAGCCTTCTTGAGGTGAAGAAGCTCTTGGAGAGTTCTGATGCGAATAGCGCTAGCAGTTTCCGTAAGTTGACAACAACGACCAATCCTAAATTTTGACTGCTTAAGTCACGGGACTTGACGGGCTTGTCAATTTCCATTAATGTGTCCTCCAATCACAGAATAGTTCCTTTACGCACAAATGCCTGTGAATACGATCCCAGTGAAAAAGTGTGTGGGGATATTTCCTCTGAAATCGGTGATTTCATACTTCAAAACTTGCTTTGTTTGTTTTTATTGCTTTCTGCAACTGAAAATATTATGTTTCTTTAGTTGTATTTCTTGCTTGAATCTAGTGCTCTCTATCCTTTAGGAACATGTGAAGTGCTCATGCATCGAAGTTAGTATAACGAATGAAGGATCTAGATAGTCTGTATTTATGTTTGCTTTCTTTTCTCTTCTTGTTAGTTAAAGGTATACTCTAGGATATGATTAAATAAGGACACATTTTTTTTGGTTTGTAACGTTAATTATGTTCCACTGCGTTTTCATCTGTCTTGTTACAGTCCAGTATTTGAATGTATTTTATGGGCTAATGTAAACCAATGCGTTTGCACGACTCATTCAGTTTATCTTGGATTGCCTTCGCAGGTTATATGTATAGCAATCAAAGTTTGTGATGGATAGTGTGCCTCCCAATGGAAAGAAGCAGCCTGAAAGCGATGTCATCATGAAGCTTCAAAATGATACTCCTGTTCTCAATTCTTCCCATCAGCAAAACACTTTCCATACATATTATGTGCGTATTGCACTCTTGCCAGAAGGAGGAATGATTAAAAATAATGAGACTGAAACTTTCCTCCATGGTGTAGGTAATAAACATGATAAGTCTCCTTTTCATAAAGACTCTGTGCAGCATGCTACACCAGGTAGAGTGTTATGTGGGTCTACTGATTTCCAGAGATGCTTTATAGAAGCTAACGAAAGCTCTGAAATTTTGACCTCACGAAGAGGCTCAGAAACAGAAAGATCTGGGAGCAGAACATTATCTTTCAATTTCCTTAATGCTTTTATGATGGTGGGGAAGCTGGTTAAGGCTTTAGGGAAAGAAAAGGTATCACCATCAAACATCAACCCCTCACATCAATCAGCTCAAGGAAAGAGAGAAGACCACTTCACACTCAGCAAAAACCAGTCAGCTTGTCACAAATATGAAATGACCAAGCAGGGAAAACATTCTGAACAGACTTCCCCATTGTTTTTAACAGACAACAAGAAAGATTGTGGAGAGCCCTTGAACATTATCACCATGGATGCTGATCATGCAGGCACTAAAGGTGTAAGCAAGGATAAGCAATCACATTTTGTGACTTATGTACTGGAAAATCAACATGCCTTTGAGGAAAGTACACCTGCAAAGCAGAGGTTTGCATTTGATGCAGCCGACAGAACCATTGAATGGGTGGAAAACCATGCAGTTAATGTCTCAGAAGATCATGCACCAGAAATGATTTCTGGGAAATTAAATAGTTTTAGAAGTAAAGTGGAAAATTTATCAAAGGACGACTTATTTCTGGAGGTTGCTGAAGAGGTGAGAGCCCAATTATCCAAGAAAATCGCTATAGCTGCACATTTGAATATGATGAACCAAGAAATAGCAGCAGTGATATCAGCATCAGGGGAGATAGAAAGTCTGGAACGAATTTTGATTCCTAAATTTGAACAAAGGGGAAATAAGTCGATAAAGAAACTCAACAACATGAAAAAACAGGAACTCAACTTAAGAGAAAAATTGAAAGATCAAGCTATTCTTGAGAAGTTGATTTCATCTTGTAAAGAGGTAGATGCTTCATGTGGAGCAGAAGTTGCGCAATATCAGAGTCTTCTTCTCATATTAAGGGAAAAAGTGAAAATGTGTTGGTCGGATGCTGCAGGACAAACACAAACGTCTGTCACAAACACAGATGATGAGGAGGTCTTAGATGCTATACATGAGACAGTCTCTCAAGAGAATTCACATGTAGGGACAAAAAATCTAGAAAGAGAGAAGGAAATCATGAAGCTTCATCGAGTCTGCCTTGATCAGAAGATGACCATTGAGGGTTTGTGTCAAGAACTTGAGCTAGTAAACAGGAATAGTGAATCCAGATATGCACACTTTTTTAGGCTTCGACGGGAGCTCTTAAGGCTTGTTGGTGCAGAGCATGTCTTAAGAATGGAGTTCACTGCCATTCACAAAGAACTGATTAGGCTGAAGCAGCAGACATGTGCTGGAATCAATACTGATTTCTTCAAAGTAAATCAGGAGCTGCAAGGAATAGTGGATGAACAACAATCAAAGATGGTCATTTTAGAAGATCAGAATAGACAGCCTTCTGTAAGTTTAGGAGGTGCAACAATAATCCAAAAAGATACAGAAATTAGGGTTAGAAGTCGACAGCCAGAGGAGGCAGAGCAAATAGGGAATCCCTTGATGAACTCAGAAACGTGGAAAGACAGCACATACATTAGAAAAGAAGTTAATGAGGCTGCTAGTACATCCAAACATAGCACATTAGAAGAACATTTTAAGGTTTTGAACTTCATCTTGCAAGCATCCGATGCAGATTTGGAACAACTTCATGAACAAATCATCGGGATTCTCGACTCCAAGGAGTGTCTGCAGATTGAGGTGGATGATCTTCATGGACAGCTGATGGCTGCTAAGCAGCATATCAGAGAACTTGAGTGGGAGGTCAGTATCAATTATCTGTTATTTTTGTGACACTGAACTTGTCTTCTCTAATGTCAAGCACTCGTTATGCTCATTGACTGTGCTCTCATGGACTGATTTAATAGATAGAAGAAAGGGATGCAGCTATTGAGAAGCTTAGAGCAGATAACGAAAGCCATAAGATGGAGCTTTCAAACCTTATCAATGACTTGTCCCATGCCAGAAGACAAAGAGACGAGATTCAGAAAGATGTTAATAATATGAATAAAGCAGCACTCAGATTAACATTGGAGCTAAATGAATCAAAGAACGAGATAGAGAAACTAACAGACGAGGTGATGCTTAAAGAAGGTCAACTGTCTCTTCTCTTGGAAGCATATTCAAACCATGATTCACCCTGATCGAAACTCCTTGTATTTGTTCTCCGTATTACTGCAGATGAGCGTGCACAATACTTGCTATGTAATTGTGTGGTTTACCTTAACCTTTCATTTTGAGCATGTATATCAATACTACTGTACTACTCATAACATTTTTCCAAGAGACAGAAAGTACTTAGTAGATGATCAGAGCGAAGCTTACAAAGAAATCTATACCCCTTTTGTTTTGGTTAAAATCTAGTTACCACTCAGAAATAGCTACAACCAATCCCAGAGAGATTTTGTGAACCTAAGTTTGCCCCAACATAATTCAGAATGGATGCACGAAATTGATCAGAAGTGGAGGGGATCAGTCCGATGAAGATTAGTTATAGTTTGGAAAATTAACACTACCAAGTCTCAAGTATATTCTTTTTGATATTTGTCCTTTCCTTTAATCGCAACGAGCTTTTAAAGACTGTTGACAAGCTTCCTTATCAATGATGGTGACCGGAGGTCCCAGCCGTCATCCTCACTTATGCTAGTCACAACCTCTAACTTATTAAGGTCCGGACTGAATTACAGGAGCTTCAGGATGCTGATTATTGTTTTTAATTTCTCCAGGGATGTCTTGTATTGTTTTACGTTGAACTGCTTCTATCACAAGGAAATTACACCAATAGTTAAAAAAAATATGATTTGTCTAAGGCGTTCAATAGAATCAAATTGTCAACAATGCACAGCTCCATATGTATATATGTGTGTTTGTATGCTTGTATTTATGCATGCATGCGTGTGTGCATGTATGTATTCATGAATGCATGTATGTGTGTATGCATGTGTCTATGGGTGTGTGTGCGTGACTGCATGTGCAGGCATGTATGTGTATGCATGTGAGTTGACCCAAGATCGAGAGGTTCGACGCACAACAACTTAACTAGTATATGGGATACTCTTTTTGAAATTGAGCTGTCGATCTACTCTTCTATTAGGCTTGAAACTTTGAAAGACAACTCACACATCCAAGGGATCTCCTTTGTCGGCTCAATTTTGTGGGGCTAAGATTAGGTTGATGTACGAGTTTGGGCCATGGGCTAAACTTGAATGCAATCTGAATGCAAAAATTTCAGTAATTAAATAAAAAGAAAGAAGAGAGATGGCATGACTTGGTATGATGCTTGGAGAGAGAAATTTGTTGAGGAGATAAATGTGTATTCCTAATGGGCATTCTGTATCAATTACAAAGCTTTTATTTTTATTTACCTTTCTACAAGGCACTCCTAATTTTGTACTATAAAATCATGATTCAAGGCTTTTGAACCATACTACATAATTTTTTGATGTTTTTCTTTGGAACCTTGAAGATATGTTAATGTGGAAAAAAGTAGTAAAGAGAAGAGATACAAAGGAGTTGATAAACATGTTATCCCTTAGATGTGGGAACGATTCAAGTTTCACACAATTATCATGCTCTCTTACCTCTATCGGACATTTCTCAAAGCTATAATGAAACCAAAACACTAATGTCTTTCCAAGTAGGGCTCATTGCGAACAGGTTCTTTATAGCTTGGGGAGCCTTCTAAGTGCTCTTAAAATCTTGAATCTTGAGATAATATAGCAAAAGAGATGCATGTATACTTTTGGTTTCCTTTTGCATTGGATACACCAACATGATAATCCTCACATGGATACAAATATCAGTAAAAGTATGGCCCATGATATAGAATGTGCAAGAACGTATTTGGGGCTCTTGATGTTCTTCTCATACTAAATATGCACATAATATTAGTAGTGAAGTTTAATAAGATATGTCGTATAAGTAGGATTTAGTGCACACTTGCTCTAAGATGACCAAATTTTATTGACTGATGATGAGATTGAAAAGAAAATCGATTTAAGGAGATTAAGGATGTATCTAGGTGAGCTTGGTGGCAAAAGCTTGAAACCACAATATAATGTGGTTCCTCCATGTATGCATTCACATATATGAAAACAAGAGAGGAAACAAGAGATAAAACAAGCATACTTGGCAAAATTTTATACCTTCAATTACTATTGTAAAACATGCAAGCTATACATCAATATATTACCACTTATTTATTTTACAATTCAGTGCACCCGTGCTCCAAGCTGATGGAGCTTTACTAGCTGATAATGAAGTTAAAAAGTAAATCCATTTTTTTTTAAAGAATTCAAGCATAGATTTAGATGAGCTTCATAGAGAAGGGCTCAAAATCATTATGTATGATGCATTTATATGCTTGATTTTCTATCAAATGGATGTTGGGTTCACTTGGGAGGATCATTGGTCATGGTGATGGATTGCTTGGCATCTTGGAGGTGCTTGCAAGTGTCCATCTCCTCGTCAAGGCTTTGGTCATGGGGATTCCTTCCCTTATGATGAGCAATCTTGGGGTTTGTGGGGTGGTGTTTGTAATGAGGCAAGAGGATCTAAGATATTCTTGCCTCATCAGATAGTTTTTTGGGCTTCAAACCCCCATTTATGCACTTAGATTGTGCTTTAGGAAAGAGTGGTTTCCAAGGGACATTACATTTAGGATTAACACTTCCCTCTAGAAAATCATACTTTGTTGTTCTTTGAAAACAAAGGCATGGCCTTCCATGCATTCCAAATGGGATTATGGAAATCTTGATAAGCAAAATGTGTCCTTTTAAATGGTTTTTGAAGTTCTCACATAGCAAAATTGAGCCTTCAAAGTATCCCTATCGATCAAGTTACCAAACCTATGTTAGTACCACTAGATCTTCATCAATGAGGTTGTGGCTTTGGTCGATCTTTTGTTGGCAAGTTGCAACTAAAGCTGATGTGGGGGGAGAGTGTTGAGGAGATGGTGGACACCTTACACAGATGAGATGGTGCTACAAATTCTTGCTTCACACAAGCCAAAACTGAGTTGAGGAGTGCAAAGTAGACCTCTTGAGCTTTCTATGAAGCACAAATAATCACCCAAGTACTTTGCAAGATGATCCTCAAATCATTGGATCAAAACAGATAAGTTGGAGTTCCATTGTGAACCAAAAACATGCTATTTTGGTCACTACACTTGTTCAGAGAAATGAACAATACTCCTTCTCTGCTAACAATTGAACAAAATCCCCTTGGGTAAATCTAACTAACTTGGGTAGCTAACTTTTGCAAGTTATTTCACTTGAAATGATAGACCATGCTCAGAGAATGATGCTTAGCAAGTTAGAGATGCATACCGACATTTTCAGGTGTTGATAGTATGCAAATAAGAGGGTAATGTTTTGCACATAACTCGAGATTGGCTGAGGCAATACGTATGAAACTTTGTAACAAGAAAATAGATACTCTAGTAAAAAATAAGTAGTCCAACATCTGGAAATAAAAGCAACGATGCCAACCCAAGTGGTAGAAGTCGATTCGGACACCAAACAATCAAAAAGAAGGCCCAAAAGTGATCGCCTAGTATCTCTTGAAGCACTATAGAGGGATTTTTGTTCACCAAAACTTCTCCAAATCAAGTGACATTTAATTATTAGTGGAGCTTAGGAATGTGGCTTCAAAACCTGATAGAAATTTCTTTGATCATATCTTGGATCTCCAAGCTATGGGTCGAAGAAAAACAACATGTCAAGGTGAGAAATTGAAATACACATCTGCATGAAGAGGCTACTTTGGGGTCTTCAAAAGAAATGCTCGAGATGGTTTTCACCTATTTTTCTTTATCAATCTCCCTCTCCACATGGAAAAATGCTTGTATCCCTCTGATGAGCTTGTATCTTTTGCTTTATGCCTTCAAAATTAAGGAAGAAACTTGAGAAAATACTCCAAATGCCTCCTTAAGAAGAGTTCAATGAAGAATCCTCCAGCATGGGCATATGAGAAGAGAGGTTTATATCCCACATATGCTCACAAAAGGTGCCTTTATTGGCTTTTTAAGTAAGGGCCTTCCCCCCCCCCCCCCCCCCCCTTTGTGGTATACTAGAGGGGAGAAGGATAGGACAAGGGAGGAGCATCTCCTTGCTCGTGTGCTACCGGTTTGGTGTAAATACTCCCTAGAGGGGGTTTGTCCTCTGTTGCTACTCTGTTGTGGCCGATAAGAATGCATCATTACTTGGCTCTTATGTCAATGTGTGCTTCTGGGGTTTTGAGGGCACAAACTCCGAGGCAGAAGATGATTCCCGCGCCCGCTACAATTGTGGAGAGTAATCACATGGAGATGTGTGTCTCTATTGAACCACCCAACCACATAGTATATCCATTCATTCATTCATTCTCTCTCTCTCTCTCTCTATCTTGGCATGAACTAAGGAGTCCCAATATGGATTCACATATGGGTGCCACATGGCACTCATGTGTGAGCCCAATTAAATAGGATTAAGAGATGATTCACACCTCTCGCTCAAGGATACTCCATGTAACAGCAAGAAAACATACCTAATTAAAATTGATCAAATGATTACGTGAGGGATTATTGATTGAATCTCTAAGATGTCGTGATGAAGTCCAGGCCAAAAAAACTGCCTCTTAACAAGATCATAAGTCTTGTGAAATCTTGGGTGTCCCGCACTAGGTGTGTCATGAAACTCATACAAAATGTGCCTTCTCATCTCAAGGTCTCTAGGAACATGCACCTTACCCTTATACAATAGATATCCATCATTGATACTATAATTCTTCCACTTGGATCCTTCTTGAGTACCGATCGATACTCCATCCTCATTGGAAGCCCATATATCACGATCCCCTTTCCCTATGGCTTCCCATATCTTGGAATATGCAAAATCAAGCCTACATTTCCCTCTTCTGGACTCAAGTATCTCACTAGTGATCTGAGTAAAACTCAATCCATTGAACATAGATATGAGGTTAAACAAGCCAACCACTACATAAACTTTCTCTTCCTGTACCTAAGATCATACTGAACTCTTGAAGTATCTTTACCCATCGAGCCTTACAACTGTTAAGGTCAGTTTGATAAGAGAACCACTTAATGCTCCCTTGATCAAACACTATCATAACTTTTGCACCATATAAAGAATGATGCCACTTCTTCAAAGCATGGACAATTGCATACAACTCCTTCTCATAGACAGGGTAATTCCTCTTAGCAAGTTCTAGTTTCTTGCTCTCAAAAGCCATTGGTCGACCATGTTGAACTAAAACTACTACTATAGTAAAATCACTTGCATCGGTCGCAACCACAAAGGGTTTATTAGGATAATGTGCAAAAGTGGAGATGTAGCAATTGCTACCTTCAACTTCTCCATAGTTTTCTTCTGTTTGTCTCCCCAATGAAAGGCTTTCCCTTTCACTTTAAGTTGTTCCATCATTGGGTGATAATTTTGGCTTAATTCTTAATGAATCTTTGATAGAATCCTGATAAACCTAAGAAGATCTACAAATCTTCTAGGTTCCTAGGATGCGGCCATTCCATAATAGGCCACACTTTCTTAAGATCCATCTAGATTCTGTCTTGGAGGACTATATGCCCAAGGTATGTAACCTCTATTTTGAAAAGTTCACACTTCAGCTCTTTGGCAAAGAGTGAATTTTCGCTCATCACTTGGAATACTTTCCTCAAGTGTTCCTGTTCCAATCTACTATAGAAAGTCTACTACAAACTACCCTAGATATGGTTGTAATACACTGTCCCCTCTCTCAGGTGGTGGTCCTCTAGGTAAATCTATTGATATATTTAGGTAGTGATGTATGTGAACACTCTAGGACCGTCGGGGCACTTTTTTCCCTCTTTAGGAGGTTTTTTTTCCCCCCGCTTGTATATATGCCTATTGCCCTAACGGGCTACTTATCTTTGTACATTCTCTAGTAATACATTCAGTATTGTGTGTTGTGCTACAAGATTCTTCTTCTTCCTTGTGCTATTCGCGTGCTTCTGCAAACGTCTAACTCCAACAATTGGTATCAAAGCAGGTCGCCACTTCATCTAGGGCATCGTCGACACCTCTCCATGTGGGATTTGAACTCATGACCTACCAGCTAGGAGTATGATGGGCTAACCACTTTCCCAAAAGCCATGGTTGAGGATTACTTCCTAATCCTCCCTCTTAGGGTGTTGTTCAACCATCTCTTGCCCGTCATTTCTTGAGTCTAACACTCTCTTACCCTTCTAGAGATCATTGTCCTTAATGATCAATCCTTGATCTCCCCTTGAATTGATGTCCTCAACCTTGCACAGTCTCTTGAACCATCTTGTCCTCAACTTTGTTCTCTTGAACCCTTGCTCTTAACCTTGGTCTCTAGAACCTTGCCTTTCCGCTTCTTGGCCACTTGCCTACGGACTTGCCTTGTTCGCAACCTTAGTCTCTTGAGCCCCTTGTTCTCATCCTTAGTATCTTGAACCTAGTTCTCACCCATGCTATGTATCTTGGATCCTCAATCTAGTGCTTCCATTGGAACGCTTGTTTTGAGAGCTTTCCAACAGTATCTTATATGTCTAAATCCAACCTACGGATTGGGAGATACATTCTAATCTTGGATGGTCTCACCTTTGAAAGCGACGCACGCACCTTCCTTTGCCAAGCCTACTTGCTAGGCTCTAATACCAATTGTGGGATTTGAACTCATGAACTACCAGCTAGGAGTATGATGGGCTAACCACTTTCCCAAAAGCCATGGTTGAGGATTACTTCCTGCTTCTCCGTCTTAGGGTGTGGTTCAACCATCTCTTGCCCGTCATTTCTTGAGTCTAACACTCTTGTTGCAGTTGTAAAATCGCCTCCGAATGCACTATCACAGTGCTTGTGTAGGCTATTTTGTCTTTTTGTGCCAAAGGTATATACCAGTTTCGGTTCGCCAGTATAAGCCTCTTGAAGTCTGCTACAGGTCTAGTAGAATTCATCTTGATGTATTCCGTATGTTGGCTGTTGAGGATAAGTTAGATGGTACCAACTACCCGTTATGGGCTTATATGATGTGACATGTATCGGTTGCAAAAGGACTGTGGAACATTGTGCAAGGTGTTGAAAAACATCCTATCACACCTCCAACTGTTACAACTGCAGGTATTGAAGCTGATGCAGAAGGTGTCAAAGATGATGATATTCTACATATTCGTGCTCGTGCTGCGATTTCTACTGCACCTACTGTAGAGCAAATTAGTTGGGATGGCAGATATGCCCAGGCACATGCATTTATAGCTTTCTCTGTCAAACGTGCCATTATTCCTCACATTCGCTCTTGCAGAACAGCTAAGGATGCTTGTGGGATACACTTACCACATTGTATCAAGATAGGAATGAGGCTCATGTTGCTTACCTCCCAAAATAGTTGGAGTGTGAGCACATGAATGAAGGTGATTCTATGGACAGTTTTCTAACAAAGATCAAAGACTTGAAGGAACAATTGATTTCTGGTAATGAGGTTATACTAGATAGCTCACTTGTGCAGACTGTTCTGAATGGTCGTCCTGATTCATATCAGAGGTTTGCTTCTACTCTTAGGTTGATGATGAAAGGCAATCCAAATGCCTTGTCTTTTGAGGAGTTAGTCTTTGTTTATTACAGGAGGATCACTCCAGGCAGAACAGGTCCTTTATGCATGTTGCAGATCAAGCTTTCTTGGCTAGTTAGAAGGGCAAAGGAAAATGGTGCTCTTTAACTAGTAAGCAGAAATCTGCTAATTTTGCATAATTGAAGAGGGAAGAAAAAGATGAAACGAAATCACAAAAGCAGAAATTGTTTTGCAAGTATTGTAAAGGAAATGACCATATCATAAAGAACTGTCCAAAACTGGCTACTAAAGAGGCAAAGAAGAAAGAGACTGGAATGGTTGTTGCAGAGGCCTCTACACCAAAAAAAGAGTCTGCTAATCTTGTGCAAGAAGAAGAATGGGCGCTTACTACTATTTGCAATTTTGACCCATCTTCTCATGAGCACTGCATGTGTGCAGTAGACTCAAATGTTTGGTACTTTGATAGTGGGGCGACCAAACATATTACCTCGCAGTGCAGTTTCTTCTCTTCACTGGAGCCTTCCCCTATAGGGAATACTGTTACATGCAACAACAACTCCTCTTATCCTGTTATGGGAGTTGGTAAGATCATTTTGACTACTGCTGATGGTAGTTCTTTCACTTTGTCGGATGCTTTGTTTGTGCAAGGGATCAAGAAAAATTTGTTATCAGTTTCTGCATTATCCAAGATCGGTTTGGTTGTGAAATTTGTTGATGACAGGTGTACAGTTCATCATCTATCAAATGGCGATGTGATTATTGCTTCTAGCATTTTATGTCGTGGGCTGTATAAGCTCATAGACTATGAAAGATCTGTAAATGATTTGGCATGTGCAGTACATGATTCTCAGGCTATGTCAGATGCAAAGCTTTGGCATGCACGCTTTGGTCATCTGAATTTTGCTAGTCTGCTACCACTGTAGAAATCTGAAATGGTGTCCTCTTTTCCCAAACTTGAGGCACCTGGAAAACATGTTTGTGAAGGCTATATTTTGGGTAAAATGCAGCATTCGTCCTTTCCAAAAGATGGTTCAATTCGGGCTACTAAAAAATTATAGCTTGTACATAGTGCTGTCTGTGGCCCTATGCAGACACCTTCTTTTGGAAATTATATTTACTTTGTAACTTTCATTGATGATTTTTCCAGGCATGCATGGGTATATCCATTGAAGCCAAAGTCCGAAGTTTTCATGTGCTTCAAACAGTTTTTGGTTTTGGCTGAAAATCTGTGAGCATGTAAAATGGGCACCCTCCATTCTGATACTTTGTACTTAGGGATATTATTGAGCTTTTACTTTAGTTCTGATCATCATCAATAGAGAGAGCTATTCCAACCATCCATCGTCTTTGTGTGTCTTGCTGCATTTGTGTTCCTTGTGTGTGCTTTATGTGTGTCTCTCGCACTTCTAGAGACGTCGAACAGTGGTATCATAGTAGGTTAAGCTCCTTGTCAAGTTTTGGTTTTTTGCAAGCAAGTATGGTTCAGCTTTGGGTTCATCAAAATCAAAGCCCCAGCCTTCCTCTTCCACTCATTCCTCTAATGATGCTAATTTGCAAAACAAGAACAAATGCAAATATTGCCAAAAGGGTGGTCATTCTATTGATGAGTGTAGAAAGCCTACTAAGTGCAATGAAAAGAAGAAGGAATCTGGCATGTCTATTGCTCAAAATTCTTCAAATGCAAAGAATGATGAAGCAAAGATGGCTCAAGATTTTTGGGCATGTGTTGTTATATGTCATTATGATGCATCATTGCATTCTAAATGTATGGTTGTGAACGAGGCTGATTCGGATTGGTTCTTTGATAGTGGTGCTTCAAAACACATAACTTCATGCAAAAGGGTTTTTTCATCTTTGAAAGATGCAGCCAAAGGAGGACATGTGGTGTGTGCAAACAATGCCTCTTATTGTAGCATTGGAGGAGGAGAAATTGAGCTTACAACTTCAAATGGAGGTGTGATTCTCTTGACAAATGCATTGTATGTACCGGCATCAAGAAGAACTTAATTTTAGTTTTCTTGATTTCCAAAGATGGACTTCATGTACACTTTGTTGATGATAAATGTATGGTTCATGATTTCAGCAATGGTGATATTATCATGATAACTAGTACATTATGTAATGCTCTATATCGCTTGGATACATACAAGAGGGTTGTCTCAAATACCTTGGTTGCTCATACTTCTTCCACGGCTAAAATGGAGCTTCGTATGATTGTTTTGGTGAGTTTAACTTCAGTTGTTTGTGTTACTTGTGAAAGAAGGACATGGCTATTGGTTTGCATCAAATTGAGTGCACCTTTACTTGGTAAAACAAGATCAAGCTCTCTTCATGCTTCCAGTAATTTTGTGAATTATTCTCTTATTGCAACAACATGTAATGAAGAGCCACTTAGTTTTGAAGATGCATGTGACTATCCACATTGGATGAGTGTTATGAAATCAAAAATGGATTCCATACATAGGAATAGTACTTAGGAAGTATCTGAATTGCCAAAAGGAAAAAACATCATTGGTACAAAGTGGGTTTACAAGATTTAGAGAAAGTTTGATGGTATCATTGATTGCTACAAAGCTCGATTGGTTCCCAAAGGATATGTGCAACAATATGACATTGAATATGAGGAACCTTTTGCACCTAATTCATGTATGACCACCATTTTTACCATGGTTGAATTGGCTATCCAAGGAGATGGGAAAGTACATCAATTGGACATAAAAATGGCTTTCTTGAATGGCAATTTGCACGAAGAGGTCTATGTGAAGCAACCTCCTAGTTTTCTATAAATGGAAACGAGCATATGTTTTGTCACTTGCATAAAACCTTGTATGCTCTCAAGCAAGATCTACATGCATGGTATGAGAAAATCCATAAGCACTTGATTGCTCTTGGCTTCACATGTAGTCCAATTGAAAGCCACACTCTATGTACGTAAAGATGGGGTTGATCTTAGTGTGCCTTTTCTTTATGTTGATGAAATACTATTGACGGGTTTATGTGATGCAAAACTTGATGTTCTTATGGTTGATTTGCAGCATCCTTTTGATGTCAATTATCTTGGTCTTTTGAGCTACTATCTTGATATCTAGCTTGTATCCGTTGAGGGGGGAATTTTTATGCAAAAAAAAAAAGTATGTTGAAAAAATACTTCAATGTTTTGACTTTGAGGATTGCAAGCTAGTTTCTACACCAATTGAGACAAGATTCAAGTTCTCAGTTGAGGATTACAGTGATGCATTTGACACTTCTTTTTATCAGCACACTATGAGATATCTTATATATGCATGCAACATAGGGCTGCATATATAGTATGCAATTTCCCAAAGTGGTTGATTCATGCATAGACTTGGGACTAAGCATTGGCAAGCAGTGAAACGTGTTATTAGATATCTCAAAGGCACTTTGAGCTTAGATCTCTTTTATGGAAGAGATATTTAGCCATGCTTGCATGCTTTTATAGATAGTGATTGGGTTGGTTGTTATGATACTCGTGTGTCCACTAGTGGTAATTGCTTTTTCCTTGGAGATTCATGCATATCTTGGTTGATTAAGAAGCAACCTACAATGGTGACATCGAGTTGTGAAGCTAAGTAGAGGGTAGTTTTCATAACTACAATGGAGTGTGTATGGTTGAGATGCCTATTGATGGATCTTTGCATGGAGATTGATGCTACTATGCATATTCTCACTAATAGTCAGAGTGCATTGGTTGTTGCACAAAACCTAGTGTGTCATGCTAGCACTAGAAAAATTGAGGTGCATTATCACTATGTGAGAGAGGGCCTTCATGCTCGAGATATTGCTTTGGTATATGTGCCTACACAAGATAATGTGGCAAACATATTCACCAAAGCTCTTCCATAAGAAAAGTTTGAAGCTTTTCGCAAAGCTTTGGGCTTATTGCCTTGTGGGGCTACTATACTTTATGAGATATTGGAATGTTAAATGGATTTTAATGCCTTGAGGTTTTTAATGTGTTTTGTGTTTTGATTTAGCAGGTGAAGATCCATGAGGGTGTGAACGCGCATGGACTTATTCAAATATTTCTGAAGATATTTAGAAGAATACTTTTATAAGATAGTTATTTTTAGAAGATAGTATTTTTAGTTATTTTTGTAAAAATAATAGATCACTTTAGAAAGCAATCTATTATTTTTACAAAAATAACTAAAAATAATATCTTCTAAAAATAACTAGCTTCTAAAAGTATTCTTATAAGTAATGGGCAAAGTGAAGCTACAAATAGTACTATTTTAGATCTATTACATTTTTATTCTTTAGATAATCCAAGTAATTGGGATGAGAAACTCCCTTCACTACAATTTCCATATAATAACACAACACATACCACTATTGGACGTGCACCGTATGAAACTGTGTACGGTAAAAAGCTTCCCATTCCCATGACTCTCACTCAAAGTGATACATCTATCGCTGATTCTTTTGCACGTCATATTTCTACACTTCATGAGGTCCATGAGCACATTAAAAAGAGTCAAGAACCTTACATGTGTAATGTTAATAAGAAACGCATAGCTAAAGGATTTAATGAAAATGATTTTATATGGTTACAAATAATTAAAAGACATTTGAAAAATATTTCACAACATCCTAAGGTTAAACTTGCACCACCTTATTATGGACCTTCCCGTATTATTCAGAAAATAAATGAGAATGCTTTTAGATTAGATATACCTTTTCATTGGAATATACATAAGTCTTTTCATATCAGTTTATTGAAATCATTTAAAGGAACTCTACCACTCACTCCTATTTTAGATGATCCTCCTTTGTTAGAAGAGGATGCTGAAATTTTAATTCCAGAGAAAATATTTGATTATGATGTTACTACTACATGCACATGTAACCAATATCATAGATATTTGGGTAAATATAAAAATCATTCACTTGAAGAATCTCAATGGATTCATAAAACATCACTAACTCCACATTATGATCATTTGATTTTTGCTTATCATTCACAATCACATTAAATTCTAGTTTTCCAGTTCCATGCATGTGTTTTTACATGGAACATGCTTATGATTGTTTAGTAATGGGACATGTGATTGGCCATCCATGTCTATTTTATCCTTATCAACTGAGGTTAGTTGCTTGTCAATTGGGAGGCATGTTATACTTTATGGAATATTGGAATGTTAAATGGATTTTAATTCCTTGAGGTTTTTAATGTGTTTTGTGTTTTGATTTAGCAGGTGAAGCTCCATGAGGGTGTGAACGCACATGGACTTAATCAAATATTTTTGGAGATATTTAGAAGAATACTTTTAGAAGATAGTTATTTTTAGAAGATAGTATTTTTAGTTATTTTTTGTAAAAATAATAGATCAATTTAGAAAGAGACGTTTTTGTAAAAATAGACAATTATGATTTTTGTAAATAAAGCAAAAGCATGCTTTTCAAGCGCCGCCCTCATGTATCTTCTATTCAGGATGTAATAAGAAATACCTATAAATACATATGCTCTGATAGAGCCGTCCATCAAAGTATGTGGGGGGAGATAGTACCCAATCCGGTGTCGTCTCTTGTCTCTTTCTATTCTCTGAGCTTTTTTATGAGATTTTGTTCCTGTACTATCCTCTACGTTCGTGTGTCTGTGGGATCTGAAGGGCAACAGGGGCTTATCTATTACTCCATGTATGTGTTCAAATCATTCGTCCCAAGAGGATTTGTTATACTTATGTGTTTCTCGAGTAACTTTGATATCAACCTTTTCCCTATACATGGGTATTTTTTACTTAAGTGCTAGCTAGAGGATTTTTCCCCATGTTACCACATACTTGATACACTCATATGTGGTGGTACTTTGTATTTAGGGATATTATTGAGCTCTTACTTCAATTTTGATCATCATCAATAAAGAGAGCTATTCGAACCATCTGTCTTTTTCATGTGTCTTGTTGTGTTTGTGTTCATTGTGTTTGCTTCTCGTGTGTGTCTCGTACTTCTACACACACTGAACATAAAAAATTTACTTGAATTCTTTATAAATTCAAGAGTGTTGTTTTGGTAACTATGTGTGTCGCCTAACCCTCATAACTAATCTTTTGCTAAAACAAGGTCTGCCCTCTCCATATTCATGATTGGAAGTCTACATGGTCAGTGTAATCCTATGTCTTGACTTCCAAATTCAATACCATAGTATCCCATATCCTTTTGTCTTCCCCTTGCATCATAGATACTATGTATTTATGTGCACTAGGCTATTGGGGAATCTTTAGCTTCTTGACCCTCATCCCATATACACTACCATGAAGTTTAATGAGGTCATGTGGTCCAAATTCAGGTGACCATAATGACTGTGTCAAACAACATGTGTGCTTAATGTCCTCATACATCACTTCCACTCCATTGGAGCTAGAGTTTCCATGAATGGGAAGTGTTTGCACTAGGTGAATCACCTTTTTGCCCTTATCAGGGACCCTACTATTCCTTGGTCCTCCTTTATTTCCCTCATCCTTCCTAAGTGGATACTTCCATTGTGCATGGCTAGGAGGCATGCATCTAAAACACATTTTTTCCCTCTTGGACCTCTCATATTGCTTAGTACGTGACTTAGGCCCTTGTGATATTTATTTATTAATAAAGATTTTATTTTTTCCCATGGTCACTTTCTTCTTAAATTTGTTGTACTAAGAGGTTTGAGAGGTTGATATGTCTCCATAAGAGTATATTGAGGATGGTTATGGTCCTCATAGATCTGAGCATATGGCTACTTATCTTTGTACATTCACTTGGTAATACATTCAATATTATGTGTTGCACTCCAAGATTCTTCTTCTTCCTTGTGCTCTTCTCATGCTTCTGCAAACCTCAAACTCCAACAATTGGTATTAGACAAAATGATTCGATTTGGTGCCCTATCAAAGGCATTAGAGGGATTGATTCTTGGAACCTCAAAAAGTCTACGAAGCTTTGGAACAAAGGGTCATGTTCTTGGAAGCAGCACAAGCCAATGGATTAGATTTGAGGATGTTGACTCAGCTAGGAAAGTGGACTCTGAATTGGTGCCTATAGTGGAGCAGATTCAATGCTTGGGATTGCTTGAAGACTCGCCTCCTTATTGGGCATGACCTGCCATGCTTAGAGGGTCTAAGATGGTACAACATCAACAAACTTGATAATATTGCGAGATTCAAGAAGAATGCGGACTTTTAGATCATGCTCAATAGGAGGTGGGTTCTAAATTGGTCGGGTTCAAGGTGAGAGTTTAAGTTCCAATCCCTTTGGCATCCCCTCATTGAGATAAAAAAAATGGTTCTTATGTACAAATCCTCCACCAGAAAATTTGAACCAGTGTAAAAGCTAACAAAATATGTAGTGCTCCTCCTTGGTGTAAACATTGCCTACATGGCAATGAGATCTTGGGGAACCTCTTCGTTCCATGCCCCAAGTTAGTGTGGGTCTGGAGGGCCACTAGGAGAATCATGTTGTTGTGGGGATAAATCAACTGCAAGCAAGCATTACTAGGTGAAGCAATTGGTCGTTCTTCACCATTGTAGAATGCTATAAGAGGCAAGGCCCTCTAGAAAATCTGGAAAGAGAGGTGTATTGCCAACTTTGACAACCCTCCAAAAGAATGGTCGATCGAATGATCTCTTTTACTTTTGGGCAAAAGAATCTACAATTGTAAGAAATCCCCACCTTTTAGACATCATTGAGTGTTCTTCCTCGAGAGCAACAATGTCAAATTCAAGTGGCCCCCCATGAGGGGAGTAAAAGGGTGATTAACCTTCATTATAATGTTCCCTAATTCTTTCAAGTTTTGTAAGCAAACCTTGCTTTGTGGGATTTGGGGGGTCTGATGGGTGCTAGGTCCATTCACTTGTACTGTTTTTCTTTCTATTAATTAAAGCTTGGGAGAGTAGGCTATAATCGAACAATATGAAGTGTTTGGCTTGATCCTAGTGTTTCCCTTCCATGGATTTGAATCTATTTACTCTTCACTCCATCCAATGCTTTGGTCATCATATATGCACATTGTTTTTGAGTTGATATATATGAGAGTTCAATTTCCTTGCTTGTGATTTTATCCCTAACATAATGGTAATGGACCTCAATGTATTTGTTCCTAGCATGGTGAATTGGATTTGTTGCAAGGTTTAAGGAACTTATGTTGTATCCAAAAATATGAGGAGTGGAAGACTTCATACCCAGATCTAAGTATAAGGTCTTAATCCACATGGTGTCCTCAGTTGCATTTGCTAAACCTCTATGCTTAGCTTCAATAGATGAAGAGAAATAGTGGTTTGCTTCTTGGATGACTATGAAATGAGTTTTAAACTTGCAAATGTAAGATAACCTGAAGTACTTCTTCTTTCATCTTTTGATCCTACCCAATCTGCATGAGAGTATAGCTTTATATCTACATCAGATGTATATGGATAGAATGGACCTTCATTTATGGTTCCCTTTAGATACTTGAGTATTCTTTTAGCTGCTTTCATGTGTGGCTTCCTAGAAGTATGCATGAATTGGCTCAAAACACTTACACTTTAGAAAATGTCTATCCTAGTGAGTGTTGCATAATTCAAACTACCCATCAAGCTTTGATAGCTTGTTATGTCTTCAATTAGCTCACCTTCATGAGCACTTAGCTTTGAATTTACCTCCATGGGTGTACCTGCAACCTTAGCATTCTCCATTTTCAAATTTGCTAATATGTCCTTGATATATTTCTTTTGAGTGAGATACATACCCTTCTCTATGTACACAACTTCCTAACCAAGGAAGTATGTGAACTACCCTAGATCATTAATCTTGAATTCCTCTCCTTCATCTATAGCTTAATATTCCTTATACCTTCACCATCATTACCTATGAGTATTATATCATGTACATATACACAAAGGTATATGAACTCTTTCTTCTTGATGAAGAGTGAAGGATCTACTTTGATTACAATGAAACCCTTATCCCACAAATTGGTCACAAGCCTATTATTCCAAGATCTTGGAGCTTGATTTAGACCATAAAGATATTTCCTTAACATGCATACATGTTCAAGGAAATATGAGTCCTCAAGCATAGAGGGTTGAGCCATATATACCTCATATCCATCCATTCAAAAATGCATTTTTCACATCCATTTGATATATCTTCCAATTCTTACTGGCTACTACACTCATAAGCACTCTGATTGTTGGCATATTTCCCATGGATGAGAGGATCTTCTCATAGTCAATACCCTTTAACCAAATGTCTAGCTTTGTATTTGTTGATGGTTCCATTACAGTTTTTTCTTCACTTTGTATATCCATCTAGATCCAATGATCTTCATGGTTGGAGTCTTGGGCACCAATTCCCAAGTGTGATTCTCCTACAAGTCTTCAATTTTTTCTTCCACAGCATTCATCCACTCTGGTTTCTTCTTTGCCTCCTCATAAGATGAGGGCTCTTCAGAGTTTAAACCCTTTGCTAAATAGATAGAATGTTTAGTGACTACTGATGTATCATAGCCATACCTCTATGGCTTCTTCGTGTCCCTACTAGATGTTCTGATGGTTTGTTGAGAGGATTTTGCAACATTCCTCAACTCTTGTATCTTCAACTTGCCTTTGGAGTTCCATGAATTGATTTGCTTCCTAGGAGGCTTCTGATCATCTTCTAAATCACTTGATGCTTCGAGTGTATGTGTACTCTTGCTTGAGAGTGTTGGAAAGTTTTCTTCTAAATCATATGGTAACTTGATCTTCTTGGAATCATCTTCAAACCATGATATTTTTTTCATCAAACACAACATGTTGACTAACTATGAAACTTTTGATGCTAGGGTTATATAGCCTATAAGCTTTTTATTAAGGTCATAGCCTATAAAGACATAGTTCTCTGCCTTAAGGCCTAATTTACCTTTGATTTGAGATGGTATGTGTGCATATGCAATGCACCCAAATATCTTGCAATGGTTCAAGCTTGGTCTTCTTCATGTTCCAAGATTCATAAGAGGTCATACCATCCAAGGCTTTTGAGGGTAACCTATTTATCAAGTATGTGGCAATGGATACTGGCCTTTGTCCACAAATGAGTTGGTAGGTTCTTTTCATTCAACAGAGACCTTGCTACTTCAATAATGGTCCTATTCCTCCTCTCTGCTACTCCCTTCTATCCAATTGTGTACTTGGTAGTAATCTCTTTGTTGGTTCCTCTATCTTGCAAGTAGGAGTCAAATTCATGGGAAAAGTGTTCTCCCCCTCCATAAGGCCTTAGTCTTTTAGGATTTTACCTATTTGATTCTCCACAAGAGCCAAATACCTCTTTAAACATGAAAACACTTCATCTTTATGCTTCATAAAGTACAAAATAGTCCATTTACTACAATCATCTCTTAATGACACATAATACCTTGATCTTGAGATTGATGCTTCTTTGTTTGGTCCCCAAACATCTGTATGGACAAGCTCCAGAAGGTCTCCATGTATGTATCTTTTTTTGTGAATCGTTGTCTGTGAGATTTTCCAAATCGACATGCACTACATTTGTATATCATGTATTGCTTTGAGATATTGGGTATTCCAAGCACACTTTGATCTCTACTGATTTGTTTAAAGGCTCTCTCTCCAATTTGCACCAACCTTTTATGCCAAACCTCTACCTGTGATAGGATTTGGGTACCATAATTGAACAAAGCAATGTTATTTGTGTCTTGGAGTTAAAATGTGAACTCTCTACCTTTTCTATCCTCTAGAAACCTTGATATGTATCGTCTACATAGGCTCCATGCTTGGTGAATCTCACTGACAAACCTTTCTCCATAATTTGACATACATTTATTAGGTTTTTAGTAATCTTTGGAATGTAGAAAACTCTGCTCAACAAATTCATATTACCATTAGAAGTATTCACATTCCCTATCTTCTCCACAAGGTGCCTTATTTCATCACCTATTAGGAACTCATGCTTATTCTTTGGATCTTCCAAGCGTTAGAGCAAAGCTACATTCCGTACTACATAATTTGAGCACCCAAAATTGATGTAGAATACATGTTGACTTACCTTCCTTCATTTTCATATTCATAATTAGACGTGAATCCTCTGAGCTTGATCATCTATGTAATTGTTGTAGTCTCTCCTTTATTTATATCCCCCTTGATAGTTTTTGTTATGTCCATATGATATGTTTTATCTACCTCTAGGAGCTCCATATTCACCTCTATTGTATCCTCTTCCTCTCCAATTCCTTTGGTTTTTGAAGCAATGCTTTATGATATGATTTGATAGGCCACATATAGCACAAGTTGAGGAGCTTTGAGCTCTTCCCCTGCCTTGTCTACCTCCTTTGCCTCTTCCTCTTGAGCTTCTACCTCTACCTACAAAGTTAGGTTGGGAGGTGCTTCCTTCATCCTTAGACTTTTTACCTTTTACTTTTTTATCTTTTCCTTTGCTTTTATCTGTGTAAAGGGTAGATGATTGGTTGACTTTCTAGTTATCACCATTCTTCATGGTTTTGGCCTCATGAGTGAAGAGTTGTCCCATGAGAGTGTTGAAGTCTAGCACTTGCATATCCATGGTAGTGGTGAAAGATTCCCACTTGTCATCAGCCTTCAGTCCATTGATGAGTTGCCTCGCAATATTCTCTTCATCAATGATTTCTCACAATAGATTAGATAGTAAGACCATACACACAAAGCAATCACTCAGAGAAGTTGACAGACTTCAATCAATGTACTATAACAATTGATAGAGATCAATGTAACTATGAACATGATTTGCAAATGTATTGCTAGCTGCAATACAATACAATGAGATTGTGAAGGAGTCCTCAAGCTTTGAGACTATTACATGAATCACTCAAAATGAGTGTGAAGATCATCTTCTATCTTGTGACTAAAGCGACTAGTTACTTTTTGCTCATAAGTATTGGTTGATTTTACCTAAAAGCGACCCATACTTTTAGGAGTTCATTTGAATTTTGAATTCAAATGAATTCATGGTATTTGGCTCCCAATATTCCCATGATATTCTCTCCAAATATCTACTTTACTTTTGACCTAGATAATCCTAACATTAACCTTTAGCATTCATTAATTGTATAAAGAAATATGTACAAGATTATGCCTCAAATAACATGAGAAGTCCTAACACGTAAATCAGGCACGAACAAAAAACTCTACAAGAATGTGTGGAATTGGAAAAAATCATACCCAACATGGATTAAAATTTGCCCAAAGACTTGAGAGTTCAGTAGAAGATATCGAAAAAGAAGCATCAAGGCACATACTTTATCACTTAGATAGTGGTTAGAAAACATGAGGATATTCCTCAAGATAACTCTCTTTATGGAGATGCTCAAAACTTTAGTATACTTGATAAGGAAGCAATGAGTATAAACACACTTTGAATTACATGGGGAAATATGAAGCCAATGTAGAATATAAGAGAGCACCAATGCTTAAAAGGAAGAGCACAATAGGATAGGAACCTCATACATCAGCCATAGAGGAGCTAAGGAGGTTGAAGGTCAAATGCACCCTTATTTTGGAAGGATTATTAAAAATTTAGCCTCACCTTTAGAATACAATTACTCATGAATTTAAATCCAAAGACATAGAATAAAAAGATAAAACTTCAACCCAGGAAAGATTGTGTCAAAAAAAATCTCCATAGATAATATTGGAGCCTATGGTGAAGTCAATGAAGGAAATACTTGTTATGATTCACAAGCAATGGACAAACAACCAAAGTTGTAGTAGATATGTGTGTAGAAGTAGATATTGCTACTAGAGAGCTTCAGAAAAAGTGGGAAAGCTTGCTCTTAGACCAACATGAATGATGTTACAATAAATTAATGGTCATGTCCAATGATCATTGGGCTTGTTGGATAGTGTTCTTCTCATATTTGCATGATCCCTAGAGTAAAAATTGAGCACACATGCCTTTTCCATGCACACCTTGATCCATCCTCATTGATAATAAAAATCCTAATTTCCCTTCCTATAGAATCTCAAACTCCCTAACCTACTCCTAGTATCTCTCTACAATTTTTACCATTAGTGTCCATGTGAAAGGCCAAATGGCTGCCAAAAGCCTTTGTATATGTTCTTTAATAAAAAATATAGTGGCCTGGTTAGCCCCAAATTGAAAGTTCAACACAATAAAAGCTATGTTCAAGTTCCTTTGTGTATTGTGTAGTTTTTGCATATTCTACACGTCTGTATAGAGTACCATGCATGTTGCCCAAATCTAGGTTTTTTGTGGTGAGAGCATTTTCTTGAAGATCTCTTAAAGTGGAATCCATTGTGATCCATCTCCATCCAACCACTTCATTGGTATTAGGGTGATTTGTAGCAAACGTTTTCTGCAAGATAGATATGTTTCACCTTTGGATTTTTTCATGCTGATAGATGCTAGTGAACCTTCTTGCTACAAAGAGGCCATGCAAACTAAGGATCATGTCAAGTGGGAGCATGCCATGAAGAGTGGATTGGAATCTGTTCACAAGAATGGTACTTGGGATTTGGTACCTTTCCCTAAGGGCAAGAAAGCTTTACCATTATAAGCTAAAATTCACATTGGATAGTGCTTCTCTAAAATATAACGCATATTTTTTTGCAAAGGGTTTTAATAAATAACATGGTGCTTCTTTCTAGGAAAACTTCTGTCTAGTAGTCAAGATGACTACACTATGCATGTTGTTTGGATTGATTGCAGCACATTATCTGTGTGAATTTATCAAGGAAGGAGCCTTAGAGATAAGTTATTGTCGAGCTGAGGAAAATGGAGTAGACATCTTCACCAAGGCTCTTGGAAGAGAGCAACTTCATCGACACTTTCCTAAGCTTTGCATTGGACCAATGAGGTATTTCACCATAGGGTGGACATTTGAGGGATGTTAGATATACTCAATACTTGACCCTCAAGTGACCACAAATGATCCATGGTGCTCTAAGTTGTAAGGCCCCCATTATGAGGAGAAGCCATTTTGAGAGCTCCAACATTTGTGGAACCCAAACTTCCAATTTAGATGAGGTCTGTATGTGACCATTGATGGTAATAGATGATCTTTGTGAGCCTAGATATTAGATTAGGTACGCTATAAACTTATGGGCCATTGGGTTTCCATTCAAGGTAAAAATAAAGGTCTTGTGGCACAGCTTACTTTGCCCACATAACCTTAATGGTGTGAGTGCAAAGGAGGGCGGGGTTTGGGGGGCCTGTCCCTTGGTCCATCCGGACAATACGGTAGGACTTGTGGTCATGGAGATATTGTCAAATTATATATTTTTTCGACTATTTTGTATTTCACGACTATGTTTATTTTATCAACTTCCATTGCAGAAGCTATATAAGCATGGCCCATATGTAGCTCTACATAGCATTGTGCACTAGTAAGCCCTTCATCAAGAGTCTATCTAGATTGCCATCTAATGTCCATATTGGGAGCATATGGGTGGAAAGCACCATCTTTCTAGCTGCATTACTCTTGGCAATTTAAGAATTTGAGTTCTCCATCTCTCATTTTGTGTGCATATGGGTGGAAAGCACCATCTTTCTAACTGTATTACTCTTGGAAATTTGAGAATTTGAGTTCTCTATCTCTCAATTTGTGTCTCTTTGTCTACATTTTTTTTCTCAACTCTGTCCACTAGTCTATTCCACTGTGCTATTATTTCTTCCATGGGACAATTACAAGGGACTTTTCATGTCTGATCGACAATTTTTGGACTAACTTTGAAAAGATTTTTCATCACTTCAAAGAAGATAAAAATACTTTGCACGATTATCTATGCATCCTTGAGGTGGAAAGGTGTAGTGTAGCTTCCAAGTCTTGAGTATAATGTCCACCTTGGGAGAGTGAAAGCTTGTATCCACCCATCCGCCTCCACCCATATAAATGCCTCTAGCCCAAGGGGTCTAGACCTTCCATGTGTCCAAGTCACATGGTTTCCCAAGAAGGGTTCTCAACATGGCTTTCTAAGTCAAGCAATCACATAGGCCCACCAAGCATCATTTATTCAAAGAGTCCTTAGTCAAATGGAAGGATGAGATAGAAAAAAGTGCCACTTGGGAATGAGTAAGTCCCATCAATAAAAGATTTCCCTCTTTTCCAACTTTAAGTTAGAAATGAGGCAAATCTTTGAGAGTGAGACCATGATCAGGAAGGCTGATCATGATGCATGGGAGGATACTCCACATATTATACATACACACATTTTTGAGAAGGAAAATGTTAAACAAGGGAAGAATGTTGTATAACTAGGGTTAATTGCATGGGTTCCAAGGGTTAAGACCCTTGGGTTTCCTAAAGAAACACTTGGGAAACCTTTAGGAGAACCCCTCGGTTCTATTTATGAACCCTTGGGACTTAAATGGTTTGGACCTTAGAATTTCTATCCTAAGGTGTGGAGCTCTATTAATTGAATAATTTAAGTCAACTCCCCTTGGGGGTGTACATACAATTCAAGATCTCTTCACTTAAGAAACCATATGATTTTCAAGTGATCCCATGTGATTCGATGTTTTGAAGTGAGGTAGGTTGGACCATTATAGCTAGAGATACAAGATTATCTTGTTCAACCAATTTACTTTTCAATATACTAACATGAAATAATTGGTAAACTAGACAATCATCTTGAAGCTCCAACTCATGGAACTCTTTAAATAAATGATTCTTGGTCTTTTTACCTCAATTGCATAGTATTTTCTCTGGTCCATGAGGGATGTTCTGAAGTGAGGTAGGTTGGACCATTATATCCAGGGATATAAGATTGTCTTGTTCAACCAATTTACTTTTCAGACTAGTAACATGAAATACTAGGTGAAGTAGACAATCTTGAAGCCAAAGTCCTAACCTTTCTAAGAAACACTCCTTAACCATGAACATATCCTTTTGGATATCGTTCATTTTTACATCCAAACCATTAAGTTCTTGGTATATATTAATCTCAAGTGCCTCATGTGTTTCCTTCTCTATAAGTCCTGGTATATATTCTATTTCTCTAGCCCCTTCCATTGACATGTAATCTACTTTCTGCCTAAGAAAATCTAATAACATATTATTATAACTAGACGAGTTCCTCTCCATGAATAATTTGGAACAAGAAAGTCAAATAATTGTTCCTAATTCAAAAAGGAGAGAAAGACATAATACAAATGAAGTACTTCCCAGAATCTTCTTTCAATCTTCACTTCTTGTTGTTGTTGGTCAGCATGGGCCACCTTTGGATGAGAAGTTATTCCACAAAATCGTGCACAATCATTGTTAACATGCCTCAAATCTGGCCCTACTTGCCAATATTCATGAACTACCATCATTGATGAAAGAGTTGCAAAAGTGGTTTGAGGCCTTCTTTGGGACTCCTTCATGAGGGCTTCTTCCTTTGCAAATACTAGAAAAAGTCATTTGGAGGAATTCATGCAATATGGTCTCTCAAAGCCTAAAAGTTTCATTGAAGATGGGTCGTGAAAGCACTTCAAAATGCTCTTTAAAGTTGGCTTCTTATTCTTGGGTTCCTTCAAGTTGCAAAGGATGAGCTCTTCATAGAGAGAGAGGTGGCAAAAAAATTGTGAGCTATCTTTGAGAGCTCCCGTTATCCCATATATGATGGTAAAGTGAGTTGAGATTGCTAGAAAGGGAAGAGGCGAGTAGCCACTTCTTCAACTCTCAAATGAGAGAGCTCCTTCGAATATGTTGGGTGCCTCCATCCATGGGTTCAAACTTGTGTGGCATTAGAGAGCTTCCCTAGCAAGTGGCCCCTCTAGTTGCATGTCGGCTAGGGGAGCTATCTCCTCCTTGCCTCCTTAGGGTGGAGGTCCTATGGACCCTCCAAACCTTCTAATGTAGAGCCTTTAGGTGGATTTAGATTTTCTTGAGTGGGCCTTATGGCAATTTTTTTGCACAGATGAACAAAGACAAGTGCTTATTGATCCTCAATTGTTTGAATTTTCATAGCCTCTTTGTATTGTGAAGCCACTTCTTCAACTCTCAAATGAGAGAGCTCCTTCGAATATGTTGGGTGCCTCCATCCATGGGTTCAAACTTGTGTGGCATTAGAGAGCTTCCCTAGCAAGTGGCCCCTCTAGTTGCATGTCGGCTAGGGGAGCTATCTCCTCCTTGCCTCCTTAGGGTGGAGGTCCTATGGACCCTCCAAACCTTCTAATGTAGAGCCTTTAGGTGGATTTAGATTTTCTTGAGTGGGCCTTATGGCAATTTTTTTGCACAGATGAACAAAGACAAGTGCTTATTGATCCTCAATTGTTTGAATTTTCATAGCCTCTTTGTATTGTGAAGGCATCCATAACTATGATTACATTATTATATTTTCACATGATATGTAAGACTATTTGAGTAACATATCTACTATTTGTGAGCTTATGAAGTGGTCTATCCGGAAATCTCCCTACAAGGCTATTTGGTCTTTGTAATCTATAGGCTCATTGGGATAATATAGTTGTGTGATTATTGATCCTCAATTGTTTGAATTTTCATAGCCTCTTTGTATCGTGAAGGCATCCCTCCCCTTTTGCATAGCCCCACCCCACTTCTACCACAAAAGGGATTGTTTGAAATTTCATAGCCTCTTTGTGTTGGGAAGGCATCCAACCCCTTGTGCATAGCCACAATGTCTAATCCTCCAGAAAGAAGGGATCATTGTGGCTGCCCAGGGTGTCTAGCTAGGTAGCCATTGGGATAATATAGTTGTGTGATTATTGATCCTCGATTGTTTGAATTTTCATAGCCTCTTTGTATTGTGAAGGCATCCCACCCCTTGTGTGTAGCCCCACCCCACTTCTACCACAAAGGGATGTCTAATCCTTGAGAAATAACCTCAGATCATTGTGGCTACCTAGGGTGTTTAGCTATAGTTACCACAATGAAATAAATAAAAATTATATTGATAATTTTATCTCAAACATCTTCAATATGATCTTTTTGTGAAAAGGAGTTAAGGCATGTGGCAAAAAGGATAATGCACGTGTTTAATCCACATGATATTACTCTAGTAACATTTCTAGAATAATAACATGTGCATTCAACCGATTCAAGTGATATTTACTTTTGAGAAAGATAATGCCCAAATAAGCTTTATCGAGATGAGAATCAAGCTTTACATAAAAGAAAAGGCATAGTTTGTTTGATAGAGTACCTCTTGAATCTTCTTCCTAGTTTCTCTTCTCACTAGTTTCTCACCTCCTATCCTTTACATTCACTTGCCCCATAAATAGATATTTGATAGAGTGTAGTGTAGTTGTGATTTGTAGCCACTCCCTTTAGTTTGTTTGGTAGAGTACCTCCTAAATCTTCTCCCTAGTTTTTTTTCTCACTAGTTCTTGCCTCTCATAGAGTACCTCCTAAATATTCACAGCTTTTGAGAAAGATGAGGCCCAAACAAGCTTTATTGAGATGAGAATCAAGCTTTACGTGAAAGAAAAGGCATAGTTTATTTGATAGACTACCTCCTAAATCTTCTCTTCTCACTAGTTTCTCACCTCCGAGATGAAAATCAAGCTTAAGTGAAAGAAAAGGCATAGTTTATTTGATAGAGTACCTCCTAAATCTTCTCCCTATATTCTCTTCTCACTAGTTTCTCACCTCCCATCCTTTACATTCACTTGCCCCATAAATAGATATTTTATAGAGTGGTGTAGTGTAGTTGTGACATGTAGCCACTCACTTTAGTTTCTTTGATAGAGTACCTCCTAAATCTACTCCCTAGTTTCTCTTCTCACTAGTTTCTCAGCTCCGATAGAGTACCTCCTTAATCTTCTCCCTAGTTTCTCTTCTCCCTAGTTTCACTTCTCACTAGTTTCTCACCTCCAATCCTTTACATTCACTTGCCCCATAAATGGATATTTGATAGAGTGTTGTAGTGTAATTGTGACATGTAGCCACTCACTCTATTACCCATTCTCCAAGATCCTAGGATATCCCACGAAGCTAGGGATCTTGATTTAGTATGCTTACTACACATTAATGCAATGAAAAGATCAAGCAACTTCACAATTCAAAAGAATACAAGAAGATGATTAAAAATATGTGACAATGCTTAGTAGATTATAGTTCTAGTCACACTATCTTGATTCAAAAAAAGTTTCTCACCTCCAATCCTTTACATTCACTTGCCCCATAAATGGATATTTGATAGAGTGTTGTAGTGTATTGTGACATGTAGCCACTCACTCTATTACCCATTCTCCAAGGTCCTAGGATATCCCACGAAGCTAGGGACCTTGATTTATTGTGCTTACTACACATTAATGCAATGAAAAGCTCAAACAACTTCACAATTCAAAATAATACAAGAAGATGATTAAAAATATGTGACAATGCTTAGTAGATTATAGTTCTAGTCATACTACCTTGATTAAGAACAAGTGACTTTCAAATTAGGAAGAATGCATTTTCGCAAGGGAATGCAAGTTTGCACTTTGTCTCGTCATAAGCATGTTAGTTACATAAACGAGTTGTACTCAAGTGAATCCAATCATCTTTGGTAAAGAAAACAACTAACACTCTTTGGATGCATGTTTTCGCTACCGTGAGGAAGAGAAAAACGTACTATACACATAACGATAAACCAAATCATCCATCACCATTCCAATCATCTTTGGTAAAGAAAACAAAACGCTCTTTGGATGCATGTTATCACTACCGTGTGGAAGAGAAAAACGTACTCGACACTTAACGATAAACCAAATCATCCATCACCATTCTAACAGCTAAAATAGTAGCACATCTAGTGAACCGTATGGGATCATTCAATGAAATTATCACTCCAAACAAACCAATATACATCCATATACATAAAAGAAAGGACAAATCGCCACCATCTCACGTTAAGCTTCTTCTTAATTGCTTGTTGTTTTAAAGGAAGTTTGATCATTGAGATCGAGTCTTTCGATTTGACACCATACATAGCTTGCACGGAGTTAAACATCTAGCAACTTTTAGGACACAAAGCTCAAAGGCCCACTAAGGTAGACATTGGGAAGGGTTTGAAGGTGAAACGAGAGGTTTGACCTGGGTATCATGAAGGTCCAAGGGTTCCCGGAAGGGATTGGTTTGACATAGTCTACTAAGGTGACATTGGGAAGGGTTTGAAGATGAAAGAAGAGGTTTGACTTGGGTATCCTGAAGGTCCAAGGGTTTGACAACGTCCACTAAGGTGACATTGGGAAGGGTTTGAAGATGAAACGAGAGGTTTGACTTGGGTATCCTGAAGGTCCAAGGGTTCCCTGAAGGGATTGGTTTTGTCAATGCACCACCCAAGTGGTGATAGATGCCCGGCCCCAATCTATAGGGGTTGAATAGCCACCACCTTCACCCAAGTAGAAGATATTTTTGGAGACACTCAAGAACATACATACCAACAAAAAATAAATGGCATCTTTTGCAATAGACTCTTATATTTGCGACTCGCGTGGTCAATTCTGATTGTTGTGCCATATCAATGAAGCCTAATCTATAGCACTCTTCATAGTCATGACTCATACTTCGAACAAGAGCTGATCTGTCGAACGACAGAGTGACAAATCATTATCGTCCTGGATGTATCAGATGGACAATGGTGAAAGTTTGCACATAGGATGTGTAGAAGCAGAAGCAGGAGAAGAAGAACAGCATCAATGGACTTTGTGTTCAACTGAATGCTACCATCATTGAGTAAAACAAATACTTGTATAGACACTCAAGAACATAAGTACCCACACAGAATAAATTGATTGAAGGTTCTGCATGGGGATGAGTATACCTCTTCTACTTGTTCTACAATACCTCTTATATATGTAACTCATATAGTCGGTCCTGATTTTTGTGTCGTATCAGTTAATAGCTGGTCTACAGCGCCTGCCGTATCCATACTCTATCGAACAAACGGTGGTCTGTCGAACCAGAGAGTTCAACAAATCTCTATGTCGTAAGATGAGCAATTCAACGTGGGAATAAATAAAATACAAAACAATCGACCAATCATATACATATGCAGTGAGTAGGATGATCTTGGATGTACGTATCCGATAGATAATGGTGAAAATCTGCTCATAACATGGTGAAAGTTTGCTCTCATCATAGCAGAGGCAAGATGAACGGCATCAATGGACCTGCATTGGCGAAGAGCTGAAAAGATCCAGTGGAGTGCCTCCGCATGCGCTCCTCCGACGCTGGCTCTGTGATGGTGATAATGTTGAAGAGACAAGCTCATCATCCCCTTCCTCCCCGTCCAATGCAGCAAGTGACTTTCGTTTGTTTTTGGCAGCAGTAACTGCTGTAGCTGTAAGATTGTGGTTGATATAATCTTTCTTGGTACCAAGCATCGCTTGTGCCTCCTCAATAAGCTGTGGATTGTCGTCCACAGCGTACAGAATCCTCTGTATTGCGGCCACAACCTGATGAACCCACGCAAAAAAGTCCAGGTAGGAAACTGTTGTCAGAATATGATGCTCAGCAGACGAAATGTGCAGATTTGTGCCAGATGATTACCGGCACATGCTCTAAGTCTGGATCCTGGCACAAGATCTCAATGTCCCGGAGCTTCGTGAAGTAGAAATCGCGCTCTTTCTCTAAGCTATCTATGGAAAGCTTCAATTCTGTCACCTGCAACAGGCAATCTCCATGTCAAATTCAATGAGTAGAGGACTGTCATCATGCTATATATTAGGTGTTCAGAGACATTGAGAGCATCACAAAGAAAAACCGGAGTGAGCGAGCATGTGTTGAGAGAGAGAGAGAGAGAGAGAGAGAGAGAGAGAGAGAGAGAGAGAGAGAGAGAGAGATCCATATATGATGTCGCTTATTTCAACGATCGGAGAAAGGTGGGAGCAAGGACCGAGATGCCATATGCCACAGCGATAGCAAGAGACTATAGACGAACCTGCTCCATCAAGGATTCGGCTTGCGATGCCGGCACCATGGGCATGGTTTCAGCTTGGCAAGGTGTTGGTTCCATCACAGCAGCAGGTTGCCATGTTACAGGTGGCAATGAGGGTCTGGTGCTCTTAGCTGTGCCTGCATCAAGTCAAGCAAACAATCTCATTCGCCCCATATTGCAGAAAGATCTAGCGAGAATGGCAACAGGAAGAGACAATCAGGTAGCTGAACTTACTTTTCGAAGAAGGGTCTACTCTTCTGGCTGCTAGTGTGCATGAATTCTGAGGAATGTGTACAGACTGTGACGATGTGTTTCGCTTGTTCACTTCCTTTCCTCCTTTGCAAACATCCCTCCTCTCAATTGCGTTATAGCTGCATCCATCTCTCTCTCTCTCTCTCTCTCTCTCTCTCTCTCTCTCTCTCTCTCTCTCTCTCTCTCTCTCTCTCTCTCTCTCTCTCTCTCTCTCTCTGTGTAAAATGCACTTTCGAAATTAATGCGACGTATGTCAACTCACTTCTGAGTAAAGCCTCCGTTGATGGAGTCACAATATCTCTTCATCCATTGCATGAATTCCAGGTTGTCGAGAGGCCTCCCCTTCATTAGCTTGCTTACCTCAATATGCTGCAGGATGAGGAATTAATATAGCCGCTGCTTGTGATAGTGTACATTCAAGAAGAGCATGTATTGATCAACTAAGAAAGAGACAAATGCAGATTGAATGGCATGCGCATATCACTGCATTAAGGTGTCTAGGAACATAACACTGCACTGATCAACAAAAACACGTAGATTTGTTGGCAACTGCACCAGGCAAACAAATAGCCTACGCCATGTGGCAAAAGGACGTGAATGTCTTGCATGCTTGAGTTGTCCGCACATAAGAGAATCAAGTGCAAGGTTGCACCACAGCGTCCACCCAGAGTAGTAATACGAGACTTGTATCCTATTCGAAACATAATGGCGCTATACCTAGCAAGCTTGCAGGCACAAGAGTGCACTGCCTAGATTGTACATTACAACCAGAAGATAGATGATGGTTATGGTACCTTTGCAATTTTGAGCTTGTTGAAAACATCTTGGAGAACCTTATAATTCTGAATCATATCATATTCTGATTTGGCGTCGAATTTCACCTGCAAATGGGTGTATGATGAGCTTTGATTCCATCCTGAATTAGAGTAATGAATGCGAAGGAAAAACGAATTCAATATGTCCATTTTTATCTCACAGTAAGCTAAAGAGGAAACCTAAAACCTTGTGCATGGGTACTGCACCGGGATGAGTTGCATCCATAAGCTGGCAATAAACAGCACCTGATGCAGCCTGCAAGCATCATCGTTCCAGAGATCAGAAAGGCATGTGCAATATTAAAGATCGAACTGGAGTTCATCATCAAGAAAACAGAAGAGATGATCACTATCAAGCAGTAAAGAACTTCTCAGAGTACAAATTGAGCACGGTAAAAAGCTACTATTTCTGGTTTTTGAAACAGACAAACAGAAGTATATGTAGTTTAAGAAGAATAGAGATCAGAAAGGCATGTGCAATATTAAAGATCGAACTGGAGTTCATCATAAAGGAAACAGAAAAGATGATGACTACCAACCAGTAAAAACTTCTCAGAGTACAAATTGAACACGGTAAAAGCTACTATTTCTGGTTTTGAAACAGACAAACGGTTATCTTAGTCAGGAATTCCGATGAAAGAAGTATATGTAGTTTTAGAAGAATAGAGAATAAAATTAATCAAAGTGTCTCAATCATCAGAAATTACACAAAAAAGTTATCGCTGTTTTTGAAATAGTTGTGATATATAGAATCCAAACACTTCCACTCTTAGGGTAGCAATCCTGCGGAAACTAGAAGAAATGAAGCAGAGAGCTTTACAAGAAAAAAGAGCGCGAAATTAAAAAGTCGGCCTCTACGGAGCAGACTGAATGCAAGAAGCATTTCTTGATAACAAGCACAACTAAACGTTATCAGCATCTCAATACACAGAAATGGAGATCTTTTATTTCACAAAAAACGGAGGAGAAAAATTCACTTTCGTATATGTCGAGTTGAAATCCAATCGAGAGTATACCTCTTCAACTTTTGAGAGATTCAGACTGAGGACAGCGTTTGCCCATTGCAAGATCTCATTTCTTCCTACGAAGTAGGCTCCATCCATTATCCCTATGCTGCTTGCTGCCATATCTGCAGCCCGATTCAATGATCGATTTAACAGTAAAGGGCGCACGCCCGTGTACGTGTGTGTGTGTTAGTGACAGAGAGACACAGACGCAGAGAAAAGTGAGTCTGTTATGTGGTACAGGAGAGTGGAAGACGAGGTTCTGTGTGGTAGCAGGAAAAAATATGAACCGATTAACGGTAAAGAGGAAAGATAGTTGTTAGATCTTATAGCCGTTGTACCAATCTATGAAGAATGGAGTGGTCATCTCGCTAAAGCCTGTCCTGAACTCCAACGATTCCTCCACCAAAAAGCAGAATTTGAACTTCTTGCCATCGTCGGAATAAAAGATCTTGGAGTGGCTGCGCAATCAACAAGACGAAGACATGTCATCGGCTCTCTACTGTCTCTATTCCGTGGAGCAGCATTTTTCTTTTTTCTTTTGTCTCGACTCTCCATGTCATAAGGACAATGTAGGAAGGAACACCATAAATACGATGTTTTTAATCATTGTCTCCTCTTTCACGAGCAGTAGACTAGCCAAGAGTCAAGACTCTTTGAACTTTTGATCAAGAACGCACGTAGGCCCAGCTTGAGGGTGATGAATGGTAATTAACCTTTTTCTTGTAATGCCATCTATACTCTGTAAAAGCTTTCCCGCTCTGTGGGATTCGGGGGATCCCGTGGGCACTAGCCCACTTTCTTTTGTATTTTTCCTTTATTTAATTCAAGTCCGGGAGAGTAGGCTAAGGCCGAACTTCCTTTATTTTAATAAAAAAAGACTCTTTGAACTTTGAGCTTTGGGGAGTGACGGGACCGGGGTTTGGAAATGTTTCGAAGCTTTTTCATCCACACGTGTATTGTCTTTCAAACATGCTCTTTGTTTTTTGTTGTTTGGTTTCTAAGGTTTGGTTCACACAGAATCAGTGGAACAAATAGTTAAAACGTTAAAAAAAAAGGATAAAGTTCAGCAAAATCTAGTCTCCCTTGCTTGAATCGATAAAAAAATAAATGTACAGTGAAGGGACATAGTGCCCTTGGGATTCCCCTTATCTCACAGAGGAGGGGTAAGATGACCTCAAGGTACAACAATTGTGACAACATGAATTCGGTAGGAAACCTATGTTTAAGCGAGAGTTACAAAAAAGATTAATGAACTTTTGTCTCCCTTATGGGCAGTCCACTTACTTTTGATCTTGTTATTTTCAAAGACAAAAATCCTATGATGTTTGAAGCGAGGGGACTTCTTACAATTACATAATCTTCCATATCTTCCAGAGTGCTTCCCTTGATGGCATTCCACAAGGCAGAAGAGCAACCAATCGCTTCTCCAAGTAATGCTTGCTTCCAGTTCATTTGACTCTATAAATTCAAAAAGCTGGCCCCCCCTCTGCTCTCCCCCCAATAAGGCTCTATGGGGAAATTGCGGGGTGCCAAACGGCCTTTCTTTTCACCTTGAACGAAAGCCCAATGGCCCAAAAGTTTATGTCCTACCTTACCTAATGGTTAGGCTCACAAAGATCATCTATTACCATAAAAAATCACACATAGACCTCATCTAAGTTTGAACTTAGGGTTCCACAAATGTCTAGGCTCTCACAATGGCTTCTTTTCACAATGGGCACTTTACAACTTAGAGCACCATGGATCATTTGTGGCCACTTGAGGGTGGAGTATTGAGTATATGTAACAGCTCCCCTCAATGTCCACCCTACAGTGAACTACCTCCTTGGTCCAATACAAAGTGTGTCTATGAAGTTGCTCTCTCCCAAGAGCCTTAGTGAAGATGTCTGATTCATTTTCTTCAATTGGACAATAGCTTATCTACATGACCCCATCCTCAATCAACTCATGCATATAGTGATAGTGAGTTTCTATGTGCTTGGTATGTGCATGGAAAATAGGATTCTTGTTGATGGCCATGCAACTTTGCTTGTCACACTTCAACCTTGTAGCCTCATGTCCTTATATTCCTATGTGCCATAGGATCCTCCTCAAACATATTGTTTCACATGCTACAATACATGTTGCTTTTTACTCAACTTTTGTAGAAGTATTATGCTATATAGTTAGTTGCTTCTTATTGATCTAAGAGAAAATCCTTGATCCTATAAAAAAACAATATCTAGAAACTGAATTACTGGTATCAATATCTCCTGGTCGATATGAATCACAATATCCAACCAGACATGATCCTAATTCATAAAGAATACCATTATCAGTGGTTCCTTTCACATACTTGAGTATCTGCATGCTTGCCTTCCAATGATTTTGGCAATGCTTATTAGAGAACATGCTTATTACTCCAACAACATAAGAGATATCTGGTCTACTATTGCACAAGTAGATGAGACTTCCAACTAATTTCCTATATCTTCCAATATCCGTTGGAGGTGAAGTATCTTCAATAGATAATTTTGTGTTGACCTCCATAGGTGTAGAAATTTCCTTGCAATCCTCATGTTGAATGCCTGCAAAATTTGTCTTTCATACTTGTGTTGAGAGATGAAAATCTTCCCTAGTTAGCTTCAGCTTACATAACTTGTTCTTTGAAGGGGGAGCCTCAAACCCTCATGGCTAAGGTACATATACCTCCTCCTTGGGGTCTCCATTTAGGAATTTTGATTTGACATCCATGTGATAGACTGGCCATCATTTATGTGCAACCACAACTAGTACTACTCGAATAGTATTCATCCTTGCAATTGAGGCAAATGAGTCATAGACATCAATCCCTTCAACTTGTGAGTAGCCCTATGCAACAAGTCTTGTCTTGTACTTTTCCAGAGTACACTCACCCTTGTACTTTAGCTTCCAAACCCACTTGATGCCAATTCCTTTATGCTTAGAGAGTCGATCCACTAGGGTCCAAGTTACATTCTTCATGATATTTTTGTATCCTATTTACATGGTAGCCCTCCAATTCAGATCTTGGAGTGCCTCTTCCACATTGGTTCGTGTATTTTATTGTTCTTGGATGATCTCAACCATCAAGGCTATATTTACAATGTGGGTGTTTGCGGTCTATGTTCCTCTATTTTCTGTGATTGCCTCAATCAATTTGGAACCTATTCTAGTGACTATTGGATGGGATTTGTAGAACCATAGAGATGCCTCACCCATCATGGCAATGGCTTTTCCACTTGGGTGATGACAAGTTGGTGACTTTTAGACTCATCATATGAAGATGATGCTTCCTTCTCTTGTGTAGAAGGGATAGCTCTTGGGCCAAGTTCATAGTGGATTACCCCTTCACCTAATGATAAACTTGAATATCTCTTTTCCTCCTCCACTGCATGTGGCTCCTCCTCCTTAAACACCACATTGCTACTCCTTATGATCTTCTTAGTCTCAATGTCATAATGATTATAAGCCTTCTTATCTTCACTATACCCTAAGACGATACATTTCATGCTTTTGAGTTGAAGATTGTTTCTCACTATCTAGAACTTTTTACCATTGTAGGCCTCTTGGAGACTCTTTCCATCAAGTTCCTTGGTGTAGCTTCAGTTCACGATGTAGAGAGCAATGTTGACAACCTCTGCCCAAAATTGATTTGGAAAACCCTTTCCCTTCAACATGTACCTTGCCATTTCCATGATGTTTTGATTCTGACTTTCTACAACATTCTTCTATTGAGGATATGAGCCACTATGATGAGTTGATGCTTGACTCCTTTACTCTTGCAAAAATCTTCAAACTCTATTGATGTGAACTCATCACTATTGTCTATCTTGAATTTCTTCATCTTCTTCATTGTTTCAGTTTTAAGAAGTTGAAGCCATTCTGTAAACTTACCAAAAGCTTGAGCCTTATCACCAAGGAAGTACACCCACATCTTCCTACTATGGTAGTCAACAAGTAATATGAAGTAGGAAGATCCACCCATGGCCTATGTAGGCATTTTTGGCACAAGTTAGCATGCACCAAATCTAGAGGATAACTTGCTCTCTTCTTGCTTTCTTGTGGAAATGCCTTCCTCTACTGCTTGCCCATCATGCAAGCTTCACATGGTTCCTTCATTTTTGCAATCGATGGTAGGTGTGCAACCATACCCTTGCAATGCATCTACTTTAGTACAAGGTATCCGATGTGGCCGAATCTCTCATGCCATAGCTTACTTGTGCCCAACTTGTAGTGGCTCTAAGAATAAACAACACATACAGGTTTTTCCTCCTTACATGATTCCCAACAACATTGTTGTTACTATCCATAATCTTAACTCCTGTCTTACTGAAAGATACTTCATGACCTTAATCAATTATAGAAGCAATTGAAAGCAAATTTCGTTTCTTTTGTGGAACATACAACAAATTTTAAAGTTTTCTAATATTCCCATTAGAGTAAATGAAAGAAATTGTACCTTAATCCTCTACAGGACATTTTGCATTGTTGCCTAACTTTATTGTGATGGGTTCATTTAAAGGTAAGGAAATGTAAAGGTTTTTTTTGCTCGTCATGTGAAGAGAGGAACCGTTGTCTAACACCCATCAGTGATCTATCCTTGAATCTTCCGTTGAGGAGCATACCTCCTCTATCGTAACAAATAACTTGAGCTCTCTTTGTAGAATGTTGGTAGACTCCTTGCCCTTCTCACCTTTTGAAGAGCCATTTTTCTCTTTTACATACTTGATGTGATAGTCGTGAATTCTATGGCCTTTGTTCTTGCACTGGAAACACTCTCCCTTGGACTTCTTTTTGTCATTCTATTTTTTTCCCCATCTTTTGAAGAGTCTGCTTTGCCTCCTTTTCTATTTGTTGCCAATGCAGCATTTGCTTTACTTCCACCACTCCTTGCCTTGAGCCGTAGGTCCTCCTCCATGAGTAAGTAAGTAAATTATTCAAAAGTTAGAGGTTGAGCTCTGATTTGATTATTAAGAGCAGTAACCAAACCATCAAACTTTGGTGGTGGACATCTATGGTTGTGACAGAGGTTGATTTGGATTAGTTCTTTGATAGTGGTGTTGTGAAGCACATAACTTCATGCAAAGGGTTTTTGGCATCTTTCAAAGATGCACCCAAAGGAGGACGTGGTGTGTGCAATCAATTCCTCTTATCCTATCATTGAAGTAGGATGAATTGGTCTTATGACTACAAATGGAGGTGTGATTCTCTTGAGAAATGCATTGTATATACTTGTTATCAAGAATAACTTAATTTCAGTTCCATTGATTGTCAAAGTTGGACGTCATGTACACTTTGTTGATGATAAGTGTATGATCCATGATTTCAAAAATGATGACATTATCGTGATGTCTGGTACATTATGTAATGGTTTGTATCAGATGGATACATACAAGAGGGCTACCTCAAATGCATTGATTGCTCATACTTCTTTCACGGTTGAAATGGAGCTTTGGCATGCTCGTTTTGGTCACTTGAATTTCACTAGTTTGCTTTATTTACAAAAGAAGTACATGGTTATTGGTGTATGCGTGTGTTCATAGTGATGTATGTGGTCCCATCAAGACTCCATCTTTTGGGAAGCATGTATATTTTGTCACCTTCAATGATGATGCTACTCATGATACATGGGTGTATCCTATGAAAGCAAAGAATGAGGTATTTTCTTGCTTCAAAGGATTTTTAGCTATGGCTGAAAAATTTTCTTCAAACAAGCTTTTGACTCTACGCACAAATCGTGGTGGTGAATACATGAGTTTAATGCTTTTTTTCATGAAATATGATTATCACACCAATATATGGTGCCATATACAACTCATCAAAATTGTGTTGCCAAGCATAAGAATGTGTCTGCGTTTGCGTTGAAAAAAATGAAGCAAGTCCATCATCATCGTCTTCCAGCATCTGTGTAGATTCCTCGTGTAACAGAATAGTATTGGTTGGAGGGGGTTTGCACGGCTTGGAGCACCGGAAGAAGAAGGGTAAGGAGATGGGATAATCGAGTGCGAGGAATGTCATGCTTGGCTAATTGTTTTGTAACTGCTAAGCATTCATGGTGAATGCGCCTGAAGAAAAAGGATGTGAAATTGACGGGTTCTCGGGAGGCAGTATCGATCATCGAGTAAAAAGGCCTAGAAATGCCATATGTGCATTTTTGCATGTTTAAGGCTGCTACAAGAAACTACAGCACAGTGCGTTCTGGCTCGGGGTGGCAGAGAATGGCAAACTCATTAGATGAGTGCCGGGGGAAAAGTTCTTTCATAGTTTCTAGCAGAAGGAGTGGTCCATCGATCAATCCTTCCTGAGGGAGACGAAACCCCTCAGCAACCGTGTTTAGTGTAACTACTGTACGAGGGTTTAAGCATGTTAATGGCCATAACTGCTCTTTAGCAGGCGTGGTGGCGATGGCAGAGATGATCTGCGCATGGAAGGGATGACACTACACTGAATGCCAAGGCAATTCAGCGAAGGCCAACAGTCCCCGAGCACGCAAATACTCACTCACATCGGGAGTGAGACCCACACAGAAGGTTGCTATGTTTGCAAGAGCTTCCATGGTGCACTCAGAGATAAGCAAAAGCACAAAGCACACACTGGTTGCAAACACACAAAAACACAATAGCGATTAACAGCGGAAAGAACAAGATTAAGTAGGAACACTGAAAAAATCAGACGGAAAAACCCCTAATCATAACGCAGTATTGGAAATATACCAACATAATGGCGACATGCATGTATTAACAGACGCAGCGACACAGAGGCGGCTATTAATCATGGTTAGATAAGAAAACGGAAAGATTACGGTCAGTAGGTCAACCGAAACACGGAGAGCAGAAAAGAAAATCAAGTGACAAGGGAAAAACAGTAAAAATACCGAAGACACCTCATGAGTTGGTAGACGATGGGTGATAGGGGTGGAGCGTGGAGCCATTAATTGCTTTTGGAAGAAGGACACCGGTTAACGTTGCCAACCGAAAAGTTACGGGTCCCACTTGTTCAGCAATATGGTAAGGACCGAACCAACGTAGCTTAAATTTTCTGACGGATCCATTCGACTTAGCGTTATAGAAGAGAACCAATTGGTTTACCATAAACACGGGAGTTTTGAGGAAACGATCGTGGGTTCTGGCCTGTCTCAACTGCACTTCCTGCATCACTAGGAAACTCTCTAGACATTGTTCATCCAAGGACCATAAAGCCTCCAATCAAAAGGGAAAAGATTCTTCTGGTAAGCGCTTCCGTTCAAGGGCCACACATAGACTGGGAACCACCAGTTTTATCGGAGCAATTGCTTCCAATCCAACTTAAAATGAGTTGTTCTGGTCGCCACTTTGTATGTGGTACGATAAGCCCATAGTACAGCAGGTAGAAATTGGTCCCATCTCTCTGGGAAATCTAACACCAGTTTCTTCAAGATGTTTAAGAGAGATTTGTTGGTACTCTCAGCAAGTCCATTTGCTCGTGGGTAATAAGGAGAACTGAATTTGTGCACAATCTAGAATGTTTTCGTAAGCACTTGCATCAAGGTATTGGCAAAGTGTGTACCTTGTTCAGTTACAATCTCTAAGGGTAGCTCGTAACGCGGAAAGATATCCTTCATTAAGCATTTAACAACCGTAGCCACTGTGGCTGATCGAAGAGCCCATGCTTCGGCCCATCTAGTTGCATAATCTGTGCATATAAGAGTATATCTATTATTGGTGACTGTCATCGAAGGTGTAATCGATCCGATAAAATCCAAGCCCCATTTCTGAAAAGGTTCAAGAGGCACAACGGGTTGGAGAGGAAAGTAATGTCTCTGTAAAGGTTGACCGGAATGCTGGCACTCGTTGCACTATTGTATAGACTTGGTCAGATCAAGATACATCATTGGGCCACCACAATCCACTCTGCAGAATCTTCCGGTGAGTCAAATCAGCTGTAAAATGTCCTCCAGTTGGGGCAGTATGGGCCATGTTAATGACTGAAGCATATTCATGTGGGGGAACACATCTGATTAGTACTCCTGAGTGATCCATATAATATAACTGTCTGACAATCAATCGAAAGTGTCGACTATACGTGGCTAGTCTTCGTCTAGCAGCTGAGGAAATCATACCAGGCGGACATCCACTAGTCAAGAATAGAAGCAAGGTATCATAGTAAGAATAGGGTACCGGTAATTCCTGTGGATCATCCTGGATGGTCTCTGCCGCATAGATGGCTGGTGTTGTATCATCAATTCCTCCGGAGGCTCACCGGAATCCAACCGAGAGAGAAAGTCAACAAGCACGTGTGCTGACCTTGGTTAGTGTACGACGGAGTAATCAAATTCTTGAAGCAGCGAGACCCATCGTGCTAGCCATCCTCCCAAATGTTGTTGCCACACTAGATACACCAATGTTGCATGGTCTACGTGGAAGGTGAAGTGTCTGCCCAACAGATAATGCCGAAATTTTTTTACAGAATAAACCAAGCAGAGACACTCTCGTTCAGTAACTAAATAGTTACATTCTGTCGGGGCCAATCTACGGCTCGCATAATATACCGGACGAAACCATTTATCCGTCTACTGCATCAGCACGCTACCAATGGCACTGTTGGATGCATCCACAAAAACATGAAAGGGCAATTCCCAATTTGGTGCTTGTAAAATGGGAGCCTAAGTTAACAGTGTTTTCAGTCGGTCAAAAGAAAGTTGACACTCTTTGGTCCATTCGAACTGACGTAGGCTACTGGTTATCAAACGATTAAGTGGTATTGCCAGATGAGCAAGCCAACGCAGATGTCGCCCATGCCACCGGATTTGGCCCAAAAACCGCATCACATCTTTAGGTGTCTTAGGAGCAGGAGCCTCCAGTATGGCCTTCACTTTGTTTGGATCCACCTGAATACCTTGTTTGGAAATAACGTGTCCAAGCAACTTGCCACAGGATACAGAGAATACCGATTTGTTCGGGTTCAAGCACAATCAGTATTCCCGACACTTTGAAAAGCAACACCGTAAGTGGTACAAGTGCGTCGACGTATCACCGGATAACGAGAAATCATCCAGATACACTCTCATAAATGTGGTGAGATAAGGGGAAAAAATTTCTTGCATGTAGCATTGGAACGTATTGGGAGCATTACGTAATCCAAACCACATTACGGTACACGCATAGACACCCTAGTTGGTAATAAATGCAATCTTGGGTATGTCCTTCTCTGCCATTCTGACTTGATTGTAACCACTGTATCCATCTAGAAAGGAATACATCTCTTGGCTGGCCATGTCGCCTAACATGGTATCCAAGAATGGCAATGGAAATGGATCAGGTACAATTGCAGCATTGAGCTTTTGGTAGTCCACGCATATCCGCAATTGCTTGTTTTTCTTCGGAACGATAACAATGGGAGAGATCCATTCTACATGCTCAATAGGCACAATAAATCCCACCTTCAATAATCGATCAAGTTCGGCTTTAACTTGTGCCACATAGTTAGGATTCATCCTATAACTAGGTCGTTTGATGGGTCTTGCATCCGGTTTCAGCACCACTCTGTGTTGATAGATCCGCGGGTCCAACCCCTTCATGTCCCTATAATCCCAGGAAAACACATTAGCAAACTCTCGTAGCAGCTGCAATAAATGCTCCTGGAAAGTCTCGGATAGACTTGCTTTTATTGTTACTGGTCGTGGGTTGGTTTGGTCACCTAAATTGCAGGTGAACAATTGATCTTCTGGTACATAGAACTGTTGGGGTTTCTCCAAATCGTCTCCTGACTGAAGTAATTGTTGGAGCATCGCATCATCCAAGGTCTGATCTGTGTTGGACTCATGCGCTCCGGTCAGTGGTATCACCGTACAGGCTGCCAGACTCCAGTTATCAGCCATCGTTTGTAAATCTACAGTGCCAAGTGCCATCAGACCCTTGTTGGAAGTAAGAAAAGCTTCCTCCTCATCATCGGAGAGACCATCCAACATGTGTACAGGCTCCGCTAAGTATGGTCGTGCATGTAAGTCACAGGGTTTCATGTCGTCCAACGGGACAACATATTTCCGGTGATTATTTATAAAGACTAATTCATGCGCTGACGAGTCTTGCACTACCTTAGCTTGTTTGAGCCATGGACGTCCAATGAGTAGATTGTAATCCAGGCTTGATTCTGGTAAATCCAGCACAACAAAGGTCATTTTGAAAATAGAACCTTGTAGAGTGATTGGAATATCTCGCACCAAGCCCACCGGATGGACTCGAGATTGATCAGCCATGCGTACAAAGAATTGAATAGGCTCAATTTGCATCCACCCCATCCGTTTGCAAAGTGCAGCTGTTGCTATGTTTACGTCGGATCCACTATCAATTAAGACTTCTCTGATTTTATGGTTTTTGTACTGTACCGTAATCAATGGTACCGTATGGTCCACCGTTGGGTCCAATTTTGGTTGGATTGTAGCTATGGCAGGAGCACTCGAGGGTCCTGGACTCACCTGCTGCTGGAACTGTTGACGCACTCCCGAGACCAAAGCCAATGATTGACCCAAGGGCAAGGTAATTGATGCCTTGGACAGCACATCCCACACCGCATCAGTTTTGGTTGTTTTTGGTACGGTCTCCAATGTGGACTCTGGTACTGTGTGAGTTAGATTTCACCTCTCGAGTACATCTGATGGTATGCTTTGCTACATCACAAGAATTGGGTCAGGGAATACGGTTTGCTCTTGCATCGCCCACTTGCTTGCTCTTGTAGACACCTTCTGTTGTCCACGAATGCCAGGTTCAAAAATCTCTACAGCTGGCTGTAATTGCTTTCTGGAACATGTTTGGACCACTGCTGCTTGCGTGTCTACTGGTGAGATATACACCATATTTGCCATCGGATGTTGTCGTTCTTTTTTCTTTTTTTCATACTCCGCTGCATCTTTGCAAAACCTTTGGATATGCCCAATTTGGCCACAAAAATGACATTTAGGGCGTGTGGGAGATGTACCTTCACCTGATGGACCTGCATTCCACCGAGCTTGTCCAAAATTATTTGACCGTCCTCCTCGATAATTCCTATATCCCTGGTATTAGGTATTCCTCAATTGTGGTGGAACATAATGGCTGGTCGGTTGCCCTTGTTCCCGAATGATGGCATTAATAGCTGCTCTAATGTGTACCTTGGCATTGTACGGGCAAGTCTCTGTAGTGTGGTCAGTTGTGTGGCAAATGGCACAATACAGTTGATTCAGCGCGCATGTTGAGCTGTTGTGCCCTAGATTTTTGCATTTCGTACAGTATATCCACCCACTTTGTTTTCTAATTGTAGTGCCATAGCAATTACGGCGTTCAAAGTCATTCCACCCACGCACCGTTGTCGGAAAGAAATTATTACTCTTAAATTGTTACTAAAATTAAAAGATTAACTCATTGTTATAAGTTTGAATAATTTATGAAATTTTTTACTAATGTTTGATTTTAAATTTTACAGGACAAGAAGTTTGATGACTAATACAAAGATATGAAGTATTTACCAAGGTGTTTTCTAATGAAGTTATGGGTATAGATGAAAAATCAAGGGTTAGTTAAGGGTTTGTCTATGTTTTGAAAGTAAATGCAAGGGTATTTAAGCGTCAATTGTAGGTTTTGAGCATGTTTTATAGGGTTCAAGCTTAGTTTCAAGGTTAATTAAGGGTTAATTAATAAATCTAGAGGGTTATGGAAGGTTAGAAGATTAGTTTATGGGTTAGTTGGGGTTAAAAATCATGGTTTGAAGTTAGCTTAAGGGTAAAACTATGGTTAAGAGATTGATTAAGTAGGTTTTAGTCTATAAATGAGTTAATAAATAGGGTAAATATAATAAATGGAACCTTAGCAAATTATTTCAAATAAAAAAATATGTTAATTATTAATGGTTATTATTTTCACTAAGGTTATGGTAACAATTAAATTTATTGATGAGTTTAAATTAATTTATTCTAAAGGTTTGTATGTATTCTAAAGTGACTAAAATAAATAGAAATGAATTGAAAGGTTGTATTTAAATCTAAAGTCTATGGTCAAGTAAATATTTAATTTGAGTAGTTGTGTGAATTTTTGGGAAAAGAACTAGGAGAAAAACCCACGCCTAAATTCTTGTTGAGATATGTTGAGTTGAAGAGGAGTAAATGTAGGCTGCATGGATCAGTTATCTTAGGGAAAATGTGGGCTATGGTGGGCTACTCTCATCTATATAAAGAGGGAGTACGTACTCACAAGCTCATGTGATTTTTCAAGTACTCTATTTTTCCTTTGCTCTAGACCATAGTCATTTGTGCACACATTTCCATGACTGTCCTCTGCTAGGAGGAGAGAGAAGTCCATCTCTCTTACTTTTTTCATTCATTCAATGGAAAGCAAATTTTTTTTTACTTTTTTATTTTTGATATTGCAGAGAAGTGAGGAGGTCGAAGATTTTTTTTCTCTTCTTTATTTCCTTTTCTCCCTCATTTCCTTTTTCTTCCTTTCTTTTTTCTTCTTCTCTTTCCTTACTTTAATAATGTCCTTCTTTTCTCCTTTATTTATTCCCACTCTTTCTCCCTCTCTTCTCTCTCCTCTCTGTCGACGGCGCAGCAGCGTTGTGCACATAGCAGAGAGAGAGAGAGAGAGAGAAAGAGAGTTTTAAATGTTTTTTATTTTTCTTTATTTTTAATTTTTCTTTTTTAAATCTTTTCTTTTGTCCTTTCTTCCTCCCTCTCCTCCCTCTCTTCTCTGTCGGCGGCATAGCAGAGCTGCACACGCAGCAGAGAAAGAGAGATAGAGAGAGAGAGAGAATTGAGTGCTTGTATTTTTTTTCTTTTTCTTTTTTAATTTATATTATGTTTTAAGTTTGTTTTAAGTTCTATTATTATATATTTTAAATGTTTATTTTCGGATATTAATATAAATACTATTTAGTATTTAAATATTATAATTATATGAAATATGATATATTAGAATTATATGAAATATGATTATTTAGTATAAATAAATATGATGGATTTATGTATATGAAAAGTATATGTATTTTTGTATGTGAAAAATATATGATTTATGTATATGTATTTATTTATGTATGTGTGTGTGTTTAATTAATTAGATTGGTTATATATTAAATGTATGAATTGTTATCCTAAAGTTTTTTGTGTGTTCACAGGTTAGCAAAAAGAAGAAGCAATTTAGCCTTATTTCCTTCCAAAGATTTCATTATTCCTTCCAACTTCTCTTTATCCAAATAATTACCCTATTTAATCTTCACTTATCCTTTCTTTTTCTTACCCTTAATCGAAGCTTCTTCAACCCTTAGCTTGATAGATATGCATTTAGTAAAGAGCATGTGCCCATGTTAGATGTTAGTGCATGTACCCTTGTGAAATGTTAGACATGTTAGTTAATATATGCATATTAGATGTTAAGTAATGCATGTTAGATGTTAGATGTTAGGTAGTGCATGTTAGATATTAGGAAATGCATGTAAATGTTAGATGTATGTTACTTAATGATATTTATGTAAATGTATGCATAGTTAATGTATGAATATTAGATGTTAGTGCTTGCATGTATGTATACATGTCATGCATGTTTGCTTGTTGCATGTTATTGCATGTATGTTCATGATTGGTTGTTAGTGCATGTGCATGTATGCATGTTCATTTATGCATGTGCATGTATACATATGATTTTGTTTTGCATATCATGTTTGTATGTTAGTGCATGTCATGTATGTATACATGTTCATTTATGCATGTGCATGTATGCATGTGTATGTCTGTTCATGCATATGTGTGTTAGTGTAAGTCATTTATGTATGCATGTATATGTATGTATATGCATATGTGTGTTAGTATAAGTTATGTATGCATGTATATGTATGTTTATGCATATGGGTGTTAGTGTAAGTCATTTATGCATGTATGCATGTTCATTTATGCATGTGCATATATGCATGTAAGTTATGTTAGTGCATGTATGTGGTGTATGCATGTTATGTTATGTATGCATGTTCATTTATGCATGTGCATGTATGCATATGAGTTATGTTAGTGTATATATGTTATGTATGCATTTCATTTATGCATGTATGTGCTTGAATGCATGTTCATTTATGTCATGCATGTATGTTAGTGTGCATTTATGCATGTTCATTTGTGTTAGAGTATGTTATGTCATGCATGTATGTTAGTATGCATGTTATGCATGTTAGCATATGTAATATGTATGAATATGTATAAGTGTATTAAGCTATGTGAATTATATGATGTAATGTATGAATGAATTATTTTATTGCAATGTGTATGTTTAAATAAATGAATGTACTTATATATATGTGTGTGTTTTAGAAAAGTTAATTATCTTATATTAAACTAAGGTTTTTTTAATATGTTAAGTTTTAAATAAGTGTTAATCTTTTATAAAGGTATACTTATATTTCTCATGTGATTTTTCAGATAAAATGCAGACCTGTTGAAGACGAACTGAAGATTTGAAGTGTGGAAAGAATCTACTTAGCTGAAATATATTGTTTAGTTTGTATAGGTTATCATTTATAAACAGTATCTTATAACTTTTGTATGGGAAATCTATCATTAATCTAATTACATTTCATCATTTATGTCTAAAGAAGCTTCATTTAATAGTATTTTACCTCCATCTACATTTGAATTATTATTTCCTAGACCAGTTGATGTTAAAACAAAACTCTAAATACAGAAAGATAAAGTAGTTAGTGAGGAAGTAATCTTACCATCTTATTTAGACGCAGTTGATAGTTTAGAAACGCTTTGCATTCCGGACCTTAGGAAAAGAAAAATACTTGTTCTGCATAGTCACCCTGTGTGCGCTGTTAGCGAGACGGTTGAATTGATCTGCCTGTCGTCACCATTCGCTCCCACATTTGAACCCGACGTGAACAACGGCACAGTAGGACAGGTATAGACATTTTCCTTTTCTTGCATATGCATTAGCTTGGTTTAGGCTACGTGGTTGCAACAGCTTGAGGTGGTCATCTTGGAGAGGCGGAAATCACAAATCTTGTAATTCCCTGGTTGTTGAGGGCTGAGCTTATGCTCTGAGCACCTCCACGAGAATAGGCAAGTCGTGAACCTCATCTCTTCACCCTTACCATCAAGTGCTTGAAGAAATATGTTTGCACACACAGCACTTATATTCTTTGTATTAGGCATTTATTGCTCAACAAATGTATATTTGAAAATTTCACATGCACTCTAGCTTTTGCATCAACTGTCAGGTATATTTTCTAAACTTGAATCTATTTGTTACTATTTAAGTAGGGCTTTAGGAGACATTAAAATATTAGGAATTGTTGGATTCAAAATTCAAAAAAAGATTTTTCAACTGTGAGGTATCTCTTCTCAACCATATATATAGTTTGCTTTCATACATAAGAAGATGGCTTTTTTTGCAGAAGTCATGTATGACATTGAATCATGCATTGTTGCATCCATTAATGAACAGTTTGTTGGGCCGAGTTTGATTCCTTGACATCAAAAATAATTCAAGTAATGATGAAATTTACTGATCCAATTACAGCCTTGCATATGGGTGTTGTTAAAGAGTTAACATTATTAGGAGATACGATGAGATCTGAATTGGCACGAGTACATGAAAAATTAGATACTTTGGAGAATCATATAAACGAGAAGGTGTCAAGCAGTCATAGCAATGGTTATGAGACCCAAGTTCATTGCATGTCTATAGAGTCATTAGAAGCCCCTTTACTTGACCATAGGATAAGATCTTCTCCAATACTAAAAAGACCTAGGTATAAAAAACACCTTGTTCGATGTTTTTGGTGTGACCACATCGGCCATACCTATGATGATTGTGTCGCATTCGAACATGCATGCAAACATCAAATAGTATGTCAGATAGGAAAGAAAATATGTGATTGTCATACTAAAGACCCTTTACACTTGAACCTAGGTAGAGGTGGAATGGTAGAATATTTTGAGCAAAAACAAGTTTGGTCAAAATCAAACAAACGTGGTAAAAAATATTGGAAAGTAAAACGTAATAAAAATATAAAATCTATTGTTCAAGACATTAGCATTCAATCATTTAAAGATATGATAAATAATCAGGCAAAAATGGATAACCCACAAGTTGAAAAGATGGTGCAAGATAGTCAACTAAGTGATAAGCAAGATAATAAGCAATTAGAGTATGAAAGAACAACTTATGAGAAAATAGGAAAATATGAAAATTTACATAATATTTCAATTGATTCCAATGATCAATCACTTGAAGATAAGAAAATTGAAAGATGAAAGGACAAATGAATCATGATACTAGTAATCAAACTAATATTCAAGCTGAAATTGAGCAAAGTAAACAATTAACTAATATAAATGAAGATGCAAATAATGAAAAACTCTTAATGAAAAAGAACAAGAAGTTTTTGAAAATATTATCAATCAAATTACACAAAATAAGAAGAAATCATCAAAAATCCTTTTAAAAAAAAGTGAGTTATCTATGCAAGAAATTTTTGATGTCTTGTATTAAAATTATAAATACCTACTAATGTGTTTTGAATAAATGAAGAAGCAAGGATAAATGTTATGATTTTGGAATAACTTTTTTGAAATAAGTTTATAGATATATGTGAAAGATATGTGAAAGTATGAGATGAATTTTTGAGATAACTATGAGATAAATTGATTGAATGCATGAATGCATGATTGCATTTATGCAAATGTAAAATGTAAGCATGAACATGAAACTCTAAGCCTATCTACAAAACTGCATAACAGAGATCATATATTTGAGCATAGGAGATCCACCCATATAGCTATGCATAGAAGAATGAAACATCCAACAAGATGCTTTTGGTGTGATCAGTTAGGTCATGCGTATGATAATTGTCTTTCTTATGATGATGCATGCAGATTACATTTAGTCATTACACATGATCTTAAGATTTGTGACTTCCAAACCCAACTACCTTTGCATTTAAACTTAGGTAGGAAGGGATGAGAGAATATTTTACCCAAACTAAATTTAGACCTAAAATATGAATTTCAATATAATGATAAAAATATTCATACTAAAATTGATATTGACAAAGATATTGGGAAATGGGTACAAGAGGCTACTCAAAACATTGTGCAAAATACTAAAAAATCTTCTAAACTTATGAATAAGAGGGAAAAGAAATTGATAGAATAATTTTCTTGTGGTTTTTTATATCTAGGAATTTTTTATGAGCTTTTGTTTTACTAAATTTATGATGCAAAATATGAAATATTGATGCTTGATGTTTGATGAAAATTCTCCTAGATAATTTTCTATGATTGAAAAAGATACTAATAGTTGATGAAAAATCTTTGCTTTTAAAAAGAATATGTGTTAATTTCTTACGCTTTTTCAAGTTATGAATTTTTTATTTTCAATGAAACTATTTGACGTTTTTTTTATTGTTTCTTTATAAGAATTTTCCATGATAAATATACTATGAGTTATTTATACCAAATTATGATGATGAATGTGATTAATAATATGCTTCTCTTTTATGAGTATTATGATGGCAAAATATGATGATGATGTGATAATAAGTTGATGACAAATAATGAGTAATGAAAACTGCTTAACTTATAGTTTGAAGTTTATGATTATCAAGTGGAATTTTATTGAAAACTTTTGATAAAATCTAGAGATTGAAGATAGAAGACGAAGTCTAAAATTCAGGAAATCGAAGAAATATATGGATGACAGAAGACGTAAAGGACGAACAATCAGGGGAAAAAGTTTTAATTAAAGATTTTTTGAGTTTTTGTGTATATGCACTGCATTACTGCATGAGTTAAAAGGATATGTTCAAATTTATTTAAAAAAATCAAGTAGAATTTAAGATGTTAAATATCTGATATATTTATGATTGAAGTATGAAAACTTGTATTTATATGAATTGAGTCAGATAGTTAAATAGAAATTTTGGAATTGGAAGCTTGTGGAAGAAAAGGTAGCCTTATTATGAATACATGTATATGCTGAAAATTTTATCCATTAGTATGTAGGATTTTTGTATTCTGCTATTTATTCCTTATGAGATCTGACCTCTAAATGAATTAAAAAAATAAAGCTTCATACCCAATTAGCATATATGTATGTGTTTGTAGTTGGTGCGCTATGTTGGGCTAGTAGGCGGGTGGAACAACCTTGGTCGGGTGATCAAGGCCACGAGCTGATGCTAGTTTCATCATAGGCCTAACCTTTATGTTGTCATGCGCCTTCATGAGTCGATAAGTAGGTGGAGTTACTCTGGTCGGGCGATCAGAGCCATGAGCTGACATCGATTTCATGTAGGGCTGACATAGTTTTGTCATGCGCTATGCCGGCTTGGCAGACAAGTGGAATAAACTTGGTCGGGTGGACAAGTCCAGGAGTCGCACCCAATTTCGGTATAGGCCGATTTATGAAAAATAAATAAAAAGCTAAGTTGGGATGAAGTAATAGAGTAAAAGAAAAATGATATGAAAAATGCAATGAATAGAGAGTCAAACCATAGGAAATAAAAGTAGGAGGCATATAATTCTATTAATTGATGAACAAAGTTTTGGTATATGCTGTTATGCAGGATAAGTTACTTATTCTAAGCAAGTTTCATGAACAGAAGGACTATGAAACTTATGATTTATTCTTATGAATGCTGTGGATTCAGAGATAAAACATGATTTATTCTTATGCTGTGGATTCAGAGATAAAACATGATATTTATATGAATTATGTCTACTTTGTTTTTTTTTAAATGATTTGTACTAATCTTTTTAATTGCACAAAGTATGAATGCATGATAAAATAAAACTTTGAAAAATTTAAACCTTATTTTCAAAAGAATTTGATATGTTCCACTTGAATCTGCAGGTTGGCCCATTGGGACGATGTGCAGGTTTAGTGGGGGCGGATGTCAAAAAGAATTTATTACTCTTAAATTATTACTAAAATTAAAAGATTAACTCATTGTTATAAGTTTGAATAATTTATGAAATTTTTTACTAATGTTTGATTTTAAATTTTACAGGACAAGAAGTTTGATGACTAATACAAAGATATGAAGTATTTACCAAGGTATTTTCTAATGAAGTTATGGGTATAGATGAAAAATCAAGGGTTAGTTAAGGGTTTGTCTATGTTTTGAAAGTAAATGCAAGGGTATTTAAGGGTCAATTGTAGGTTTTGAACATGTTTTATAGGGTTCAAGCTTAGTTTCAAGGTTAATTAAGGGTTAATTAATAAATCTAGAGGGTTATGGAAGGTTAGAAGATTAGTTTATGGGTTAGTTGGGGTTAAAAATCATGGTTTGAAGCTAGTTGAAGGGTAAACCTATGGTTAAGAGATTAATTAAGTAGGTTTTAGTCTATAAATGAGTTAATAAATGGGATAAATATAATAAATGGAACCTTAGCAAATTATTTCAAATAAAAAAATATGTTAATTATTCATTGTTATTATTTTCACTAAGGTTATGGTAACAATTAAATTTATTGATGAGTTTAAATTAATTTATTCTAAAGGTTTGTATTTATTCTAAAGTGATTAAAATAAATAAAAATGAATTGAAAGGTTATATTTAAATCTAAAGTCTATGGTCAAGTAATATTTAATTTGAGTAGTTGTGTGAATTTTTGGGAAAAGAACTAGGAGAAAAACCCACGCCTAAATTCTTGTTGAGATATGTTGAGTTGAAGAGGAGTAAATGTAGGCTGCATGGATCAGTTATCTTAGGGAAAATTGGGGCTATGGTGGGCTACTCTCATCTATATAAAGAGGGAGTACGTACTCACAAGCTCATGTGATTTTTTAGGTACTCTATTTTTCCTTTGCTCTAGACTATAGTCATTTGTGCACACATTTCCATGACTGTTCTCTGGCAGGAGGAGAGAGAAGTCCATCTCTCTTACTTTTGTCATTCATTCAATGGAAAGAAAATTTTTTTTACTTTTTAATTTGTGATATTGCAGAGAAGTGAGGAGGTCGAAAATTTTTCTTCTCTTCTTTATTTCCTTTTCTCCCTCATTTCCTTTTTCTTCCTTTCTTTTTTCTTCCTTTCTTTTTTCTTCCTTTCTTTTTTCTTCTTTTCTTTCCTTGCTTTAATATTGTCCTTCTTTTCTCCTTTATTTATTCCCACTCTTTCTCCCTCTCTTCTCTCTCCTCTCTGCCTGCGGTGCACCAGCGCTGCGCGCGCAGCAGAGAGAGAGAGAGAGAGAGAGAGAGAGAGAGAGAGAGAGAGAGAGAGAGAGAGAGTATTAAATGTTTTTTTTATTTTTCTTTATTTTTAATTTTTCTTTCTTAAATCTTTTCTTTTGTCCTTTCTTCCTCCCTCTCCTCCCTCTCTTCTCTGTCGGCGGCACAGCAGAGCTGCGCACGCATCACAGAGAGAGAGAGAGAGAGAATTGAGTGCTTATATTTTTTTTTCTTTTTCTTTTTTAATTTATATTATGTTTTAAGTTCTATTATTATATATTTTAAATGTTTATTTTCGGATAGTAATATAAATACTATTTAGTATTTAAATATTAGAATTATATGAAATATGATTATTTAGTATAAATAAATATGATGGATTTATGTATATGAAAAGTATATGTATTTTTGTATGTGAAAAATATATGATTTATGTATATGTATTTATTTATGTATGTGTGTGTGTTTAATTAATTAGATTGGTTATATATTAAATGTATGAATTGTTATCCTAAAGTTTTTTGTGTGTTCACAGGTTAGCAAAAAGAAGAAGCAATTTAGCCTTATTTCCTTCCAAAGATATCATTATTCCTTCCAACTTCTCTTTATCCAAATAATTACCCTATTTAATCTTCACTTATCCTTTCTTTTTCTTACCCTTAATCCAAGCTTCTTCAACCCTTAGCTTGATAGATATGCATTTAGTAAAGAGCATGTACCCATGTTAGATGTTAGTGCATGTACCCTTGTGAAATGTTAGACATGTTAGTTAATATATGCATATTAGATGTTAAGTAATGCATGTTAGATGTTAGATGTTAGGTAATGCATGTTAGATATTAGGAAATGCATGTAAATGTTAGATGTATGTTACTGAATGATATTTATGTAAATGTATGCATAGTTAATGTATGAATATTAGATGTTAGTGCTTGCATGTATGTATACATGTCATGCATGTTTGCTTGTTGCATGTTATTGCATGTATGTTCATGCTTGGTTGCTAGTGCATGTGCATGTATGCATGTTCATTTATGCATGAAAATGTATACATATGATTTTGTTTTGCATATCATGTTTGTATGTTAGTGCATGTCATGTATGTATGCATGTTCATTTATGCATGTGCATGTATTCATGTGTATGTCTGTTCATGCATATGTGTGTTAGTGTAAGTCATTTATGTATGCATGTATATGTATGTTTATGCATATGTGTGTTAGTATAAGTTATGTATGCATGTATATGTATGTTTATGCATATGGGTGTTAGTGTAATACATTTATGCATGTATGCATGTTCATTTATGCATGTGCATGTATGCATGTAAGTTATGTTAGTGCATGTATGTTGTGTATGCATGTTATGTTATGTATGCATGTTCATTTATGCATGTGCATGTATGCATGTGCATGTATGCATGTATGCATGTGCATGTATGCATGTGCATGTATGCATATGAGTTATGTTAGTGTATATATGTTATGTATGCATGTTCATTTATGCATGTATGTGCATGAATGCATGTTCTATGTCATGCATGTATGTTAGTGTGCATGTATGCATGTTCATTTATGTTAGAGTATGTTAAAACAAAAATCTAAATATAGAAAGATAAAGTAGTTAGTGAGGAAGTAATCTTACCATCTTATTTAGATGTAGTTGATAGATTTAGAAACGCTTTGCATTCCGGACCTTAGGAAAAGAAAAATACTTGTTCTGCATAGTCACCCTGTGTGTGCCGTTACCGAGACAATTGAATTGATCCGCCAGTCATCACCATTCGCTCCCACACCGTATGATCATAATCTGCTTCAATTGGGGCTTTAATCCATTGATGAACCACTGTGTGATAACATCATCTCGTAAATTCGCATGTGCTGGTGGCAACTGTCGTAAATGAGTCCAGAATAGCATGGCATAATCCTGTACAGTTTGGTGTGGTTTCTGCCTATTGTTCTACAAGTAATCAAAAATTTCGGCGGGGTTCTTCTTTAACCGAAACCATTGTAGAAAGGCATCCTTCACATCATCATACTGTCGAAAGTGGTTCAAACCATATTCGGTTAGCCATCATGCAGCTTCATTAACCAAGGTTGACTGGAACACAATAGCTTTATACGTAGGATCTACGAGATAATTCAGAACTACATAATTAATCTCAAAGGTCCACACATGCGCATCTGGATCATCCCCTACAAAACCTCCAAATTTTGTATACGTGACTCCCGCTGGCACCGGACGTGGTGGAACAATCTGTTGTTGTTGTTGTTATTGCTGTTGTTGTTGTTGTTGTGAGCCACTCATGGAGTGTTGTTGTTGGTGTTATTGTTGTTTCCTGAAATTTGGGGAGGTATCTCTTGATCTTCCTAAACTGTATGGTCAACCTGCTCACTTTCTGGTCCTAAAATGTAGTTGAACCGATTGCTTAACTCCAAATCAATCAGCCCTTCCTCAACTTTGGTGTCAAAATTAGCTAGACTTGCACCGAAAAATGGTGAACACAGTAAGTGTCCACCAAACAGCACCACAGTTTCACCGAAAAGCTTCGAATTACCACCAGGCAATACCGAACTCTCACCGAAAATCACTGAATTCTCACCAGACCAAACTGCACTGCCACCGGAAACATTCTCACCGGATAACATGAACCTATCACCAAAAGTGACCAAATTCTGACCAAATAATGTGGAACTATCTCCGCATTGCGCCTCTGTACAACCAAAAATCACCGTACTTTCTTCAGAAGGTATCGGACTCACACCGAAACACACCAGATTCTCGTCGTGTGCTACCAAACTACCATCGGAATTGTTGCTGGCTAACTGTACTGAACCTTCTGCAATTGGGCTTAATGGTCCTGTACTTCTACCACCAGGGGGTGTTCCTAATAGGTTCCGAACTACCTAGGGATGTTGATCTCTATGGTATTTGGGGTATGATTCGTCGGAACGTGTTACAGGCATATATCAAAGAATTCTTCCTCAATCTTTAATCTTCGTTGCAAACGGCTACTCCATTTCCCACAGACGGCACCAGTGTTAAGTGTTAAAACCCCTTTTATTGTTAAGGTTTAATTCACGTCTGGGTTCTTGGGATGGTCAGGGGTCTGTAAACAGAGGCCCTATTTATATTTCCCCAAACTACAGATTAAGATTATATGACTTCACTGAATTAAGCGCTAAACATATCATCTTCCAGTACTACTGTGAATACGTTCGTTAACGCACATCACGTTAGAAAGTTTACCGAGTAACTCCTTCACTTAGCATGTTAATCAAATTACTCAATACTTCATCAACTTCACTTAATGATTCACTTAATCAATGAAACAGACTCAGTTACATAGAGTTATACAACAGCGCTTGCTTTCGGCTCCTCGCTCATACGAACAGTCTGGCGACTCTCCCTCTACATCACACAACTTCTTTCATTAATTTTGTCAAAGGGTACAACATTGCGCTATGCCTTAACATCATGCGTGCGACTTTCCAGGATATATTTTACAAGAAATATGAGTTCCTTTCCAGCGGCTTACAACTCCTTGAAATGGCACGATGTATGGTCAAAGGAAAGCAGCTTCTTGACAAGCTTTGGATGGAAGTAGTCATGTGTGCAAACTATGTGTTGAATTGCTACCCTACAAAAGAATTGAGAGTTATCACTCCTTTGAGGCTTGGAATGCACACAAACCTGTGGTTAGTCATATGTGCATGTTTGGTTGTTTGGCATATGCTCTTGTGCCATCACAACGACGTCAAAAACTTGATGACAAGGCAAAAAAAAATGTATATTTGTTGGTTATAGTGCTGAAATTAAGGGATATTGTTTGTATCATCCATTGATGAGCACAATTATTGTGATTTGAGATGCGTTATTTGCTGAGAAATTTAATTTTTCCCTCTATTGGAATGCAAAAAATAGCCAATAGCTTGCTCACGAGATGTGTTCAATACACTCATGCCTTTGTTCCAAAGTGGTGCACTTGACTATGTCCATATAGATCAGCCAAGTGAGGCTTAAAGGGCTGAAAAATCCCAAAAAAATAGAGTTGAAAATGCAAAGAATTTTGAGACAAACATGGCTGAAATTTTTCAGCCAAAAATTATCGGAACTACTTGAAATTTCCAGCCACATATGGCTGAGCATTTGCATCAAAATATGGTTGAAAATGAGCATGAAATTCAGCCCATGCATGATATACATGTTGAAGATGTATTACATAATGAACACATGTCTATCAAGAGTGCTCAAACTATGTCAAAGTGACTGAAACAAACTTTGTGATTGAGTGCACCTTTATTTGGTAGAACAAGATCAAGCTCTCACCGTGCATCAAGTAATTTTGTGGATTATTATCTTGTTGTAACATGTAATGAAGAGCCACTTACTTTTGAATATGCATGTGATGATCCACAATGGATGAGTGATATGCAATCAAAAATGGATTCCATACATAGGAATGGTACTTGGGAGTTATGTGAATTGCCAAAAAGATAAAAAGTCATTGGTACAAAGTGGGTTTACAAGATTAAGAGAAAGTCAAATGGTATCATTCATCACTAGAAATCTAGATTGGTTGCTAAAGGATATGTGCAGTGATATGGCATTGACTATGAGGAAACTTTTGCACCTACTTCATGCATTACTACTATTCATATGGTTCAAAGGTACATCAGTTGGACATAAAAACAACTTTCTTGAATGGTGATTTGCGAGAAGAGGTCTATGTAAAGAAACCTCTTGGATTTTCCATGAAAGGGTAATAGCATATTGTTTCTCACTTGCATAACGCCTTGTATGTTCTCAAGTAAACTCATTGTGCATGACATGAGAAAATCCATAAGCACTTGATTGCTCTTGGATTCACATGTAGTCCAATTAAAAGCACACTCTATGTATGCAAAGATGGGGTTGATCTTATAGTGCTTGTTCTTTATGTTGATGAAATACTCTTGATTGGGTCCTTATTGTTGATTTGCATCATACTTTTGATGTCACTTATATTGGTCTTTTGAGCTACTATCTTGGCATCCATTTTGTATTCATTAAGGGGGGAATTATTATGCATCAAGCAAAGTATGTTGAAAAACTACTTCAGTATTTTTATTTGAGGATTCCAAGACAGTTTCCACACCAGTTGAGACAAGATTTAGGTTCTCAATTGAGGATTCCAGTAATGCATTTGACACTTCTCTTTAACATCAAGTTGTGGGATGTCTTATATATGCATACAACACAAGGCCAGATATACAATATGCAATTTCCCAGTTGAGTCAATCCATTCGTATCCTGGCCTTAAGCATTGGCAAGTGGTGAAATGTGTGTTTAGATATCTCAAAGGCACTTTGAGTTTAGGTCTCTTTTATGGAAGACATATTCAACCATGCTTGCATGCTTTTACAGATAGTGATTAGGCTGGTTGTTATGATACTTGCATGTCCGCTAGTGGTAATTGCTTTTTCCTTGGAGACTCATGCATATCTTGGTTGAGTAAGAAGCAATCCACAATGGAAACATCGAGTTGTGAAGCTAAGTATAGGGCAATTTTCACAACTATAGTGGAATCTATATGGCTTAGACGCCTATTGATGGATCTTTGCATGAAGATTAATGTTGCTATGCATATTCTCATTGATAGTCAGAGTGCATTGCTATTGCACCAAACCCTGTGTTTCATGCACAGAACAAACATATTGAGGTGCATTACCACTATGTGAGAGAGCGACTTCATGTAGGAGATATTGATTTGGTATATGTGCCTACACAAGATAATGTGGCAGACATATTCACCAAATCTCTTCCACGATAAAATTTTGAAGCTTTTCACAAAGCTTTAGGCTTATTGTCTAGTGGAGGCTGATCTATCACTCCGTGTATATGTTCACATCATTCGCTTCAAGGGGGTTTGTTACACTCATGTGTCCCTCATGTATCTTTGTTGTGAACCTCTTCCCTATACATGGGCACTTTATACTCTAGTTTTGGCTAGAGGTTTATTGCCCATGTTACCACATACATGATTCACTCATATGTGTGGTGATTTGTACTTAGAGATTTTATTCAGCTCTTACCTCAATTTTGATCATTGTCAATAGAGAGAGATCTGCTAGCCATTCATCTTCTCCCTGTGTCTTGTTGCATTTGTGCTCCTTGTGTGTGCTTCTCCTATGTCTCTCACACTTCTATAAACATCCAACACACCTCATATTCCATTTGAATAAAGGAGAATCTATTGTTTGATACACATTCAAATGATTCAAGTTAATCATTATTAACTTGATTTAGAAAACTATAGAGATCTTTGGGAAAAACTTAAGCTCTTTTCTCGAGCATAATGTCCTTGTTGGAGTTAGACGTTTGTGGAAGCACGTGAACAGCACAAGAAGAAGAAGCTTGGAGCACAACACACAATACTAAATGTATTACCACTAGAATGTACAAAGATAAGTAACCCGTTAGGGCTATAGGCGTATATACAAGCCGGGGGGAAAAACCTCCTAAAGAGGGAAAAACATGCCCCGATCATCCTAGTGTGTTCACACACATCATTACCTAAATATATCAACAAATCCCCCCTGGGAGTGATGCGATGAACAAGGAGATGGTACTCATTTATAAGGAAGTGCCAATCTATGTGGAATCAATCCACAAAAGGAAGTAAGCCCAAAGCTTTGCGAAAAGCTTCAAACTTTTCTGGAGGCAGAGCCTTTGTGAAAAAGTCTGCAATGTTCTCCTGTGTGGGCACATATGCCAAGTTGATCTCTCCAACAGAAAACCTATCCCTGACATAATGATAATGCACCTTAGTGTGCTTAGTGTGAGCATGGAACATAGGGTTCCTCACAACTTCCAATGCACTCTGACTGTCAATGAAGATGGTGGTGGTAGAAGACTGACCAACACCCAAATCTACCATAAGCTGTCTAAGCCACACACACTCAAAAGTCGTTGTGAAAGCTACCCTATACTCAGCCTCACAACTGGAAGTGTCCATAGTAGGCTGCTTCTTGCTCAACCAAGATATACATAAGCTACCAAGCATGAAGCAAAAACCACTGGTGGACACACGAGTGTCATAGCAACCAGCCCAATCACTGTCAGAAAAAGCATGCAAATATGGCGGTAGTGATCCCCCCTTGGGATAAAACAATCCAAGTAGCTGGTACCACTCAAGTAACGAAAGATGTTCTTAAGCACCTGGCAATGCTTGACACCTGGGCAATGCATAAACCTGCTTATCTGTGAGACAACAAACTGAATAGCTGGCTGAGTAATACATAAGTAAATCAAGCATCCAATAACCTACTCATAGAGAACTACATCAAATGCATCTCCAGCATCATGATGATTCAATCGTAAACCTGTTTCCATAGGAGTGGCAATAGGTTTACAGTCTTCAAGGCCAAAACGCTGCAATAATGTGTCAATATATTTTGTTTGACACAAAGCCATTCCACCATCAATGTGCATAAACTGAATGCCCAAATAATGATGCAAATGCCCCAATTTAGACATCTCAAATGATGCATGCAATTCAGCCTTAAAATCAGAAATATGCTTCTCATGAGGACCAGTGACCAGCATGTCGCCAACATACACCACAATGATCAGAATTACATCATTAGCACGCTTAACATATAAGGTTCTTTCAGTTGGACTGTTCTCAAAACCATGTGCAATCAGATAGGCATGTATCTTTTCATACCAAGCACGTGGTGCTTGTTTCAAACCATATAAAGCCTTTCTTAACCTGCACACCTAGTTTTCATGTCCTTTCTACACAAAGCCACGGGGCTGAAAAACATACACTTCTTCATGCAAGTCACCATTCAAAAATGCAATTTTAATGTCCAACTGATGTACATTCCAACCATGATGAGCTGCAAGTGCATAGATGCTACGAACAATAGTCATTTGGCAATGTATACCCACTTAGTGACAATGGCCTTCTTGCCAGGAGACGAGTCACATAAATACCAAGTACAATTCTTCATTATAGCATCATATTCATCTAATTTGTTGTCACGCAAAGTCTACACCAGCCATTTTGGCATAGTTTTTGCCTCCTCAATATCTGCTCTCTCATTAACAATTACATCATGTAAATCTGCATAAAAAATGGGATGATCTGCATCATCACATGAAACCTGCAAAGGTTGAGAATTTGCCTCATTAGGACCTGCACTAGACTATGCACCTGTAAAAAGAAACTGCAAAGTATCATACATGTCTTTGGAGCTAATTGTTGGAAGCGAGGTCATATAGTACATTGTGCATGGTCATTGGTCCATTTTACTCACACAGTATACAGGATGTGTAGGATCTTGTAGTAGCTCCTCTACAACCAAAGGTGTTGGGCACTATGGATAAAGCAAGTGCCTCCTATCAAACCCATGTGGGTTCGATTCGCGGTGGCAGCACACGGATCACAAAATCAATTTTGAAAAGCATAGTTTTGAATAAAACTCACGAGCAATGGCAAACTAGAATCATGACGTGATCGTTTGTTTTCTTGTGGCGATCGTGCTTTATTGATGTGCTTTTGGAGTGCTTTTCAAGGGACAAACAATACTATATAACAAGAGATTTGGCTCATTGTTGATTCATCCTACACCTTTTGCAACACCAAGCTTTGGAGCTTTGGTACCTCAATAGAGGTAGTGCTTCTTAGCACATGGGGCAGCCATGTTGCTATCTTGGAGCATGTTGAGGAGCGGCTATGGAGTTCTTCTTGGAGAATAAGAGTGTGCTTACACTCTTGCTTATGGAGAGGATTTACCCCGTAGCAGCTTAGTGGTGTGGATGGTTACTTCAAAGACATTGGATGGTGATTAACATAAGATTTACATCTTATGTTAAGAATTCATGTACATATTTTCTTTATGCACACAGGTACTACTTGAAGTATATGGAAGTGGCATCCATATCAGGAGGAGTCCTATTCGGCATAGGTACAAGAGAATCAGTACATGTATGCTTTATGCATATTTGGATGAGGTGTTGAAGAAGGTATGTTCATATGAGTTTGAGGATTTCTGGCAGCAATCTTGTTAGCATTATTTGTTACTTTTGGAAGTATGTGATCTTTTCACACACGTGTCTGACTTAGGGTCTTCCATAGCCTAAGTTCAGATGAGGGTTTGCTGATTATCAGTTTTAGACTGATCCTTCCTCTTTCTGTCACTCATATTCACTCTTCTACAACCTACTAGGTCACACATCTCATATATATTCAGATTTCTATCCATACATCTGGATATGTTTGTTACATTTGTACATTCACTCATCCATTTATTTTTGTTCACATAGAGTGGTTGAGAGTTTTGCTCCCACATTGTAAATTGACATTTGTATATATGATAGTGTGAGTAAGCAGTGGCTTACATAACACTTTACACATGCTGTTTAATCTTTCTCTATCTTTGTCTCATCATTTGTATGATTAAATGTGGTATGTTCATGTTTTGTCAATATTGGAAGATTGCTAGAATCTATGTTGTAGATCCTGGACCTATGGAACTATGGACCTGTGGTATTTGTTATGGGCCTACTAAATTTCCAACATTCGGTATCAAAGCTTTAGAGTTTTGGTATCAGAGCATTCATGCTCTCAGATTCCCAAGTTCCCAGATTCCTAGGTTTACAACATATGGTTTCAGTGCATCTTCTAACATTTGACATATAACATACACACTTAATCTAGATGAGTAGAGATTTGAGAATTATAGACAATTATGTTACATGTTTATCTATCAGTGTGGATTATGAAGTTGATGATCTGTTAGTAGCCAAATACTTTTGGAAGAGTATGAAAATACTTTACAAAAAGGATTGTTTGAAGACCAAGACTTGATGAAGAGAAGGCTACTTCAAATTCAAGGAAGAACAATGGTCTGGAGAAGATGAAGGAATCACATCAACATCAAATCACAGGTATCAGTTTCTACTATCAGATTATCATTTGCAGGTCATATCTTAGAAGAGCAGTTAAGAAGATATTTGAAGGATTCAAGGAGTGCTTTTATACACTTTCATTATTTGAAAGTTAAAGGCTACATCAAAATAGGTATCTAGAGGTTTTTCTAGAGAGTTTTGAGAGATCTCTTTCATGGCAAGAAAGCTCATCTAAGAAGACAAATGTGGAGAGCATATCAGTTTTGTTTTCAGCCAATCTTATGTTGTAAGTTGGTGTTAGCAGCAGACAAGGGAGTCAACGAAGATCTGGCAAATAGGCCAGTAATTTTCCTCATGAAGAAGCAAGTACGAGCACGCACGCAGATCTAGCACTAAGGCAACCTTTAAATTTTCAAATCCTTTACACCATTCAAAGTGATTTTCATCACTAAACACCATTGTAAATACCAATTCATCTTTTTGTAGCTCCATTTTGTGCAAGCCAAGGAGTCCTTGAGCTTGAGGAGCTTTAGAAGTATCTACCTGCCAATTTTCGTATTTTTTAGATATCGTTTGAGCCCTCAAATAAGCCCTGGAACCTAATTTTTAACTAGGCCGGACACTAGGTCTGGACAGGGCCAAAACTTAGCCAAAAACTATAAAAAGAGCTAGAGAGCTCATTTTTTAGGTTAGATTGTAATTGAAACAAACTTGTAAGAGCTTTTGAAAGTAATCTAAGAACTCCATTGATTCTCCCTCTTTGTCTTGCCGTGTGTGCGCGTGTGTGTGTCTGTGTGTGTATGCTAGTGTGCTTCTCACTCACGCACTTGTGCCGCCACTTGCTCGAGGTCTTCATACCATCCTCACGTCTTCCCGGATTGACAATTAAAGGAGGTGCTACTCATCACTGAGCTACACCAAATTTTGGCGCCGTTGCCGGGGATCGAGCTTTGAGGACGAGCGTGTGATGGTAAGACGTAGAGTTGATGTGTTGGAGTTGTAGGTATTTTCTTCACTCTCATCGACTTTCTTCTCCATCTTCATCATTATCATCACCATCTCCCACCTCCATCTCCATCATCGCGAAAATTTCTGTTTTTTGATCATATCACCTTCCCCACCTCATTTCCCTCATTTCACTTGTGAGAGAGAGCGAGAGAGCGATATTGTGTGTGCGGATTTTGCATGTTTCTTGAGTTTCATTGCAGGTTCTTGCCGTATCATCATCCCCAGGTTCCTGCGCAGGTACGAAACTCGACGAAACTGTCTCGCGGTCGCAGGCTTCTGTCGATCGCGACTGACAAAAATTTTTGGTCTTTTACAAAATTGAGTGCACCACTAGAACAAGCACAAAGAGCACATCCTAAAACATTAAAAACAGTAGAAAAATTCCGAGGTTTTCTGTCAATCGCGACCGACAGCCTCTGTCAATCGCGACCGACAGACCCTGTCAATCGCGACCGACAGACTCTGTCAATCGCGATCGACAGACCTCCACGATCGACTGACTGCCACGTAGGACCCTGTCAATCGCGATTGATACCGTCGATCGCGATCGACAGCCATGACTGACACCTCTGTCAATCGCGATTGACACCGTCGATCGCGATCAACTGAAATTCCACGATTGATTGACTTTTACGCATAGCCACGTGTCCATCGCGACTGATAGGCCCCCGATTGACTGAAATTTCGGCGAAAAAACCGGAAAACGTGTCGATCGCGATTGATACCGTCGATCGCGATTGACAACCACGATCGACTCTGTCGATCGCGATTGACACTGTCGATCGCGACTGACAGCCCCGACGGACACCTCTGTCGATCGCGATTGACAGACCTGTCGATCGCGATTGACAGGCTTTTCGGCCAAAAAATTAGGGATTTTTATTTCAAGTTTGGGAAAAGTTTTGTGGCATTTTTTTCAATCCATTAGCATTTTGTGAGGTTCCTACACTTGTGATTTGGAGAAAATCCTAGGATCTGTCGGCCAGATTGAATCTTATCTTAACCCCCTAAACCCTGAACAGTCATAACTTTTTCATATGAAATCAATTTTTTGAGCTCTAGGGCTTGTTGGAAAGCTCGTGGCATATACTACACGCCCTCAACTGTTTTTTATAAAGATAATGCATTGATTTTCAGATAGGGTATTTTGAAGTTGACCATACCCAGGGGGATCAAAGTCAGGGGTCTTTAGAATTGTTTTCTTAAAAATCACTATGCAAGTTTGTGTTTGTGCTACAAGAATGAAAATAATTGGTTCTATCTTTGGAATTTAAATCTTTAAGCTAACTTTGGAACTCTTACAGATCCATTGAGAGCATCGAAAGGCGTTCTAAGCAAGTGTAAGTGCAAGCTTGGGAACACATTTCCTGGGCACTCAAGGGCAACCAAGCAGGAAACAAAAGGTTGGAAACTTTTAACCCCCTCTGTCACTTCATAGCTTAGGCTAAGAACGACGAGAGGTAGGAGTAAGTCAGGGCGATGATAGGCAGGTATCAAGTTGAAGACTACCTAAAAACTCAAGTGCAAGCTAAAAATCTGATCTCTGTACTGTCGATAACATAAAGGAAAAGGACCTAACGTGGAACGATCAACCTGAAAGTACGAAGAACATTCAAGCATTCCTGATGACGTAATATCAGACAAGACCTTAAACACGAGAAACAACTAAAAAGAATCAAGTGACTGATACCAATTGATCGGCAACGAGGTTGTACTCTGGGCAAAGAATTGGGCTACTTAGATAGGCATATGAACCTTAGATCAGGACGACATCTAGTAAGGGAGAGACAGAGCCTTAGATCTTCAGAGGCTAGTGTTAACCACACTGCTAGGTCTTGGGCCCAGCAGTTGAGCCACCACTCGTACTACCCTAGCTCGGAGACCAGCGAGTCAGAGATGTCGCAAGGCATGGACAGACCTATGGGAAGTTCAGGAGTGCCATACTTGTACAGGGTAGAAGGCCCTTACAAAACACAGTTGGAATACCTTAGGACCAACCGATTAGGTGCTAGCATCTATGAGGACGGCCTGGGAAGATCCGTGGTCCAGATTAAAAACCCTGACCAATGCATAGGACTAGAGCACCCAGCTGTCAAGATTGAAAACGGTGCATACCTGGACAAAGAAGGAACCATATACGTAGTCACCAGTCACCCAGATAGGACAGATGAATTTGGGAATGTAATCTCCGAAGCGGACTTAGGTGACTTGGAACAAGGAAACATGGGTGTAGAACCTAGAACCCCTCGAGGCAAATCTGTTCTCACTAGGATTATCACACCTGAGTGGATTCCCCAAGACAACAAGAGCATAGAGTTGTTCCTCAATTGAGAAACTGACGAAGCCTTTTGGAGGTATAAATCTAATCAGGCAACTGATATAGGAAATATCATGATCTATGAGTTTAAGGATCCTGATAGCCCAGGCAGAGTGACCTACTTAGATCACGCTTCAGAAAGGATCTTTGTGGTTACAGAAAATGATAGGCATGCTTACACTTGGAACGGTGAATTCATTTTCCCCCAACCAAGATCGAATGTATCCTATGGTCACCATGGAGTTGGTACATCCCAAGCTCATGGAACTCAAAGAGACAGAAGTGGAGATAGACCAGAAGTAAGCTTTGCCAACCCAGTGGGTAGAGAAAGAACGAGGACGGAGACGAATAGGGTAGAACCTGAGATACTTAGAGCTCACAGGAATCAAAGAAATGTGGATGGATTTCCTCTGCGGAGACCTAGAGAGCACACTAGAACTTTGAGACCGACCCAGCTAGTTAAGTCCATGAAGAATTACTTTGATGGCACAGGAGATCCCTATGATCATGTGGCGGAGTTCAAGCAAGTCTTGAGAGCTGAACAGGTGGAGGATCTATTCACGCAGTACAATGCCTTCGGTCTAACCCTTAGGAACACAGCACTTACATGGTTTCAGCCATTGGATGAGCAACAATTCAGGTGTATAGACCAACTCCTAGAAGCTTTCATTGTAGAGTTCTCTAAGAGTGGGATAAGACACAATACCTCCTCATTGATTCACAGCTTCAAACAGACTCCCCAAGAGACTGTAAGATTGGTAGGAAGAAGATTTAGACAATATCTCGAAAGATGCCCTGTTTCGGAGCTACCCACATCTGCCAAACAAGTAGCCTTATTCCTTGATGGATTGCTGAGTACAAAATTGAGATCCTATGTGTATCTGAAGGACCCTGGGACTATAGAAGAGTGTGTACGCATGTGCATTGACATTGAAGATAACCTAGGGGAAGAACTAGAGCTCTCCAAAATCTACAAAGATTCAGATAGTGCATCTAGTCACTCTTCCACGCAATCCACATCAATTGAGGAACTCGCAGAGAAAGTAGCTCAGAAATTAGGTGTAACTAGCAAACAAATCCCAAGGTTTGCCCCTGTGAAAAGGTGTTATACATGCGGTGGTGACCATATGGCAAACGTGTGCCCCATTATGGCTCAACCCCAGGTCAATCCAAATAGCCAATATTGCACCATAGAACGAAGGTACACCAATCATACTGCACAAGATTGCCCATACAACAAGCAGGCTGTTAGGCAACCCTACCCTCAGCCCTACCAACAAGGCAGATACCAGAACCAGAATCCACCACCACAATATGCTAGACCCCAACAAACCTACCAACCACAATATCAGGCCCAACAGAGACCCCAACCGGTGCTAGTTCAACAGCCTCCAAACCCAGCTAATGTGATTCCGGTAAAGTATGCTGTTGCAGAAGAAAACCTGAATAGGGCCATAGTACCAGTAACCCCATTGATCTCAGAAAGTGACCCGAGTGACCATAGCTTTGATTCTACATATGTCGATAGTCCCCAGGCTTACTACATGCAGTCTCCAGAACATGGTGAGTCCTACTATAGTGAAGAGCCAAATGAAATAAGTTGGGAGTCAGATTACACGAATGTCATGTATGCAAACCCCAACCCTAGGCCTCAACCTAGGCAAGTAAGACCTCCATTCCCAAGAGGACCATGCTACAGATGCCAAGGAGATCACCTCATTCGTGATTGCCCCTTACCTCCACCCACACAACCCCAGTCAGTGACGATCCAAGGCTTTTGCCAAGATTGTGGAAAAGAGCATCTCTTACGAGATTGCCCAAAAAACCCCAACAATATGCCAAAAATCACGCCTATCAATGTTATTGGGTTAGTGGTAGACTCCACAGGGAGCGTGACTTCCACTACACCAGTACAAGTGATCACTAGAGCCCAAGCATTGCAGCAAAACCAGGGTGTAGGTCAGGAAAAAAGCCCAGAGGCTAGTGAAACTGAGAGCATAACCAAGAAAAGGACTAGAGCATGGAAAGATAGTCGGGAAAGAATGAAACGACAGTGGGTTAAAAAGATGAGTGAACTTGAGGAAAGCATAAGAGAAACCAAAGCCAGGATAACTGAACTCACATCTCAAACTCCCTCTCACACTACTCCACCACCACCATTCCCATCTCCATCCTACCCACCACCTTCCAACCCGCCTCATACGACTCTACCACCCCCTAGAGTAGGATCAGTCCTAGCAGATCCCACTCCCGAAGACCTCAATATGATGCTTAAAGCATATCAGGCCAGAATACAAGAAGGGCCAACCATAACCGATCATGAAAAGTGCTACCCTAGAGCCGAGCTAGAGCTTGAACGAACTAAAATTTGTGCTAAGATGGTGGAATTGGCTCAAGCCATGTTTGAAGCTAGCCGCCTCTTTAACATCTCTAGCTCAGCTAAGACGCAGTTACACTTTGATGGACTGCTAGAAAGAATAGAGAGGCTAATTGCACAATCAGAAAAGGAACCTGCCCCTCAAAGAAAGGAAAGGACAAGAGAACGGATAAGCCAGCCTCTTCAGGTAGCCCATGTGCCTCCTCAAGAAGCTTATAATCCCCCCCAAAAGGCAGATGAGCCCCCCTTGAAAGCTTACGTACCTCCACAGGTTGCCTACATTCCTTCTCAGGGAGCGTATGAGCCTGTTCGGAAAAGTAATAGAATAAGTAATCCTCCCCAAGAAGCTTGTGCTCCAGCCATCTATGAGAACGAGGAGAGAGCCAACGATAGAATAAGCCCTCCTTCCCAGGTTGCTTACGTGCCTAATTCTACGGAGCCAGACACTTCTTCTTCTATGAATCGGTTTGCACCAGACTTCCTACGAGAGATTCAAGAAGACAAATGGGATAACGAAAGTGAAGTCGCCCCTCCCTTTGAACTTGTGGATGATGCACACGACCAATTCCCACAAGACATCCCATCTATTTACGGGGAACATGAGAGTACTCAGTCTCATGAGAGATTGGACTTTGAGTCTAATTCCATACAGGAGCTACCCCACTTCACAGGCCCATGGGAAGCAAAGTCCACATGTATGAGAGCACCCACAGTCATGGTAAGGAACGACGACTCAGTCATACCTAGGAACACGGAGGTAGTAAAGAACACCAAGGTGCAGCGCGATCTCACATTGGAAGAACTGCCTAAGGATAGACCAAAAGCGCGGAAATATGTAGCCAGTCAAGTAACTGAAGTTGCAAAACCTCGTTCCTAGATAGGATCCCATAGGACGGTGCCCGAAATTCCCTTGGATAAGATAGGAGATATGTGTGAAGGCGAAGAAGGGAACACCTATCTTCCCATCACCTACCAGGAGTACACCACCAAGGCAATTTTGGACTCAGGTGCAGGAGTTGCAATTGCCACCACTTCCCTATGGAAGCGTTGGGGCAAGCCGGCACTCAGGCCAACGAGAATGAAATTGCAAATGGTCGATGGTCATATTGAGAGACCCTTAGGATTGCTAGAAGGAATAACTCTCACCACTTGTGGTGTCGAGTTTGAGCATACATTTGCCATATGTGACTTCAACAAAAATCATGCCTATGAGATGATTTTGGGAAGACCATTTATGCGACAGTTGCAAGTGGTACAGGATTGGGGGACCAATTCTTTGTACCTGCAACACTTAGGTGTTACGACCAAAGTCAATCTCAAGGATTATTCTCATAGAGACGTCCCTCCTATCCAGTGGAATCCCATCCATAGAGCCAAAGATGATACAGAATCGGTGCATTCCATAGGGTCAGGATCCTCTTGGATGCATGAAGACACCCACTTATGGATGTGCAAGGTAGCAGTAGAGGAAGAGAAGCGAGAAAAGGCCAGAGAAATAGGTGCAAACGAAACTCATAGACCCATTCAAGACCCAGCCTATGCACCTATAGTGTTTCCGGATGAAGAATTTGAACCTCACGGTTGGGCAGAAATCTTAGCAACAATGGACGTAGCCATCAATGAAGAACAATGGACACCTCACTGTGATGAGGATGGCTATGATTTCAGTCTTCTCCATAGAACCAATCATGGGAGAGGCAGTTCTAGAAGAATGCGAACCTAGCCCTGAGGCATTTGAGGATGCAAGTGACTCCGACCTAGAGTCAATCATTATGGACCCACCATTTGCATCAGATGAGGAATACTTCTATGAAGTAGAATTTCAACCCCAGAGGCATGGAGAGCTTACAAACGATGTAAGATTAGCAACACAGGTGACCCAGAAGGAAGAAGGGAAGAAACGAAAGAAGAGAGAAGTCTCACCAGAAGAGGAAGAATCTTTGTTTGAGGTCCCAGAAAATTTTAAGAAGTATGAGATAGATGACAGGAGAGTCATGATAAGAATGCCTAAACGAGAGGCACAAGTAGGAGAGGCCTATGATAACAAAGAAACTACCAAGAAAATAGTAGTGGCCCTAGAAGAAGGAGAGGAGAGATGCACGTACATAGGCCATGAACTAACAGAAGAAGAAGAGCATGCATTAATTGCCTTGCTAAGAGAATACAGAGATGTATTCGCTTGGAGTTACAAGGATTTGAAAGGTGTTGACCCGGACATATGCTCACACACCATTCCCATGACCTCAGATGCTAAACCTTCTAAGCAAAAGCCCTATACATATAACGATAATTACGCTGCTAAGATCAAAGAAGAGATAGATAGACTGGTTGAAGCTGGATTTATCTATGAAATTGAGCACATCGAGTGGGTATCCCCCATTGTTGTGGTGCCCAAGAAAAATGGCAAGCTGTGTGTGTGTATTAACTTGAAAAAGGTTAATGCAGCCACAATTCGAGATAACTATCCGCTTCCCATCACAGAACATCTCTTAGAAAGAGTGGCAGGCAAGGAAGTGTACAGCTTCCTTGATGGATTTTCGGGCTACAATCAAGTAGCCATAGCTCCAGAGGATCAGCATAAGACAGCCTTTGCCACAGAATGGGGCATTTTTGCTTTTAGAGTAATGCCGTTTGGGCTTACCAATGCACCAGCTACCTTCCAGAGGCTGATGTGCCATGTGTTTAAGGAGTTCCTGAGGAAGAGTTTAGAAGTCTACGTTGATGATCTTTGTGCTCATTCCAACATTAGACAAACCCATATCCCTGAGCTCAGACAAATCTTTAACAAATGTAGAGAATATCAAGTCTGCCTAAACCCAGAAAAATGTGTTTTCATGGTCAGGCAAGGCAAGATTTTAGGGCACATAGTGTCAAAGAATGGCATATCTACCGACGAAGAGAAAGTGAGAGCCATAGCAGAGCTACCTAGGCCAAAGAATGTCAACGAAGTACAAGCTTTCATGGGGCATTGTGGCTATTACCGACGATTTATACACATGTATGCTGTCATTGCAAAGCCCATGTACGGACTCCTGACTAACTTTGAGTGGACGGATGAATGTGAGAATTCCTTCCAGGAGCTTAAACGAAGATTATGTTCAGCACCAATCTTGACCACACCAGATTGGAATAAGCCATTCCATGTTCACGTGGATGCATCCAATTATGCCATTGGATGTGTGCTTGCACAACCTACTGGTGAAGGTAATATGGATCTTCCAATTGCCTATGCCAGTAGACAATTGAATGCGGCTGAACGGAATTACACCACTACAGAGCGAGAAGGATTAGGCATGGTATATGCAGTTAAGAAATTTAGACACTATTTGCTTGCAAATAAGTTTAAATTTTTTACTGATCATCAGGCATTGCTATACCTCGTAAACAAGCCATGCAATACAGGAAGATTAGTGAGATGGTTTCTCTTGCTAATGGAATATGATTTTGAGGTTGTGGTAAGGAAAGGTAGGACTCATTTGAGAGCTGATCATCTCTCCAGGCTCACATCGAGAGAAGCCCCACAAGGAGTATCGGATGATCTTCCTGATGCTTACTTGTTTAATTTGGAAGTGGTGCCACAGTGGGCTAAGCCATTGGTACCAGTATTGACATACGGGCCTAACCATCCAGTGGTAAACACACGGAATAGAGAGGTTGTAAAAGCCCAAAAGTACCACATCATGGCTGGAAGTATGTACAAGCACACAGATCAAGGGATCTTGGCTTGCTGCGTAGAAGAGGATGAGTACTCTAAATGGTTGCAATTAGCACATGTAGGTGCACTAGAGCAACACCATTCAAAGCAACGAACTTTACAGACCCTAAAGAGACTCGGAGTACATTGGCCAACTATGGAAGCTGATGTCCAAAAGTTGTGCAAGGAATGCCCAATCTGTTGCACTAAACCACCTGTGGAACACGCTACTCTTTATCAAGTATCCATTGTGCCAGATTGGAGCGAACCTCTAGTATCCTTCCTGAGGACAAACACATTCCCTCCAGACATGACTCTGGCTAGGAAAAGGAGTTTAGAACAAGAAGCCCTGGATTACTCACTCATTGGTGATAATCTATATAAGCGTGGTAAAGATGGTTACCTGAGACTGTGTGTCCATGAGAGTGAATATCTTAAGATCTTAGAAACTGCTCACCAAGGTGTAGCAGGAGGACACTTTGAACCGGATCGGGTGATCAAGGCAATACTATTTGCGGGTTTCTGGTGGCCTACCCTTCACATGGATGCACATACCTATGTGAAACGGTGCGATGTCTGTCAGAGGACTCAGTATCCTATACGCAAAGATGAGATGCCACTGAAACCTATGATGGGTGAACGTGCGTTCTCTAAGTGGGGAATAGACTTCGTAGGCCCTATTAATCCCCCAGCTAAGGGTTCTCATGCAGAATACATCATTGTTGCAACAGACTATCTAACTAAGTGGGTAGAGGTAAAAGCTACGACAAAGAATGATGCTCAAACAACTGCTAAATTCTTGTTTGAGAATGTATTCACAAGATATGGACTACCTATAGAGCTTGTAAGTGATAGAGGCACTCATTTCTTGAACGAAGTGATTGAAAATCTACTCCAAGAATTCTTGGTAATACACAAGAAGTCTGCCCCTTATCACCCTCAAGCTAATGGACAAGCTGAGAGCACTAATAAGATCTTATGCAATGTACTGACGAAATTAGTGAACACTAAACGCTCTGATTGGGACAAACAGCTACACCATGCTGTTTGGGCATATCGAGTTGCCTACAAAACGGTACTCCAAGCCACCCCCTTTCAGATGGTATTTGGCCAAAACGCTGTGCTACCCTTGGACTTCTTAATACCTACATTGAAAGTAGCACAAGAACACGAATGGACAGGTCACGAGCTCTCCTCTAGGATCTTTGACCTTGAACGATTAGGAGAAACAAGACTGAGAGCCACTGCAGGAATATATGCAGCCAAGAAGAGACAGAAGGCATACTTCGATGCCCATGTGAAGGATAAGGGTTTGAAAGCAGGAGATCTAGTTTTAGTCTACACACTGAAGCAACACGCAAGGAAACTAGAAAAGAGAGGCTACGGACCAATGATCATCAATAGGATCTCCACGAGTGGAGCAGTACAGTTGGCCACATTAGAGGGTGATGTTCTCCCAAACTATATTAGCGGTTGCAGAGTCAAGTTGTATCAGGAACCCCTCACGGAGGAAATGCTCAGCCGACTCAACACTGCTAAAAAACGCAAAGAGGAAGAACAGCGAGTTCGAGAAGAAGCTCAAGCAGAAGCTTTAGAACGCATCAGAAGGATGAAGTTACGAAGGCAAGGTAGAGATCAACCTAGAGCGAATGACTATGCAGATCAAGGATATCCTATGGCCATGTGTAAAGTTGCAGGAACAAGCTCGCATAGGATAATTGATAGACGTCCTTTCATAACACTAGATATAGGACAAGGAAAGAGTGCAAGGAACGTAAGAGCCTTGATTGACTCAGGCGCAGCCACTAGTGCTGTTAGAGTGTCTTACTGTCAAGAGTTAAAGTTAACTGTCAATCCTGTGGAAGCATATCTCATAGGATTGGGAGGCGTGGAAACCCCTTGCATGGGCGAGGTGGAACTTCCCCTCTACATTCATGATGAGGAAATGACTGTTAAAGTACTGGTGTGTCAAGATGAGGATCTCACTGAACCTCTTGTCTTGGGTCAAGATTGGATCTATGACCAAGCAGTCAATTTAAACCTAAGAAGTGGACTTCTCCAGGATTGGGTCAATCATAGTCGAGTTACAGTAGAATTAGACAATGGAGCACTCAAGGAACTAGGAAAGGCACAGACTCCTGGTCCTTCCAGGGGTACACATGAAGATGACCATGCTGTTCTTGTCCAAAACCATGTGTTGCAGAGGAATGATATTCGCAAAAAAGGAGTCAGGGATGCAACGGAACTCCCTTCTTTTCCAAAGGCCAGAAGGAGGCAGCAACCCAAGGTGGATCAAAGGCAGAAGAAGCAGAGTACTACCTATGTCCGAGATCAAAAGTACCTGCGCAGCAGAATGTCCCAGAAAGTAAACCATGTGTGGGTGCGGAAAGGCGAACAACCGGTTGCACCACCGCCGACTACACGGGCTAAGTTTCTTATTAATAACCAACAACACGACATTAATAAGAAGTCTTGCAGAAATTCTCCTGCTAACGTGAAATCTATTTGGGTGCCCAAGAAGTCGATGAAGGCTAGCCCACAATCAAGACAAATTTGGGTGCCTAAGGCTTGCTTGCGGGCGCAAGTAGCTACGCCGAGGCCACGACCTATACAGCATAACCCATCTACTCGTACAGCCAGTATTCACTCGTTCTCAACACTCAGGAACTCACCAAGGCCCATGAGCATGCATATAATCAATTGTAAATGGGTCCCTAAAAGGCCTCATTTTCAAACCCAGATACCGATAAAGCTCTCTAGAGTCTCTACGAAACCGAAAACAAAGCCCATCCACTGCATTTGGCAGCCTAAGACTTGCAATAAACCCCCCGACCCCAATTTGTAAATTCATCCCCACTTACTAACATCATTAGTCTCCTAGGACTACCCAAGCATTAACTACACACACGTGCACCGAACACTTACTAACCCATTATTCGCTCCCGACCCTCATGTTAATATTGTGATGGGAACAACGACGGTCCTCCCCTGTCCTGTACAATATTAACACATGGTTGTATATTCTCACAGAGACAGGCAGCAAGAGGTAAAATGGCAGATACGGTTGGAACTAGCTCCCAGGCCGGCACCAGCCCCCAAGTGGTGGACATCGAAAGCCTTCCAGTCGAGGAGGAATTAACGGAAAGACCAGTGGCATTACGAGCACTGCATGCCATACCAATCCAGAATCCTCCACAGGGTCACACCATGCCGGTGGGCAAAACCTCACACTGGTTCAGTGACGTTGCTGGACCCCTGGGTGAAGGCACATACATGTGGGAGTCCGAGGTAGAGTTCAATGGACGTTGGGGCAGATACCATTTCTTTACGAGGGAGTTTGAAAAGCTGCAGAATAATGAAGGACTGAAGTCGATATGGAAGAAGGCTGGGCTTTATGATTACTTCAAGTTCCAACTACCAAAGCCGGATTTTCTAAGGTGCTCATACTTAATTAGTACCCTCACTCCCAGCAAGGACAAGAAAGGATACAGTTCCTTTGTGCTCCCATCACTCACAAGGGGCAACGAGCTGAAGCGTTTCCGCTTGACTATCAACTTGGTGAGAGAAGCACTCGACATGAGAGGTATGCACATCCCAACAGAGAAAGAGACTATGGTCCCAGACAATATGAAGAACAGGAATCTGACGAAGTTGAAGGACATGGTTGCGATGACACCTACGATTGCCATCCACTTACGCATGGTCATGCAACATTTCGCCTTCCCCGCGTAGGAGAGGTTCACAATGCCTCCCAAAAAGATCTGGTTTAGCCTCTACCTGGCGGATGCTTTTGAGTTGACCATCAATATGCCCCACTGGATTATCGACCAGATTCATATGGCTCATCAGAGATGGTATAAGAAGCAAAAATCTGTGTTGTATGGTTGCTGTGCACTTACAAGAATTGTATACAGATGTCTCGCATATGATGTACCGGTGCAGAGGGCTCTGATCTGGTCCAGAGCACAGGAATTTCAACGCAGATTGTCAGCTGTAGGGCCTCCCTCAAAGAAGATGAGAGGCGCCGTCCAGATGCCTTGTGCACAAGCTCACGGTGCAACCCTGACGCCTGAGACAACCCCAAGACTTCCCCGACGAGTGCAACCATTTACTATCAGGTTACCCAGGCACAGCACAGATGGCCCTAATCTTGTGTTTCCACCAGTACCGACTGATCTGGAATTCCCTCATGGATTCACTCTGGAGGATCTAACGGACGAAGAAGTTGCAAGAATCATAGATGCTGTAAATGTGGAAGTTGCAGAAGAGCAAGCCGGTGGACAGCAAACTGCCCCAGACCAAGCCCAGCCCAGCCAACCGGACGTAGTCAATGTGGACGATGAAGAAGAAGCTCATGAGGAGGCACAGGGTGGACAATCAGAAGCAGAAGAACAAGAGTATGATCAAGAAGCCCTACAAGTACTGGAAGGTGCCCCCGCCTATACTAACGCATTAAAGAAGCTTTATGATACGATGAACCGAGTCCAAGAGCAACACAGGCTATCATTAGCTGCAGGTAAAGCCCTCATGAACCAGATTTTGGAGGAGGAAGGCGTGGACGAGCAATACCGTGCCACCCTGGAAATGATATCAGATGCTTTGGGAGTACCTGAAACGGTGCATACTGCACTAGCGCAATCACGAAGGACAGAGAAAAGATATGGAAGATGCCCCCCACGAACAGGAAAACGAATGAATGTATTAGGGTCAGGACCACAAGGCACCCCCACAACCACTGGCACAGCACACACTGTTCACGACACCGAGGAAGCCCACACATTGAGTGCACCTCCATCACCTCCCTTGCCACCTTCTCCCTCACATCCGCCCCACTCACCTCCCTCTACCACTATAACCTCTACTGTCACCACCTCCGAACCCACTACACACACTGACGCACAAACCATCAGTCAACCCACATACTCTATTTCCACTGAACACATAAGTCTAACCACAGCCACGGTAAACCCCACTACTTCCATCACACTTCCTGGGAGTTCACAATTACACACACCTCTATACACGTTCACAACTATCACCGCCACCACAATCCCCATGTTCACAGTCACTCCCATCACTGCCTCCACTTTTGAATCCATGGAGGTATCACCCACATCTGCACCTCTCCCACCCCCCATTTACCCACAATCTCCCATTCCCCCACCTCCCCCCTCACCCTTCTCTAGCACTGCATCCACAATTCCCTTTCCCTTTCCCTTCCCCGCTGCATTCAACACCATTTCTCCCACCATTCCTTTTAATAATGTATGTAATAATATGTATCAATGCATGTCCCAACTTCAGCAACACTACCAACACCTTGACAACCAACATACAAGGCTCTTCCGAAGCCACGAAGATCTCCAAGCACGATGTAAGGATCTTGAAGAGCAGAAGCAGCTACTACAACAGCAGCACGTGACATTACAGGAGCAATACGCACAATTAGAAGCCAACCCACCCCAAGCAGATGATGAAGAACGACGACACATGGACGAGCTGCTACATTCTCAGATCACGGAAAACCTGAAGCTTCGACGGAACTTGGGCCTCCTATGCAAGCATATGTCTACAGCGCTAGAGGAGAATAAAAGATTACAGAAACAGAACGAAGAAAACCTGGAGGCGGCCATGGAGGGTTCCCCACAGGAAATTGACCCAGAGCGATTCAAGGCCATTCCCTCTGAGAATATGAAGGTGGTGTTAGAAACTCATGCAGATCTAATGGAGGCCCATGCCGCTTTAGAAAAAGAGAGAGATGAGTTACGAAGACAGTTGGCCACCCGACAGACAGAACCCAGCCAGAGCATAACCGCAGAAGAAACAGCTGAAGAGGTCACTAAACTCCGGGCCGAACTTGAGGAATTACGCAGCAAGGTCATGCAATATGAGCGTCAGCCCTCCCCTCTAGTAGAGCCCGAGCCTGACGATCTTGTGCCAATTGAAGTAGAAGAAACATTCGAGGATCCCTATGTCCCGATGCCAACACCCGGAGGTAAGCGAACAGAACAGGGCATGGACACAATTGAAATCGAGGCACCTGAATGGATGCAAAAGTTAGAGAAAGTAGCCACGACGCATGATGACAGGGTAGCAGTCCAAATCGCATTGATGTCAAAATTGGAGGAGGTTGTAATAAAATCCGATTATTTTAAGAACCTCTCACACCATAGGTGGATCGGCCCATCGGACGACCTGTATGTTCCCTTTTGCGTTCTAATGGCGGATTATAATGCGGAGATCAAGCACCACACCTCAAGGGAACCTACCTCTGCCACCCAGTTTGCTCCTAACGACATCCCAGAGAGTGCCAAGCAGGGGCATATTCGCCAACCAACGTGGAGAATTCGACTGCTAGAAACCTACCCGGAAATGGTAAGAACATGGAACAACATGCCATTGTACATCAAATATAATCCATGTTATTGCCCTGTATTTCGAAGGAGATCCTGGCCGGAGTACACACAAACAGCGCTGACAATTAAAGGATGTGAGAAGTGGCTCAATTATGTGTACTTCGCACCACCGAAGGGCCCACCTACTATTGGATATATGATTTCGACGATTCGACATTGGGGGGTCCGTTTCAAGAATGTACCTGATGTCATGACTCAGATGTGCCTGAAGATTTTTGAACTTATGCTGGTCACCTTCAGGACCTTCAAAAATGTCAAGGAACCGCATCTCTCAGCACTAGGATTTAATGAAGGTAACCAGGACCTTGTATACGACATGAGCACAACCCCATCGATTAATGTTGTGTATGCATGGCACGCTCGCATCAAATATCTACCGGCCTGCTTCAAACAAACGTTTGAAGAGATGTTTGTCACGGGATTCTGGGAATATCACTCTGAGATATTCATTCCCAGACCATCCCATCTCTTGCAGTTGTTTGCAGTGGAACAAGCTCTACATTCCGAAAAGCTACGTATACCACATCCAAAGGTTCCCGGGCCGGTAGACTGGGATGCTCTACTCACAGACCTGGCCAAAGGATTGAGAATCGCCGAACACCACTTAGCGCAGGATGTCGTCGAGTACTACATTCAGAAACCCACACAACAAGGGTCTGTCAGGGACGACAGACGCGAGAGAGGGGGGGTGTTAGCAGCAGACAAGGGAGTCAACAAAGATCTGGCAAATAGGCCAGTAATTTTCCTCATGAAGAAGCAAGTACGAGCACGCACGCAGATCTAGCACTAAGGCAACCTTTAAATTTTCAAATCCTTTACACCATTCAAAGTGATTTTCATCACTAAACACCATTGTAAATACCAATTCATCTTTTTGTAGCTCCATTTTGTGCAAGCCAAGGAGTCCTTGAGCTTGAGGAGCTTTAGAAGTATCTACCTGCCAATTTTCGTATTTTTTAGATATCGTTTGAGCCTTCAAATAAGCCCTGGAACCTAATTTTTAACTAAGCCGGACACTAGGTCTGGACAGGGCCAAAACTTAGCCAAAAACTATAAAAAGAGCTAGAGAGCTCATTTTTGAGGTTAGATTGTAATTGAAACAAACTTGTAAGAGCTTTTGAAAGTAATCTAAGAACTCCATTGATTCTCCCTCTTTGTCTTGCCGTGTGTGCGCGTGTGTGTGTCTGTGTGTGTATGCTAGTGTGCTTCTCACTCACGCACTTGTGCCGCCACTTGCTCGAGGTCTTCATACCATCCTCACGTCTTCCCGGATTGACAATTAAAGGAGGTGCTACTCATCACTGAGCTACAGTTGGTTGGAAATTTTTGCTCACATTTTGTATCTAGAGAGGTAACTCTAGAAAGGAAATTCATCATTAAGATAAAAGGTTCGTGAATTCAGTCATATCAGTCATTTGAAGCAGAATTTTGATTCAGAGATATGAGGAGATGGTAAAACATGATTCTATATTCACTTCCATTTGTATACCATGTTTGTTTTGTCTCTTATTCTTAGCACTAGAGGAAGAGAAAAGTTCATTTGAAGAAGTCAAGAATGCTTGCTACTTCAAGATGAAGAGAACAAAAGGTATGGAAGAGAATTTTGAAGATGTTGACATCATCATCAGGTGGAAGAAAGATGCAAAAGAAGAAAGTCCAACATTTCCAAAAGAAAAGTAAGACTTCCTTTTCTCTCATATTTTCCATATAATTTTCCTACTTTATCCTCTACACCCAAAGACAAGTCTACGAGAACATCTTGTGTGAAAGAAGAAGCAGTTTCTTGTTTTGCATTATACTTGGTCATGATTTAGTAGATTTGACAAAGAATTGCATTGAGAGAAAGAAAAGTAGCAGATTGTGAAGACAACTTGTATGTTTTGACTCATATGTATGAGTTATATATAAGTTGAAGATTTTGAGCAGGTAGTTATATGTTCCCTCAAAGAATTCTTGGAGTGTCAATACAGAGCTACTTGGTATATGACAAGTTGCAGAGAAGTATATTTCTTCTTATCTAACTCTTGAGGTAAAAGAGTTTTTTGTAGCAGATGTTGAAGACTTGGGTCGAGGTTTTATGTTTGGAAAAGTTACCTCATATTCAGTGCTTTCAAAAAATTTAGGAAAATTCAGATTTTGGATGTACTAGTCAGTTGAAGAATCTACTTTCTATGATTGTCTTGTTTTTTGGATACATGCTTGTATTCAAAAAGGTGTTCCATCAGATGCTATCACTTGATTGAGAATTGGAGTTAGCCAAAAAGAAATTCAAGCAGGTACTTTCACATTTCACCTGGGAAGAATATGAAGATATGAAGTATCAAACTTGCAGCTTTTGGAGTTCTCAAGGTGAGAGTTTGTCCACTTATATTTCAAGTAGGAATTGCAGATTCTAGGGAAGGATTTGTTTGAAGAAATTTTTACAACTTTATGTAAGAAGTATGCACACGTAGAGACATTCAGGTAATAAATCAAACATTCAGTCATGAAGGTTTGATAAGAGCATATTATACACAAGTATTTTGTCAGATAGATCTTGTATGATCTTGTATGATCTTGGATGATCTTGAATGATTATGAAGATCTTGAGTATTTATGAGTCAGATCTATCCTTTGTTTGTGAAAGTTCTTAGCATTGGAAGAAGTAATTCAAAGATTCTAGATTTGTGTTGCAGAGGAATAGAAAAAGATACTTTTTATGTTGCAGAAGGTTATGAATCCTAAAATGCTTTCTGCAAAGTTTTTTTTTGGACCAGCTAACCTTATTCTAAATTTTGGGAAGCTGAGGAATAACAGGGAAAGCTATTAGCATGTGCACAATGCTAATAAAGGTGTTCATATTATTTGTTTCGGACACAGGTATTAATGTTATGAAAGATCATATTTATGAAGGAAGACGTTCCAGATTTCATAAATTCTGATATATTTGAAGAATTCTGGATACTAGTGTTAAATCATCCAGGGGGTGATGAAACATGAAGACTTATTTTTTAGCCATATGTGAAAGAATGCAGAGTCATACCTATAAGAATTCCACATATTCCTATATCAGGTGTTCCTATATCAGGTATTCCTATATTTCCTTTGTCACTTTCTCTTTATGTTCCAGCTTTGAAAGAAGAAGGAAGAAGGAGAATGTCTCGAGAAAGTTTCTATTAGGTGTTCCTGTTCAGGAGAAGGTTCCAGAGTTCTATTGAAGAGAATCTTGATATTTCAGAGAGGTATGTTTTAGAAGTGCACACATATATGTTTATGCCAAAGTTTGAAGGAAAGAGGTATGAAGGATTTACAAATTGAACAAGGATGAAGACATGATGACATCATAGATATGAAGTTTTGATGAGACTCATGAGTTGAGTTGAGTTGACTTGACTTGAGTACAGTTAGAGATGAACCAATAGTGTTCATAATACACTAAGTTGTGAGTTGTCAATCACAAGTCCCAGGATTCAGTTCTTGATTATGTTTAGTGTATTTACATGACGCAACAGAAGTACGTTGAGAAAGCTTTCGTAAGGAAAATGCAAATATGTGGATCCTAGTGTATGTTTTCAGGTTTGAGAAGACAGGAGACAGCAGGTTCAGAGTTAGTACTTGCTACATTTGTTGTCAAGCAGTGATTGCTTGATGTATACATTATTGGATATCTAGTTTGCATATTTTCTCAGGTATTATGGTTCATATTTAGCAGATTCAGTTTTTTTGGAGTTTGAAGAAAGTCAAATTCAGTTTTGAAGAAGACTTTTGAAGAAAAGGTTTGAAGGTCAATTTGGGGAGTACAAGTTTGAAGCATATGAAGTTTGCAGATGAATGAAGTTACATATCCAGATCAGTTTGTACCAATATGACATTGCAGGGGGGATTGTTGGAAACAATGTCATATAGTACATTGTGCATGGTCATTGGTCCATTTTACTCACACAATATACAGGATGTGTAGAATCTTGTAGTAGCTCGTCTACAACCAAAGCCACTGGGCGCTATGGATAGAGCAAGTGCCTCCTATCAAACCCACGCGGGTTCCATTTCCGGCAGCAGCACGCGGATCGCGAAATCAATTTTGAAAAGCATAGTTTTGAATAAAACTCACGGGCAGTGCCGAATTGGAATCATGACGCGATCGTTTGTTCTTTTATGGCGATAGTACTTTATTGATGTGCTTTGGATTGCTTTTCAAGGGACAAACAATACTATATAGCAAGAGCTTTGGCTCATTGTTGATTCATCCTACACCTTTTGCAACACCAAGCTTTGGAGCTTTGGTACCTCAATTGAGGTAGTGCTTCTTAGCACATGGGGTAGCCATGTTGCTATCTTGGAGCATGTTGAGGAGCGGCTATGGATTTCTTCTTGGAGAAGAAGAATGTGGTCACACTCTTGCTTATGGAGAGGATTTACCCTACAGCAGCTTGGTGGTGTGGATCGGCCATCTACATAATGTATTTGAAGATTGTCTTCTACATGAAGATTTTAGGATACTTCAAAGACATTGGATGGTGGTTAACATAAGATTTACATCTTATGTTAAGAATTCAGGTACATATTCTCTTTATGCACACATGTACTACTTGAAGTATATGGAAGTGGCATCCATATCAAGAGGAGTCCTATTCGGCATAGGTACAAGAGAATCAGTACATGTATGTTTTATGCATATTTGGATGAGGTGTTCGAGAAGGTATGTTCATATGAGTTTGAGGATTTCTGGAAGCAAACTTGTTAGCATTCTTTGCTACTTTTTTAAGTATGTGTTCTTTTCACACACGTTTCTGATTTAGGGTCTTCCATAGCCTAAGTTCATATGAGGGTTTGCATGATTATCAGTTTTAGACTGATCCTTCCTCTTTTTGTCACTCATATTCATTCTTCTACAACCTATTAGGTCACACATCTCTTATATATTCAGATTTCTATCCATACATTTGAATATGTTTGTTACATTTGTACATTCACTCATTCATCTATTTCTGTTCACATAGAGTGGTTGAGAGTTTTGCTCCCACATTGTAAATTGACATTTGCATATATGATAGTGTGAGTAAGTAGTGGCTTACATAAACTTTACACATGTTGTTTGTTAACTCGTGTTGACTAGCAGAGTTAATGCTCAATTGTGAAACGTCTGGTTCTAACTATCAGAATGGCGTTTAACCAGTCTTAGTGGGTTCTTGGGAGTGGTAGGGGTCCAGGTACCGCACACCCTCGGGTATTCTACTGTTACACACTACCTCGTGGTACTACTCAGAACAATAGAATACTTCAGCTTTACCGAATATAGGTATATACTCCTAATCCACAGTATGGCGACAATCCTAACACGAATCAATCTCAATACACGATATCGTTACACAGATTTAATCACCAAATTAACATGACTACAAACACGCCCATCAAACGTGGATGGATACAGAACGCAAGATACTACTCAGATATTGGACACAGAATAACTACTCAGATAACTACTCAAATACAGGAGAACAACAGTAACACAGTAATAACTACTCAGATATCAAAAGAACAACAACACAGTGAAACCGAACACACCCAGACGAACAATCTGGTGATTTTGAAAATCGCGCTCCCCTTTCCCTCGTGTATCTTTTCATTGCTTTAAATAGAAATTTTACAAATGAAGCGTAACCGCTTTTCGCGCGTGTGATTACATGTTTTCGTTTTATATTTGCCAATCCGGCGGCCAACTAACACTGGCACGCACGGTGGACTTCAAACCCGCATGTCAAAACTTTACTGTTTGGCTACTATGCCTTCTAAATACATATTGCGGGCTAGTCTAAAAGTTCGGGTAATTTTCTTTTTGAGTGTTTCTAACATCTGTACTAAAATCGATGGCTCTACTAACTGTGCATCTGTCCTAACCGCGCTTAAGGCGATCGCTTTGGTAAGCAAAATTTCAGCCTGCATTTGCAAAAAGGCCTCCTGCAAATAAAATTCATTTGATAGGGTTGCATCCCTTGAAATCTTCATTTCGCCCAATTGTTTCTGCATGTCAATTACTCTTTCTTTCTGATTGATCAGTTGATTATCTATCCTTTCGATCTGTTAGTTCTGGAACTCTATTGTTTTGTAGTAAGCATCTCGTTCTCTACGAGCATTTGCTAAGTCTTTTTGATATTTGGTTTCCCTGTTCAATTGGTGTTTAAGTATATTATTGACTTCGTCTAAAGATTCTTTTGTTCTATGTAGTTGTTCTTTTGCCTGCTTAGCTTCTCTCTGCTGCTCTTGGTTCTTCTGTACTGCTTCTTGCAGCTGGACTCTTGTTTCTTGTAGTAGATTTCCAAGTGCAATTCTGGCATCTTCCTTATCTTGCATATCTAACTTCAATTGCCTGATTTCGTCCTGTGCTTCGTTTAATAATTGGTCCTTTGCGGCGAGCTGTTCCAGTGCTGTCTCTCTTTGTTTGACGAGTGTTTGCTGTTCTGCCAGTTGAGCTTGGAGCTGGAGAATCTGTGCCTGGAGCTGGTGGTTTTCGGCCTTGACTACATCAACTTCCTCCTGTAATGGTGTAATATCCGCTTCCAGGACATCCACCTTATGTTGTAATTCATTGCGAATATTGTCCGTGACTTCTCTTATCTGGACTGGTAGTTGCTAGGAGAGGTCAATGAGCAGTTGCCCCATTGAAGCAAGCTCAGAGAAGACTCGAATTAAGGGGAGTAGAAGAGGGGGTCGAGGTTGTGAAGAGGATGTGGTGTGGAGTTGTTGGGAGGTCGGTGGAGAGTAATTGGGTGATGAGGTGGAAGAGGCTGTGGTCTTGACGGGTGTGATGGGTGGGATCGGAAGGATTGGGTTTAGTGGAGGTTCCGGTGGTGGAGTGGGAGTGGTAGAGAGAGTTTCGATTACCTTATTTTGTTGTATTTCAGTGTTGTCGGCTGCAGATTCCACTACCTTAAGCAGCCTTTCGAAAGCTTCTTGTTCGTCGGCTTGTTGCTCCTGTTCGGTTTGTTGCTGAGAAACTTCTTCGGTAGAAATGGATTCTGTTTCCGTCTGTTTCTCCTGTTCCTATTGCTCAGATGAAGAAGACTGCGCCGCTGAATCATGTTGTATGGATGTGGTGGTGTCGTGGAAGGTGTCCTCTTCTTGCTTCTTGTCTTCTTCATTTTCTTTATCTTTTTCGGCTGAGCCTTGTGCCTCACTTTCGGATGAGCTGATCCTGATTCTTTTTCTGCGGAATAGTTGGTTGATTTCTTCTTGGTCTTCTTCATCATCGTCTTCGAGAGGTTGTACTGATTCTTCATGTCTTAGGACAGGTCCTCGCGGTAGTGGTTGTGCGACAAGGATGGTCGGAAAGAGAAATGATAGAATATGCGGCAATCTGGACCTTGGGGTGGCTCCCTTATTCACCTGTTTGATTATAGCTACACATTCTTTGTGGATACGTTGGAAGAAATATGTAGCAAAGTTTACTGGTTCTCTGGAAGCTAAATCTATGGCTGAGTAGAATGGGCGTGAGATGTCGTAAGTTCGCTTTTGTAAATTCAGGATTGCTACTAGGAACTGCAGGGCTGATCTTTCTGGTTCTGGTCGGCATAAAATTGCTTACTCGTTTGATGAAAACCTAGGGAATAATTGTATCATGGTTGAAATGGGAAGGTTCGGGCCATTTTGTTGGCCTTGCGCAGGGAGTCGAAACGACTCAGCGAATGACCGAAGGGTTATTACGGTCGTGTTGGGCAAGGAAGTGATTGGCCATCTCAGCTCTGTAGCAGGTGTGTTAGCGATGGCGGAGATGATGTTGGCGAAGAATGGGTGGGACTCCGCTGAATGCCAGGGAAGTTCAGCAAAGTTTGCCAACCCACGTACGTGCAGGTACTCTCCTACCTCGGTAGGGAGTCCGTCACGGAAAGCAGCATAGTTCGCTAATGCTTCCATGGCGCGCACGAAGACAGAGCCCAGAACACAGATACACAGAACACAGATACACAGAACACAGAAAAACACAAAGCACAATCACAAAAACACAATAGCGTTTTTTCGGCGAACTGGAGAAGTTTATGTAGTGGTGCTTTAGCAGAGAGTAATCAAAAGTAGTAATAATCACGCGGTAGGGGAGTGATAATTCTTAACTTCGTAATGCAACAATGAAGAGCTCGAAAGGGCAGGGCGGCTTTATTCATAAATATTGTTTAAAACGCGGATACTTATAGTACTTGTAAATTTAAAAAGAAAAGAAAGGTAAAGAAAAGAAAAGTAAAACCTAAAAACACGGTCCACCGCCGAATGTTTTAGTGCGGGCTAGAAGGTGTTGATACGGTCGCAGCTTCGAACCATTGATTACTTTTGGAAGTGGCTTTCCCATCAACGTAGTCAACCGAAAAGTTGTTGGACCAATTTGTTATGAAATCCTGTAAGGATCGAGCCAACGTAATTTGAATTTTCCTACAGACCTATTCGTCTTTGCATTATAAAAAAGGACAAGCTATCCCACCGAAAAAACTAGAGTTTTCAAGAGTCGATCATGCGTACGAGTCTATCTTAACTGTATTTCTTGCATAGTTAAAAAACTCTACCATCTCTGCTCGTCCAATTTCCTGAGTGAATCCAACCGAAACAACAGTGAATCTTCCGGTAGCAGTTTCTGAGTGATGGCTACATGTAAACTTGGTATAACTATTTCCATAGGTGCGATTGCTTCCATACCATAAGCTAATTTGAAAGGGGTTAAGCCTGTTGCAGCCTTGTATGTGGTACGGTATGCCCATAACACTGTAGGTAACATTTGATCCCATCTTTCCAGTGTTTCCATGATCAATTTCTGAAGCATATTCAACAGAGATTTGTTTGTACTTTCGGCCAGTCCATTTGCACGAGGGTAATATGGTGAACTAAATTTATGGGTGATCTGGAACGACTATGTCAGTGCTTTAATCAAGTTGTTCATAAAATGGGTGCCTTGGTCTGAAACAATTTCCAGTGGTAAACCAAATCGTGGAAAGACATCAGTTAGCAGACATTTTGCTACCGCAACTGTTGTAGCAGACCGTAAAGCCCAGGCTTCTGCCCATCTGGATGCATAATATGTACAAGTCAGTATGTAACGGTTGTTATTGAAGACTGCTAGAGGTGTAATTGGACCGATAAAATCAAGACCCCACTTTTGAAATGGTTCAAGTGGCATAACTGGTTGCACGGGAAAGAGATGACGTTGCAGCGGTTGTCCAGATCTTTGACAATTATCACAATGTTTGACAAATTGTGACACATCTTTGTACATAGTTGCCCACCAGAGACCACTCTGTAGAATTTTCCAGTGTGTTAAGTCTGCTGCAAAATGGCCACCGGAAGGAATCGAATGAGCCAAAGTAATAACTAAGTTAACTTCATGCGGTGGAATACATCGAAGTAAGATTCCGGTATGATCCACATAGTATAATTCTCCAGCAATTAACCGAAATCGGCGGCTGAAAACTGCAATTTTCCTGCGTACTGCCGTAGAAGTCTTAGATGGAAGGCAGCCATCAGTGAGAAAGGTCAGGATCTGATCATAATATGTAGATGGTATAGGTGGGTCTGTAATTTCATCATTCGTTGGTTCAGAGCTATAAATCGCTGGAGTCGTGTCATCTATACCTACCGGAGCTTCACCGAAATCTAAGCGAGATAAGAAATCTGCTAAGGCATGTGAAGTGCCTGGCCGATGAATGACTTCATAGTCAAATTCTTGTAAAAGTAGAACCCATCGTGCTAATCGTCCACCTAGATGTTGTTGCCGAACTAGATAGACAAGTGCAGCATGATCTACATGAAATGTGAATTTACGGCCGAGTAAGTAATGTCTGAATTTTTTGACAAAATATACTAGCCCTAAACATTCTCTTTCTGTTACAGAGTAGTTCTTTTCAGCAGGCGCAAGTCTCCTGCTAGTATAGTAAACAGGTCGGAACCACTTATCTGTTTGTTGCATCAGAATACTGCCAATGGCAATATCTGAAGCGTCGACGAAAACATGAAACGGGTTATCCCAGTCCGGAGGTTGTAAGATTGGGACCTGGGTCAATAAACACTTTAGTCGATCAAATGCGGTCTGACACTCTTGAGTCCACTCAAACTGTCAGGGGGGTTTTGGTGATCAGCTTGTTCAGTGGTATTGCCAAATGAGCAAGCCACTGTAAGTGTCGTCCATGCCATCTTACTTGGCCCATGAAGCGCATAACTTCCTTCGGTGTAGTGGGCACCGGAGCTTCTAATACTGCTGAAATTTTATCTGGATCCACCTGTATACCTTGTGCAGATACAGTGTGACCAAGTAGCTTGCCACATGAAACCGCAAACATGGATTTGTTTGGGTTTAAGCAGAGTCTGTATTCTCTGCATTTCTGGAAGCAGCACCGTAAATGGAACAGGTGTGCTATCATCTTACCGAAAATTAAAAAATCATCAAGGTAAACTTGCATAAAAGAGGTGAGATAAGGAGAAAATATTTCATGCATACATCTTTGAAATGTACTTGGGGCATTTCTTAATCCAAACCACATTACCGTACAAGCAAATACACCCCAGTTGGTAATGAATGCAGTTTTCGGTATATCTTCTTCAGCCATTCTAACTTGATTATACCCACTGTACCCATCTAAAAATGAATACATTTCATGTCCTGCTACTCTATCAAGCATTGTATCAAGAAAAGGAATCGGAAAAGGATCAGGCACTGTAGCTACGTTCAGTTTTCGGTAATCTACACATATTCATAATTGCTTGTTTTTTTTTGGTACAATAACAATCGGAGAGATCCATTCAGCATGCTCTACTGGCACAATGAATCCAACTTTCAATAACCTATCAAGTTCTGCCTTTACCTGCGATGCATAGTTGGGATTCATCCGGTAGCTGGGTTGCTTTATCGGTCTTGATTCTGGCTTTAGCACGACCTTGTGCTGGTAAATGCGGGGGTCCAACCCTTTCATATCCTTGTAATCCCATGCAAACACATCAGAAAATTCGCGAAGTAGTTGGATTAGATTTGCTTTGAATACTTCCGGTAAGTTTTGCTTTATCTTTACAGGACGCGGATGATCTTCATCCCCTAAATTATAAGTGATCAGCTGATCTTCTGGAACATACAATTGTTGGGGTTTCTCTGTATCGTTCGTTGGCTTGAAGAGTTGTTGCAGTTTGTCGTCATGTATAGCAACAGTGTCTTCTTTCTTATCTTCTTCTATTATAGGCATCACTGTACAGACTGAAGCATTCCAATTATCTACAATAGATTGTAGATCAATAGTTCTTAATGAGATTAAGTCAGCGTTACTTTTTAGAAACTCTTCTTCTTCATCATCTGATAATCCATCTAACATATGGACTGGTTCAGCAAAATACGGTCTAGCGTGTAACTCGCAAGGTTGTATAGCATCTAGTTTTACCACATATTTATGATTTGCATCCTTAAAAGTGAGCTCTTGTGCAGACCAGTCCTGTATTACCTTCACATGCTTCAGCCAAGGTCGGCCGAAAAGAAGGTTGTAATCAAGAGTGGATTCCGGTAAATTTAATATGACAAAGGTCATCTTGAACGTCGTACCTTGTAAAGTGATTGGTACATTTCGTACGAGTCCGATGGGATGGACTCTTGATTGATCGGCCATTCTCACAAAAAAACTGAACTGGTTCGATTTCGGTCCACCCTAACCTTTTACATAGTGCAGCAGTAGCAATGTTGACTCCAGATCCTCCATCAATTAATACCTGTGTGATTTTATGATTCTTATACCATACCGTAATTAAAGGAACTGAATGATCGACCGTAGATTCGGGTTCCGGTTGTACTGTTGCTGTCGCTGGAATACAAGAAGGCACCGGGTTGAACTGCTGTTGGAATTGTTGTCGAATTCCGGGTACTAATGCGAGTAGTTGGCCCAGAGGCAGGGTGATAGATGCCTTCGATAAAATTTCCCAGGCCTGTTGAGATTGGTTGTCATGCTCCACCGGTGTTGAAGTTGATGCTTTCTTGATGATGAAGCGTCTATTGTTGGTAATATGTCTGCTGTTGATGATGTGCCTGCAGCTGCTGATGTGCCTGCTGTTGAATTGGAATCCTGTTGTTGTGCTCTTTCTTTGGTTAACGGAGTCTGAGTTACCGGAATAGGATCTGGGAAGACTGGTGGTTCTGTTGTGGTCCATTGACTAGCCTTGTTGTACATTCTTTGTTGTTCGCGTATTCCCAGTTCAAATATTTCTACTGCTGGCTGCAGCTTTTTGCCAGAACGGGTCTGAACTGCAGCGGCTTGTGTTTCCACAGGTGTGATTTGTACCATGTTAACCATTGGATTCTGACGTTCCTTCTTTCTCTGATCATACTCAGCTGCATCCTTACAAAATCTCCTAATATGACCAAATTCACCACAAAAATGACAGCGCGGTGGTGGTAGATTGGGATTTTCCGGTGGTGGTCCGGTCTGCCAACGGTTTACATTATAGTTGTTATTCCTCTGTCCTCTGTAATTTCGATACCCTTGTTGCTGGTTGTTTCTCATTTGCGGAGGCACATAGTGATTGGCTGGCTGCCCTGGTTCCTGTATAATTGCGTTGACAGTCGATGTTCCCTGTACTTTAGCATTGTATGTGCAGTTTTCGGTGGTGTGTCCGGCAGTGCTGCAGATAGCATAGAATATCTGATTAAGTGCACAAGTGGCACTAGTATGGCCTGAATTCTTGCATGTGATGCAGTATACTTGTCTGGTCATATCTTCGGCTACATTTCTGTTTGTTTTTAACCACTCTAGATCTTCTGTAAATCCTCCAACCTTGTTTTCCAGCTGTAGAGTCATTGCGATTACGGCATCTAGTGTCATTGCTCCTACACAGCGTATGATCATAATCTGTTTAAGTTGTGGAGTCAAGCCATTGATGAACCACTGAGTGATAACGTCATCCGGTAGGTTGGCATGTGCTGGTGGTAGTTGCCTTAGATGCGTCCTGAATAGGGTAGCATACTCCTGTACAGTTTGATTTATCTTCTGTCTGTTGTTTTGCAGATGATCAAAGATTTCAGCTAGATTCTTCTTTAGCCTGAATCGCTGCAAAAAGGCATCTCGTACCGCTTCATAGGTGCCGAAGTGATTAATATCATATTCTGTAAGCCATCTGGCTGCTTCATCGACCAATGTAGATTGAAAGACAATAGCTTTATACGCCGGATCCGGGGGATGGTTGAGAACTACGTAACTTATCTCGAATGTGCATACATGAGCATCCGGATCATCTCCTCGGAATCCGCCAAATTTAGTGTACGTCACTCCTGTCGGAGGCAGCCTAGGTGGACATAACTGTTGTTGATGTTGCCCATTCATGGTGAGTGTGTTGTGACTATCTTCTGTATCTCAAGGCTGAATTTCTGAACTATCAGAATCTGTATCGTCGGACTCTACACTTTCCGGTGCGATGATCTTGTTTAGTATGCTTCGAATCTCGGTTTCGAACAATTTCCCTTCCTTCTTGATGTCAAGTGAAGGGAGGCTTACTCCAAATAGTGGGGACTGGGCTGAAGATTCACCCAGAAATGGTAACTCGTTATCGGAGAACCGTAAATTCTCAGTGACTTGTACCGAAATGTCATCGGAGGATATCGACTGTTCACCAAAGCAAAGTACTCCATCGTCTTTACTGCTGTCTTTGACTAAGGCGTTCATATTCGTCAAAAAATTTGAATCTTTACTCAATGTTGTCAAATTAACTTCGGGTTGCGTTCTAGTGGATTCTGGAGTTACTATGTTTTTGATAGATTGTGCTGAAATAGTACCGGAATCTGCCACAAAGACAGTAGGTTCTACCGGAATTTGACCTGTATTACTAAAAACGTTCCTTGCTATCTTCTCTACTGGTTTGGTACTTCCCGCGCTTCTGCCTCCTGGAGGCATCCTTAGCAGGTTAGATACCCACGTTTGTCTATTCTTAGGATACGTTTTGCCGGATCGAGTAACCGGCATATACTGCACGTACTATTCTCTACGATCGTTCGAAAAATTCTGGGATCTTTACTTACTAGTAATCAACGATCATTTTCGATGCAACTTTTCGATAGGTAATCGACAATCTTAAGGCCACTTTCCCACAGATAGTACTTTCGTCAGGTAACTGGCAATCTTGATGCCACCTTCCCACAGACGGCGCCAGCGTTAACTCGTGTTGACTAGCAGAGTTAAAATGCTCAATTGTTAAACGTCTGGTTCTAACTATCAGAATGGCGTTTAACCAGTCTTAGTGGGTTCTTGGGAGTGGTAGGGGTCTGTTAGATAGAGGCCCTATACTTAGTTCCCAAATCTTAGCCACGTTAGAAACATGTGATGTCACGTCTTAGCTCAATTGCTCAGGTACCGCACACCCTCGGGTATTCTACTGTTACACACTACCTCGTGGTACTACTCAGAACAATAGAATACTTCAGCTTTACCGAATATAGGTATATACTCCTAATCCACAGTATGGCGACAATCCTAACACGAATCAATCTCAATACACTATATCGTTACACAGATTTAATCACCAAATTAGCATGACTACGAACACGCCCATCAAACGTGGATGGATACAGAACGCAAGATACTACTCAAATATTGGACACAGAATAACTACTCAGATAACTACTCAAATACGGGAGAACAACAGTAACACAGTAATAACTACTCAGATATCAAAAGAACAACAACACAGTGAAACCGAACACACCCAGACGAACAGTCTAGTGATTTTGAAAATCTCGCTCCCCTTTCCCTCGTGTATCTTTTCATTGCTTTAAATAGAAATTTTACAAATGAAGCGTAACCGCTTTTCGCGTGTGTGATTACATGTTTTTGTTTTACATTTGCCAATCCGGCGGCCAACTAACATGTTTAATCTTTCTATATCTTTGTCTCATCATTTGTATGATTAAATGTGGTATGTTCATGTTTTGTCAATATTGGAAGATTGTTGGAATCTGTGTTGTAGATCCTGGACCTATGGAACTATGGACCTGTGGTATTTGTTATGGGCCTACTAAATTTCCAACACTAACAGATGTCTCCTTAGTACATGAAAGAAATGTCTGAATAGCATCTTCCATAAAAACAACATCACGGCTAACCAGAATGCATTTAGTCTATCGATGATATAGATGATAGCCTTTACTTTTAGAATTGTACCCAACAAAAATACATTTTATTGCTTTATCATCCAATTTTCTACAATGTTGTTCAGGCACTAATGCATATGCCAAACAACCAAAAACACATAGATGAGCAAAAGATGGCTTGCGACCATGCCAAGCCTCATATGGAGTGATAGACCACAGCGCTTTAGTGGGACACCTATTAAGTACATATGCTGCACACATGAGAGCCTCAAGCTAGAAACTATGTGGTAAAGCCTGACTCTTGACAATATACCTCGCCATCTCCATGAGTGACATGTTCTTCCATTCAACAACTCCATTTTGTTGAGGTGTATACGACAGTGTACATTGATGTTTTATCCCATGTTCAGCCAGAAATGCATTAAAGTCAGAAGACATGTATCCCCCCCCCCTCGATCAGAACAAAGGGTGCCCATTTTACATGCTGACAGATTTTCAACCAAAGCTAGAAACTGTTTGAAGCACATAAACACTTTGGACTTTGTCTTCAATGGATATACCCATGCATGCCTAGAAAAATCATCGATGACAGTCATGCAGTAAAGATAGTTCCCAAAAGAAGGTGCCTGCATAGGACCACAGACATCACTATGTACAAACTGCAATTTTTGAGTAGCCCAAACCGAAGCATCTTTTGGAAAGGATGAATGCTGCATTTTTTCCAAAATATAGCCTTCACATACATGTTTACCAGGTGCCTCAAGTTTGGGCAGAGAGGACACCATTTCAGATTTCTGCAGGTGTAGCAAACTAGCAAAATTCAGATGACCAAAGCATTCATGCCAAAGCTTTGCATCTGACATAGCCTGAGAATCATGTACTGCACATGTTGAATCATTCACAGATCTTTCATAGTCCATGAGCTTATACAGCCCACGACATAAAATGCCAGAAGCAATAACCACGTCGCCACTTGACAGATCATGAATTGTACACCTGTCATCAATAAATTTCACAACCAAGCCAATCTTGGCTAAAGCCGAAACTGATAATAATTCTTCTTGATCCTTGGCACAAATAAAGCATCTAACAAAGTGAAAGAACTACCATCAGTAGTAGCCAGAATGATCTTACCAACTCCCATAACAAGATAAGAGGAGTTGTTTCAACATGTAATAGTATTCCCTGTAGGGGCAGGCTCGAGTGAAGAGAAAAAAATGTGCTGCGAGGTAATATGTTTGGTCGCCCCACTATGAAAGTACCAGACATCTAAGTCTATTGCATACATGCATTGCTCATGAGAAGATGGGTCAAAACTTCAAACAGTAGTAAACACCCATTCTTTATCCTAGACAAGATTAGCATACACTGTTTTCGGTGTGGAGGCCTCTGCAACAACCATTTCAGCCTCCTTCTTTGCCTCTTTAGTAGCCAGTTTTGGATAGCTCTTAATAACATCATCATTTGCTTTATAGTATTTCCAAAACAATTTCTGCTTTTCTGATTTCTTCTTATCTTTGTCTTCCTTCTTCGAGTGTGTAGCATTTGCAGATTTCTCCTTACTAATAGAAGAGCTATATTTTCCTTTTCCATTCTGACTAGCCAGGAAATCTTGATCTGCAACACGCATAATATACCTATTCTATCTGGACTGATCTTCCTACAATAGAACAAAAACTAACTCTTCAAATTTTAAGGCATTTGGATTGCCTTTCATTATCAAACAAAGAGTAGAAGAAAAACTCTGAGATGAGTCAGAAAGACCATTCAGAACAGTCTGCACAAGTGAACTGTGAGGAAGGACTTCATCAGCAGAAATCAATTGTTCCTTTAAATCCTTGATCTTTGTCAAAAAATTGTTCATAGAATCACCTTCATTCATATGCTCACTCTCCAACTATTTTTGGAGGTAAGCAACACGAGCCTCATTCCTAGCCTTCTACAATGTGGTAAGTGTATCACAAGCATCCTTAGCTGTTCTACAAGAGTGAATGTGAGGAATAATGGCACGTTTGGCAAACAAAGCTATCAATGCATGTGCCTAAGCATCTCTGCCATCTCAATGAATTTTCTCTATAGTAGGTGCAGCAGAAACCGCAGCATAAATAGGAATCTGCAGAATATCACCATCTTTGACACCTTGTATATTAGCTTCAGTACCTACAGTTATAATAGCTACAGGTGTGATAGGAAGTTTTTCAACACCCTGCACAATGTACCATAGTCCTTTTGCAACCAATACATGTTGCATCATATAAGCCCATAACAGGTAGTTGGTACCATCCAACTTATCCTCAATAGCCAACAAATGGAATACATCACTGCCTTCACCCATGGCCAGTGACTAAAATACCTTGATGCAGAAAATTGATTGTATCTCAAAAAGTTGAACAAAACTGCCTAGACGAATTCTGCTAAACCTATGGCAGACTTTGAGATGCTTATACTGGAGAACCAAAACTGGTATATACCTTTGGCACAAAAGGAAAAATAGCATGTACAAGCATTGCAATAGTGCGTTCGGAGGTCGAAGCAAGCTCAGATCGCAATTTCAACACCACATAGCAAAGTTTTTTTGATCTATGAAACACCCTGAGTATGCTCACCAAATTTCGTTCGATTCTGAGGGTACAACCAAAGAGGTGTCGATGACACCCTAGATGAAGCGACGACGTGCTCTGATACTAATTGTTGGAGTTTGACATCTACAGAAGCACGCGAACAGCACAAGGAAGAAGAAAAGGCTTGGAGCACAACACACAATACTAAATGTATTACCACTAGAATGTACAAAGATAAGTAACCATTAGGGCTATAGGCGTATATATAAGCCAGGGGAAAAAAACCTCCTAAAGAGGGAAAAAGTGCCCCGGTGGTCCTAGTGTGTTCACACACATCACTACCTAAATATATCAACAGTTCTAACCTACAAGAATATATTTCATCTCTATGGTGGGATTCATTTTGTATTCCAAATGAATAGAGGGGTATGTATTGTCAATTTCTTCTATTGTTAAATCTATGTTCTTAGAAATGACATCATCTATTGATGGACTAATATCAATTATCGGTATTCCTTTTCATCATCTATAGAATCTGTACGTAGAGTATAATTGTTCTCATCAAGTAGATTATTATCATTTCATCTAGAAAGATTCTAATTTCTCTCTACAATGTCCATAAATTAGTATTTGATGATGAATCATCAATATGAATTTCTTTGATCTCTCTAACAGTAGATTTATCAAACAATGACTGACCTCTAGGTTGAACATGAATGAATTGCCACCAAGAATGAGTATGAGGGTTTTCATTGGAAAATGCTTGTTCAATATGCCTAGGAAGAATACACGACTCTCTTGTTAATCGCATTTTTTTCAAAGGTTCAATTGACAAAACCAAGATAATTCCCTTCTCAACATGGAATTATTACCTTTATATAAAATGATATTTTGTAGATACCAAAAACGGATCCTATGTAGCCAAGTTAACTATCTATAATGTTCATATCTTTTGAACTAGCATGTGATAATTGCTTGAAAGGAGCAACAATGATAGAATCCTCTTTTTTACACAAAGAATCAATGACGTTGATTCTAATATGTCCACATATTAGTGAACATGCAGGCCTACAATGAAAAATATATTATTAGAAGAGAAAATAATATACATATGTTAGGTCATCGAAAGCCATTTTTTTATTAGTTACATTTCTCTTTGGTGAAGAGTCCTGACCAAATGAGTGGTCTGACTTGTAACCTTTCACAATAGTAATAGAACCGATTCTTTCTCAATGTAGAGGGAGAGACAGGTACCAAACTTGTCCGACTGTCGATCTATCGCACTACATGATAAGTTTTTTTAACTATATGCTGAGTCCTGAGTATTGTGTTATCTTCCATTCTTTCTGTGTATGATTGTGGTTGTAGACATAAGTGCAAGTGTAATCAGATTTGACACGAAACTGTGTAAAAGTCTCTATTTGAGAATTTTGAAGTGCTCAATATTTGTGCTTAAGACAAATTCGATGGAAATTAAGAAAAGGAAAAAAATGGAAATTTGCAAGGAGCTCCATCCTTGTGTTGCAACACCAACCCCTTGTAGACATTGTTATCCAGACAATCCCCTTGTAGACATTGTTATCCAGACAATCCCCTTGTAGACATTGTTATCATGAACATTGACAGGGCTCAATTTTGCAACTCATAAATTGGGGTTGGTGCTTGTTTACACCATTGGGTTTGATGCTTTTTTTTTCATCATTGAGGTTTACAAATCTATAGTACGTTTTTCAGTAATGAGATCTTTAATTTATCATTATTCAACTGACTAATATTTCCAAGCTCAATAATCAATACTTCCCATGAGTCAACTACTCTATCCCTATGACATTGCATACCAATCTCTTTGTACAAGCTAGACATCCTTTGGTATTGAATGAATGCAATCAGCCATGACTAGATGGTTACTGGTAATCCTAAAAATATTGTGCTATGTTGTTCAAAGAAGCCTGTAAAGAAAATCTTCCTTTAATGTTTGCTTGTAGTGAGTTGGAAAAAACCACAACCATATATAGTATGGCCATAAATAATTTATTGAAGGTGCTTGATTCAGGCCAAACAATATATCTTGAGTATCATGCAATCCAACATTATTTAATAAATTTACAATTTTGTGGCCAAAAGTGATGATACATACTTGCAGCATATTTGTAATTTTCAAAATCATCTCAATTGTTATAAAAACAAACACATATAAGATATATCTTTTAGTGACCACTCCCTATGGTGGTGTCAAAAGCATTGTTTAATTAAGCCATTTTTTCCTAATTCTTATGCCATTATTCTGAGCCAAAACAATAGGGAATGGAGATCTTCTTGTACTTGGACATTACCTAGTATTTAGCTACAATGTGCATGGTTTCACATCATAAACTTTTTGGAAGGAATGATACTCTTTTATTAGCTTAAATCTCCAATCAAGGCTCTTGTTAGATTCAATATTTTTTAAATTGTTTCTCCCCATAAAAAATTATGCATCATGCTCAACATACATTTTACTTATTAGATAATCTTGATATTGGTGTGTTAAAATAATAAAGGGGGTAGACTGGAAGAAAGTGATGAATAACTCTATTAATATCCAAAAATTTAACAAGATGTACTTATACAATCCTCCTTCTAGATCTATATATGCAAGTAAAGTGTCTCCTATCATCATATGATTCAGCTGGTCGATCTAGAACCCATTGTGGAGAAAAATGCTTCATAAATAGGGTCATCACCCTCCCATATGTTTTTTTTTCTGGATCATTATATCATACATACATAGTGTGGAAAGATATGTTGATGGAGTAGTTGTAACTAACTTTTCCTTTAGCTCAGCCAATTCCTCTTCCAAAATTCTATTCTTTTCAGTTAACATAGAGTTGGCTACATGTGCCTCTTTGAGACAATTATCAAGATTAACGAAATATATTGCCATGCTCGTAAGTGGCTTTTTTAGCTTGCATGATGTTAATTCTTCGTTGTACTTTTGAATAATTTCTACGATCATTGATATTTCATTTTGCATTTTTCCATCCTTGCATTGATCAATGATCTCTTGCATGGTGGCTTCATTACCTTGTAGTTTTTCTTCAAGTTCTTTGAATAGTAAACATAATTCTTCATTTTTGTTTGATGGTACATGAGTATCAGGCATGTGCTCTTCTATTGCTTCTAGTAAGGTGTTCATTAGTTCATTATTTTGTGCTTTCTGTTTCTTGTCATTTTTTTATTTGACTATTGAAGTATTCCCATAAAAATTGATATTTCTTTTTTCTTTTTATCTCTCTTTTAATGCCTCTATAATCATGGTTTTGGAATGTGCAAGTTCCTCTTCTAAATTAGTTATTTTTTGTTTTTTGAGTTTAACAAAAGCTTAATGACTCTTCTTTTGCTTCCTTGTGGCTTTTGTTGGAGTTAGACTTCTGCGGAAGCACGCGAACAGCACAAGGAAGAAGAAGAAGCTTGGAGCACAACACACAATTCTGAATGTATTACTAGAGAATGTACAAAGATAAGTAGCCCATTAGGGCAATAGGTGTATATACAAGCCGAGGGAAAAAACCTCCTAAAGAGGGAAAAAAGTGACCTGGCGGTCCTAGTGTGTTCACACACATCACTACCTAAATATATCAACAAATCCCCCTTGGGAGTGATGCGGTGAACAAGGAGCTGTCACTCATGTATATGGAAGTGCCAAGCTATGTGGAAATCACTCCACAAAAGGAAGTAAGCCCAAAGCTTTGCGGAAAGCTTCAAAGTTCTCCCTAGGTAGAGCCTTCATGAAAAGGTCTGCTATGTTCTCCTGCGTGGGCACATATGCCAAGCTGATCTCCCCAGCAGAGAACCTCTCCCTGACATAGTGATAATGCACCTCAATGTGCTTAGTGCGAGCATGGAACACAGGGTTCCTCGCAACGACCAATGCGCTCTGATTGTCAGTGAAGATGGTGGTGGCAGAAGAATGACCAACACCCAAATCTGCCATAAGGCGTCTGAGCCACACACACTCAACAGTCACTGTGAAAGCTGCCCTATACTCAGCCTCACAACTGGAAGTGGCCACAGTAGGCTGCTTCTTGCTCAACCAAGATATACATGAGCTACCAAGCATGAAGCAAAAACCACTGGTGGACACACGAGTGTCATAGCAACCAGCCCAATCTGAGTTAGAAAAAGCATGCAAATCTGGCGGTAGTGATCCCCCCTTGGGATAAAACAACCCAAGTAGCCGAGTACCACTCAAGTAGTGAAAGATGCGCTTGACCACCTTCCAATGTGTGACTCCTAGGCAATGCATAAACCTGCTCATCTGTGAGACAGCAAACTGAATATCTGCCCGAGTAATGCATAAATAAATCAAGCATCCAAGAGCCTGCTAATAGAGAACAGCATCAAATGCATCTCCAGCATCATGAAGACTCAATCATAAACCTGTCTCCATAGGAGTAGCAATAGGCTTACAGTCTTCAAGGCCAAAACGCTGCAATAATGTGTCAATATATTTCGTTTGACACAAAGCCATCCCACCATCTACTTGCATAAACTGAATGCCCAAATAGTGACGCAAATGCCCCAAATCAGACATCTCAAATGAGGCATGCAAATCAGCCTTAAAATCAGCAATATGCTTCTCAATAGGACCAGTGAGCAGCATGTCGTCAACATAGACAACAATGATCAGAAGCACATCATTAGCATGCTTAACATATAAGGTGCTTTCAATTGGACTGTTCTCATACCAAGCACGTGGTGCTTGCTTTAAACCATATAATGCCTTCTTTAACCTGCACACCTGGTTTTCATGCCCTTTCTGCACAAACCCACAGGGCTGAAAAACATACACTTCTTCATGCAAGTCACCATTCAAAAATGTTGTTTTAATGTCCAACTGATGTACATTCCAACCATGATGGGCTACAAGTGCACAAATGCTCCGAACAGTAGTCATACGGCATGTGGGTGCAAAGATCTCATCAAAATCAATGCCTCTTTCCTACGCATAACCCTTTGCAACAACCCTAGCGTTATACATGTCAACTGTACCATCAGGTTTACGCTTCAACTTGTATACCCCCCTTAGTGCCAATGGCCTTCTTACCAGGTGGCAAGTCACATAAAGACCATGTACCATTCTTCATTATAGCATCATATTCAGATTGCATAGCAGCCATCCAATTTTATAAGTTTTGTGCTTCATCAAAAGAAACAGGCTCGTTCTCATCACAGAGACTAGACGCAGCCATAGCATGGCAATCTGATGCAAAGGAGGCACTATGAGAGCCTGAACGAGTATGATATGACAAAGGTGCATCTAATTTGCTGTCACGCAAAGTCTACACCAGCCATTTTGGCATAGTTTTTGCCTGCTCAATATCAGCTCTCTCATGAACAAGTGCATCATGTAAATCTGCATCAGAAATGGAATGATTTGCATCATCATATGAAACCTGCAAAGGCTGAGAAGTTGCCTCATTAGGAACAGCACTAGACTGTCCACCTGTAAAAAGAGGCATCAAAGTATCATACATGTTTTTGGAGCTAACAGATGTCTCCTTAGTACATGAAAGCAATGGCTGAATACCATCTTCCACAAAGACAACATCACGGCTAACCAGAATGCGTTTAGTCTATGGATGATACAGACGATAGCCTTTACTTTCAGAACTGTACCCAACAAAAATACATTTTACTGCCTTATCATCCAATTTTCTGCGATGTTGTTCAGGCACTAGTGCATATGCAAAACAACCAAAAACACGCAGATGAGCAACAGATGGCTTGCGGTCATGCCAAGCCTCATATGGAGTGATAGACTGCAGCGCTTTAGTGGGACACCTGTTAAGTACATATGCTGCACACATGACAGCCTCAAGCCAGAAACTATGTGGTAAAGCCTGACTCTTGACCATACACCTCGCCATCTCCATGAGTGACATGTTCTTCCATTCAGCAACTCCATTTTGTTGAGGTGTATATGGCACTGTACACTGGTGTTTTATCCCACGTTCAGACAGAAATGCATTAAAATCAGAAGACATATATTCCCCCCCTCGATCAGGACGGAGGGTGCCCATTTTACATGCTGACAGATTTTTAGCCAAAACCAAAAACTGTTTGAAGCACAAAGACACTTCGGACTTTGCCTTCAATGGATATACCCATGCATGCCTGGAAAAATCATCAATGAAAGTCACGAAGTAAAGATAGTTTTCAAAAGAAGGTGTCTGCATAGGACCACAGAGATCACTATGTACAAGCTGCAATTTCTGCGTAGCCCGAACTGAACCATCTTTTGGAAAGGAGGAACGCTGCATTTTGCCCAAAATACAGCCTTCACATACATGTTTTCCAGGTGCCTCAAGCTTGGGCAAAGAAGACACCATATCAGATTTCTGAGGTGTAGCAAACTAGCAAAATTCAGATGACCAAAGCATGCATGCCAAAGCTTTGCATCTGACATAGCCTGAGAATCATGAACTGCACGTGCCGAATCATTCACAGATCTTTCATAGTCTATGAGCTTATACAGCTCACGACATAAAATGCCAGAAGTAATAATAACATCGCCATTTGACAGATCATGAACTGTACATCTATCATCAACAAATTTCACAACCAAGCCAATCTTGGCTAATGCAAAAACTGATAACAGATTCTTCTTGATCCCTGGCACAAATAAAGCATCTGACAAGGTGAAAGACCTACCATCAGCAGTAGTCAGAATGATCTTATCAACTCCCATAACAGGATAAGAGGAGTTGTTGGCGCATGTGACAGTATTCCCTGTAGGGGCAGGCTTGAGTGAAGAGAAGAAACTGTACTGCAAGGTAATATTTTTGGTCGCCCCACTGTCAAAGTACCAAACATCTGAGTCCACTGCAGACATGCACTGCTCATGAGAAGATGGGTCAAAACTGCAAACAGTGGTAAACACCCATTCTTCTTCCTGCACAAGATTAGCAGACTTTGTTTTTGGTGTAGAGGCTTTTGCAACAACCATTCCAGCCTCCTTTTTCTTTGCCTCTTTTGCAACTAGTTTTGGACAGTTCTTTATGATATGATCATTCCCTTTACAGTACTTGCAAAACAATTTCTGCTTTTCTGATTTCTTCTCATCTTTATCCTGGTTCTTCGAATGTGCAGCATTTGCATATTTCTGCTTACTAGTAGAAGAGCTCCATTTTCCTTTGCCCTTCTGACTAGCCAGGAAAGCTTGATCTGCAACACGCATAATGGACATGTTCTTTCTGGAGTGATCTTCCTGCAACAGAACAGAAACTAACTCGTCAAATGATAAGGCATTCGGATTGCCTTTCATCATCAACCGAAGAGTAGAAGCAAAACTCTTATATGAATCAGGAAGACCATTCAGAACGGTTTGCACAAGTGAGCTATCTGGTATAAACTCATCAGCAGAAATCAACTATTCCTTCAAATCTTTGATCTTCGTTAGGAAACTGTCCATAGAATTGCCTTCATTCATGTGCTCACTCTTCAACTGTTTTCGGAGGTAAGCAACACGAGCCTCATTCCTACCTTGGTACAATGTGGTAAGTGTATCCCAAGCATCCCTAGCTGTTCTGCAAGAGCGAATGTGAGGAATAATGGCACGTTTGACAAACAAAGCTATCAATGCATGTGCCTGGGCATCTCTACCATCCCAACGAATCTGCTCTGCAGTAGGTGCAGCGGAAATAGAAGCACGAACAAGAATCTGCACAATATCATCTTCAACACCATCTTCATCAGCTCCAGCACCTGTATTCGTAGTACGTGTTGTTACAGGTGTAACAGAACGTCTTTCAACACCCTGCACAATGTTCCACAATCCTTTTGCAACCAATACATGTCGCATCATATAAGCCCATAATGGGTAGTTGGTACCATCCAACTTATCCTCAACAACCAACATACGAAATACATCACTGCTTTCAGCCATGGCCGGTGACTAAAATACCTTGATGCAAAAAATTGATTGTATCTCAAAAAGTTGAACAGAACTACCCAGATGATTTCTACTAGATCTGTAGCAGACTTCGAGACACTTAAACTGGCGAACAAAAACTGGTATATAGCTTTGGCACAAAAAGACGAAATAGCCTGCACAAGCGCTGTGATAGTGCGTTCGGAGGCCGAAACGAGCTCAGATCGCGATTTTGGCACCACAAAGCGAAGCAGTTTTGATCTGGAAAACACTTTGAGTATGCTCACCAAAATTCGTACGATTCTGAGACTGCAAACAGAGGAGTGTCGACGGCACCCTAGATGAAGCGACGACCTGCTCTGATACCAATTGTTGGAGTTAGACTTCTACGGAAGCACGCGAACAGCACAAGGAAGAAGAAGAAGCTTGGAGCACAACACACAATCCTGAATGTATTCCTAGAGAATGTACAAAGATAAGTAGCCCATTAGGGCAATAGGCATATATACAAGCCGAGGGAAAAAAACCTCCTAAAGAGGGAAAAAAGTGCCCCGGCAGTCCTAGTGTGTTCATGCACATCACCACCTAAATATATCAACAGCTCCTTGTCTCGTCATTGGCATCTCTCTTTCACTAGCAACAATTGGTCTTCTAAAGTTGAATGATTTGTAGATACTTTGCCACCTATTCATGTTGTTCTTCCTTTTCAAGATACTTTTCCATCTATTCATGTTGTTCTTCCTCTTCAAGCACCATTTGAATAGCTTGTTTGGATCTAGTAGATAAGAAAAGTGTCAAAGCTATTGTACTAGATTGACTACCAATTCATCGATGTGAGGAAGTTTCTCCCTATGAAGCTCTTTTTCCAATTGTAGGCACATGATAACTTTCCTTACGTTATTCATAAGGTTTCCAAATGTGTGATGATGACAAACTTGGACAAGGGATATCCTTAAATGTAGATAGAGATCTTGACTTTTAGTTAAGAATCTACTAGTGCAACCCATCAAGGATGAATTTGAAATTAATATGTATAAGTGTTGTTGCTATATTGTGTGTTAAATTTGAGAACAAAATTATATAGGTGATCGAGGATACATAACCAACAACTTTAAAAAGACCACAAATGGGAAGATCAACAAAAAGGTCTATTCGTAACAATAGACGAAGCAAAAAGGGAAACCATAGAAAATAAAACTATAAACATTTTTCAAGTGTTAGGTTCCAACCATCCAAGAATACCTTTAGGTTACACTAGTCAAAGATATAAGAAATTAATTAGTACATCAAAAGACATACCAAATAGAGAAAAAAGAGTAGTAATGAAGAATGGTGGAGGAGGGAAGACATAGACAACTATAGAGGAACCGACAAAAGATTTAGAGAAAACGCCTATTATGGACTCTACTATAGACTTGAGCCTCAAACATCCAAAGAAATGTCTAGTTTCATGATGGAAATACACTACATAGATATTGGGTAGATTCTCACTCTAGAGTCCCTCTACATAGTGTTTATTCGACCATGGATGTGGTCATTATAGAAGTTCATACTGAAGTTGAGAAAAAAATAGCATTATCATTAGATACTTCCCAATGTTTATATGAGATATAATGAATTGTTGGAGTTTGAGGTCTACGGAAGCACGCCAATAGCACAAGGAAGAAGAAGAAACTTGGAGCATAGCACACAATATTGAATGTATTACCAAGTGAATGTCCAAAGATAAGCGTATATAGGCATTAGGGTTATAGGTGTATATACAAGCCGGAGGAAAAGAACCTCCTAAAGAGGGAAAAAAGTGCCCCGGTAGTCCTAGGTGTGTTCAAACACATCACTACCAAAATATATAAACAAATCTCCCATGGGAGTGATGCATTGAACAAGGAGCTAGCACTCATGTATAAGGAAGTGTCAAGCTATGTGGAAATAGATCAATCCATGAAAGGAAGTAAGCCCAAAGCTTTGTGAAAAGCTTCAAACTCCTTCTGAGGTAGAGCCTTTATCAAAAGATCTGCAATGTTATCATGTGTGGGCACATATGCCAAACTAATCTCTCCAATAGAGAACCTCTCCCCGACATAATGATAATGCACCTCAATGTGTTTTGTGTGAGCATGGAACACAGGGTTCCTCACAACTAGCAATGCACTCTTATTGTCAGTGAAGATGGTGGTGGCAGAAGACTGACCAACACCCAAATCAACCAAAAGGCATCTAAGCCACACACTTAGTAGTTGTTATGAAAGCTTCCGTGTACTCAACCTCACAACTAGAAGTGGCCACAGTAAGCTACTTCTTGCTCAACCAAGATATGCATGAGCTACCAAGCATGAAGCAAAAACCACTAGAGGACACATGAGTGTCATATAAACCAACACAGTGAGAGTCAGAAAAAGCATGTAAACATAGTATTAGTGATCCCCCCTTGGGATAAAACAATCCAAGTAGCTTGGTATCACTCAAGTAATGAAAGATGCCCTCAACCGCCTACAAATGCTTAACACTTGGGCACTGTATAAACCTTTCTAGGGGCAGGCTTAAGTGAACTGAATAAACTTCACTACGAGGTAGTATGTTTGGTTAACCCATTGTCAAAGTACTAAACATCTAAGTCTAGTGCAGACATAGATTGTTCATGAGAAGATGGGTCATAATTGAAAATAGTGGTAAATGCCCATTCTTCATTATGCACAAGATTAGCAGACTTTGTTTTGGGTGTAGAGGCTTGTGCAACAACCATTCTAGCCTCTTTTTTCTTTGCCTTATTTGCAGCTAGTTTTGGAAAACTCTTTATGACAATCATTTCCTTTAGAGTATTTGCAAAAAAAATGCTTTTCTGATTTCTTCTCATCTTTGTCTTCCTTTTTTGACTATGTGGAATTAACAGATTTACGATAAGTTGTATTTACCTTTTCCCTTCTGACTAGCTAAGAAAGCTTGATCTGCTACATGCATAATGGACATGTTCTACCTAGACAGATCTTCGTGCAACAAAATAGAGACTAAATCCTCAAATGTTAAGGCATTTGGATTGCCTTTGATCATCAACCGAAGAGTAGAAGCACAAATCTTATATGAATCCGGAAGACCATTCAAAATAGTATGCACAAGTGAACTGCCTCCTTTAAATCTTTGATCTTTTTCAAAAATTGTCCACAGAATCTACTTCATTCATATGCTCACTCTCCATGACACCCTAGATGAAGCGGCGGCCAAATCTGATACCAATTGTTGGAGTTTGAGGTCCACAGAAGAAGGCAAAGAGCACAAGGAAGAAGAAGAAGCTTGGAGCACAACTTACAATACTAAATGTATTACCAAGTGAATGTACAAAGATAAGTGACCCGTTAAGGTTATAGGTTCCGAAAAAACCTCCTAAAGAGGGAAAAAGTGCCCCGATGGTCATAAGTGTGTTCACACACGTCACTACCAAAATATATCAACATGCTCCAACTCGGGAGAAGTCATGGCTTTCATTTGCATTCAAGATGATAAAGTCATCTAAGAACTCATGCATGGGAAACCTATTGTGTGCATGTGTACAATTTCTAATTGATCCTTTGGATGCATAATCTAGAATTTCAATCTCTTGAAATGGTGCATCAAGAGGTTTTATGTGGTATGAACAAGGGTTTTTGCTTATTGAGGCTTCTTGTAATATTTGTGTTTCTAGAATAGTTTGGATGAAGTCTTTTCTAGAGAGAGATATCAAATTGAACGTTATCCATCATTGGGGTCATGATACTCTTGTCATCTTCTTTCTTTCTTCACAATGTTTTGGTTCTTGTGAGGTTGTTGTGAGGTTGTTGTGAGGTTCTTGTGAGGTTTAGGTTTTGGGTTTGGCTTTTCTTTTCTATTCTCTTTTGCCTTGATATTTATGTTTGTTATTTGATATCTTTGTGCCATGATCAATTGTCTATGAATTCATTAGTGAGTTTTCTTCATGAGGTTTTGCCATTGGGATCTCAAAAAAGGTATCTATTGGAGTCTTATTCACTCTTTGTCTATTATTGTTACAATGTTCCGAAGGTTTTTCTACGCTTTCTTATTAGTCATTTCGTTCTATAGGCACTATTGCTTGGTAATCCATATTTATTTCTATTTTTTGGGCTTCCAATTGATTAATTGCGGATCCATAGATGCTTGATGGGGAAGGGTAGAGTTCATTGTCTTTGTTGACTTCTTTTGTTCTCAGGTTCCTTCAATTTCCTTTGGTTCTCTTATGAGCAATCTAGCATGGAGTTCTCAAGGTGCTCACTATCCCTTGGTATGTAGATAGTGAATGTACCAACCATATGTCATGTCCAAAGGATCGTCTTAGTAATTTGCAGATCCCAAAGCATTAAGGACATGTGGAAACAAGTGAAAACTTAGAGCACACCATTGAACATGTGGGAGATATCATCTTGAAAGGGAATCAAAGGACAAGTGCTTATCAAAGGTATTACATGTCCCTAATATTACTAAAAAGTTGCAGTAGGCCAATTGGTAGAGAAAGGCTACTAAGTTAGGTTCAATGAAATAGGATGTTTTGTTGAGGATCCAAAGCTAGGTTTCAAGCTCATAGCAAAAGGAAAAAAGCAAGGGAAAATGATCACAATGGACATAAATTAGCCACACCATTCAATGTATGTCACATATTAAGGCAACATGATTGCAAAGTTAGACCTATGGCATAAAGAAATAGGTTACATCAACCTACAAAAGCTCAAGGACATGCAGAGGAGTTTGATAAGAGGCCTAGCAAAGTTTACATCTAAAATGTTGCATGAAATTTGTGTAGTTTTCCAACAATGAAAACAATCAAGGTTGCACTTCAAGAAGAGTACCTAGGTGAGTGCAAATGTTTTGAACCTCATTCATATAGATGTTTGGGTTCCAACAAGAAAAGCATCCCTTGCTGAAAATAGGTATTTTGTAACCTTCATTGATGCATTTTCAAGAAAATTGTGGTTGTATTGCATTAGGAATAAATCGATTGTGTTTCAGTAGTTCAAACAATTCAAGGCACATATGGAGACCAGTAAGTTCATCAAAACTTTGAGATCCGATGAAGGGGAAGAGTACTTTTCCCATGAATTTTTTGAGTTTTTGCAGGTCAATTGTATCAAAAGAAAAGTTTACATGTAGGTATACCCATGAATACAATGGGGTAGCAGAGAGAAAGATAGACATATAGTAGAGGTAGTAAGGTATATGCTCAATGAAAGGAATATGACCCATTGTTATTGGGGAGAGGCTACATATACAGCCACATACATCATGAATACATGTCCTACATCAAGTATACATCATATAACCCTTGAGGAAGCATGGAGTGGAAGAAAACCTTGCATTTCACATCTTAGAATCTTTGGTTGTGTATGCTATGTACATGACCTCAAGAGTTGAGGTCAAAGTTAGATGCCAAATCTGAAAGGTGTATTTTTTTGAGGATATTATATGGAACAAAAGGGGTATAAATGTTATAACCCTATCATTAAGGAGTTGAAGTTAAGTATGGATGTTGTCTTTGATAATTTGAAGCCTTGGTATGCATGCACAAATTCATTGCAAGTTGAAGAAAGAGGTGAGATAGATAAAAAGAATGATGATAGAGTTCAAGAAAGCATGGATTTAACTCATCCAACACAAGGACTCCCTCAATTTGGAGTGGAAGGATTAGGGAAAGAGAGACCAGACCTGAAGAAAGAAAAGCCAAAAGCAAAGAGAATATTGGAATTGAAGGAGGCTATGTGGATGAGAGCATGTTGGAAGATGAATAGATAAAAGAAATTCAAATCTCAGGAGTGGAAAATCAATGAAAGAAGATGGCAACCACACCTAAAGAAAGTGAAAGAAGGTCCTCAAGAGTAAGATATCTAGTTCAAAGGCTAACTGCAAAGCATTATGCATACATGACTTAGGTAATCAAGGAAAAAGAATCGACTAGCTATGAAGAGGTTAAGGATTGCAACTAATAGCAGGAGGCAATGAAGGAAGAGCTCAAGGAACTTGATGAAAACCACACTCGGATCTTGGTACCAACTCAAGAAGGCATGAACATAATAGGTAATAAGTGGGTTTACAAAATTAAAAGAAATTTATATAGTTCCATTGCTAGGTACAAAGCAAGGTTGGTGGTGAAAGGCTTCTCCCAAGGCTATGGGATTGATTATGATGAAACTTCAGCCCCGTAGCCAAGATGCCAACAATTAAAACTTTGATTGCATTAGCAACATCAAAGAAATGAATCTTATATCAATTGATGTGAACAATGCATCCCTCAATGGAGGGAGCTTGAAGAAGATCTACATGAGCTACCCTCAAGGATTTGCTAATACTAGGTACCCAAATCATGTTTGCAAACTATGGAAAGCATTATATGGACTAAAGCAAGTCTCAAGGGCTTGGAATCAGAGTTAGTGGATTATTTATTAAGTTGTGGATACAAAGAAAGTGTTTCAGATCCTTCACTTTACATTAAGAAGCAAGGACACAAGACGGTATGCATATGCATTTATGTGGACAATTTGATCATCACAAGAAGTGATATTGCAAGTATTAAAGTGATATTGCAAGTATTAAAGATATCAAATAAAATCTAGGAAAGGAGCCCAAAATATGTGATCTTGAAACACTAAAGTACTTCTTGAGAATAGAGATAATCTATGCACACAATAGCATCTTCTTGATTGTTGGATATGATGTACAGGTTTGGTATGAGTGGTTGTACGCCATTTTCTCAACCCATGGAGCCCAAAACAAAGTTGGTTGTAGGTCAAGGAGAGGTTGTAGAAGATATTACACTATAAAGAAGCATACTTTGGTCAATAATTCATGCTACATGTACTAGACCTGATCGTGCATATGTCGTAGGTGTACTCTCTCAATTTTTTCATGCACACCCACTCATGATCATCTTATGACATCAAGAAAAGTGCTTAGACCATCAACCAAGGTAAATTTTACTATTAAAATGATGACCTAAGTGTCAAAGAATATAGTGATGCTAATTGGGCAAGTTGGATGATTGAAAGAGTACATCAAGTTATGTTTTCATGATAGGTACAAAAGTGATCTCACTGAGTTGTAAGAAGCAACCCATTGTTGCTCTTTCATCCATGGAGGTTGAGTACATAGGATTAACATTGGCCACATGTGAGCTATTATGGCTTAAGGATCTACTTAAGGACTTCCATTGTTGCTCTTTCATCCATGGAGGTTGAGTACATAGGATTAGCATTGGCCACATGTGAGCTATTATGGCTTAAGAATCTACTTAAGGACTTGGAAGTGGAAGTGGAGGGGTTTCCTCTTTATGGAGACTATATTTCAAGAATCTATCTAGCTAACAATCTAATGTTCTTGCAAGAAGCAAGCACCTAGAGGTTCATTATCACTTCATTAAAGAAAAGGTGATTGCAAAATAGCTATATATAAGGTATGTGAACACTAAAGTGCAAGTTGCAGACATAATGACAAAGTTTTTGGAAGGCACAAAACTTGGAGGATTCAATGAAGCAATCAACATAATAGACACACGATAAAGCAACGAAGGAAAAGGACTTGAGCTTGAGGGGGAGTGTTGGAAGTTAAGAAGGAATTCAAGCTCAAGAATGTGGGAACATGCCCCAAGTTTCACCTTCCACATCATCAAAAATCAAAAGAGGATGATTTCCACGAGTTGAAGGCATCAATGCATGTCTATAATGGAAAGAAGTTGATTAGAGAAGAAATAGGTCATCTCTTGATGTGATTTGAAGTCACCATTTGACATGTATATGTTTTCTATGGGTTAAAGAGGTTAGTATGTGACCTTTAAAGCCTCTTATGAGTTGTAATATGACTTAGAGTCATGCAAAAGTTTCTCCCAGCTGACCCCTCTTAAACACACTCCCTACTAGTTGTTCTCTGTATATCGTATAGAGATTTCATTCTCACACTCCTATCTCTATAGATGATCTTGGAAAACCTCTTGTTATTGTAATTGTTGTTTCTTCTTCACTCTGAATCCATTTCTAGTTAATTTTGTCTCGTTGAAAACCTTATAAAGTCTGCTTTGAGTGGTATAATATCAGCGCCTGCACAACTTGAGAGAAATGACTAGAACATTGTCTATGTAGTTATCCAATCTTTGTGAAGAGATCAAGTGGTATGTTTTGATGCAACTGGTTGAGGAATCAACCAATGTCCAAATGGAGTGATTTTACTCTCATTTGAAAGCTCTTTAAGTCTAGTTTGAGCATGAAAAGTTTCATTAACAAGCTCTATATGAAAACTCTAGTTCGAGCATGAAAAGTTTCATTTACAAGGTCTACTCTCATTCGAAAGCTCTTTAAGTCTAGTTTGAGCATGAAAAGTTTCATTTACAAGGTCTACATGTACTTAAGAAACTCGAAAAACACAATCTCCATCTAAAAAATCAGGTTCCTAGGAGGGTTCATTTGCTTTCACTATGCACATATGAGTGTTTATCCTCCAGGAAATCTAAGAACAAACATCAAGAAATCAATGTGTAAGATTGCATTTTGGATATATACCATGTTAAAAGGTGTGTTCCCAATTATGTCTTTCAACAACCCAATATGCTCATGATATATGGTGCAATTGCTTATACCAATCATATTTGTGATTACTTATTAATTTGGATAGCACAATGAAAATACCTTGTTTGCGCTTTTTGCCTAGCCATTAGCTTGTGGATGATAGGGAGTTGATTTCTTATGGTTAGTAAATTTTGATGGCCTTTATTATTGATGGTGTTCCCCGATCAATTACAATCTCTATAAGAAGACCACTTCCACATGTTAGATATGCTCAATACTCCACCCTCAAGTGAGCACAAATGATCCATGGTGCTCTAAGTTGTAAGGCCCCCATTATGAGGAGAAGCCATTGTGAAAGCCCGAACATTTGTAGAACCCTAACTTCTAAGTTAGATGAGGTCTATGTGTGACCATTGATGGTTATAGATGATCTTTGTGAGCCTAGCCATTAGGTTAGGTGGGGCATAAACTTTCCCCCTTTTGCAAGGTCCAGGGGGGGCTATCCCCACAACCCATAGGACGGAGATGGTAGGACTTTTGATCGTGGAGATATTATCGGATTGTATATTTTGCCGACTATTGTGTGTCTCCCGACCACATTTATCTATATCAACTCCCCTTGTGAAAGCTATATAAGCATGGCCCAAGTTGAGCTTTATATAGCATTGTGCACGAGTAAGCCTTTCATCTAGAGTCTATTTAGATCGTCATCTAAGCTCCATGTTGGGAGCGCACAGTTGGACAGCACCATTGTTGTAACTACATTACACTTGGCAATCTGAGAATTTAAGTTCGTTATTCTACATCTATCTTTATCTACATTTTCTCTCTCAACTCTATCTTTAGGTTAATCTATTATGGTGTGCTATTCTTCTTACATGGTATCAAAGCTCAAGAGGCTCTGAGTAGTGCAAAAACAAAAACGCAAAGGTTTCAATGACAAAAGAGAGAAGATGTTAAACGATACTTCATTATCTAAAATAGGAAATCAAGGTGGTTCGTCAATAGGAATAGGTGGAGAACAAACAAGAGCAACAATGATGTCAATCATCCCAACAATGCAAATACGACCATCAACCTTCAAGGAAGGTACACTAGATGGTACAAACTACACCCTATGGAAGTATAAAATCACTTCTATTCTTGATTCATATGAGCTTCTAGAGACTATTCTTGGGATTGATCATGAGCCCCAAGAAACACCTAATCTAAATAATCCTAGTCGAATGATTCCTCTTGATGTTGATATTCTACGTGCTTGGAAACGTAGAAATGCAGATGCACTCTATGCTCTAGTTACAAGTACTACTAATAGTGTTTTGACTCTCATTCAACATACTATCAAGGCATGTGAAGCATGAAATATATTGAGAAATCAATATGAAACTTGTAATTAGACAAGGATTCAAAAATTGGAGAATCAAGTAGCAACAAAAAGGTTAGGTGATGGGGAGTCTGCAAAGGTGTTTATCACTCGCATAAAGAATATTCGAGATCAAATGGCGAAAGCAAGTGTACAAAAGTCAAGTGAGGAGCTAGCTCAACGTTGTCTTTGAATCTATCCACCTACATTTCATGGTTTGGTAATTGCTCTTGATACTCAAATCAAACCTTAACCACTAACTTTTGAAGAATTTCATGTCTTACTCATGGAGGAGTTGCGGCTCAAGGCAAGGAGTGGTGGCAACAAAGGAGATGTTGCATTCACAACAAATGCCAAAGGAAGCAAAGCAGACTCTTCAAAAGATAGAGACAAAAAGAACGACAAAAATAAGTTCAAGGCAAAGTGTTTCCTCTTCAAGGATACAAAATCCAAGACTATCACATCAAGGCAGCAAAAGAGAAGAATGACTCTTCAAAAGATGGAAGCGAAAAGAAAAAACAAAAAGAAGTTCAAAGGAGAGTTTTTCCATTGCAAGGACACAAAATCCAAGACTTTCGCATCAAGAAGGCAAAAAGAAGAATGGCTCTTCAAAAGGTAGCAAGGGCAAGGAGTCTACCAACACAACAAAAACAAAGCTTGAGTTATTTGTTACAATAGAGGAGGTATGCTGCTCGGCTGAAGATTCAAGAACGGATGACACATTGGTGTTGAAGAATGGTGCATCCCATCACATGCTGAACAAAAAAAGACCTTTGCAATTCCTTACTATCTCTAAAGGAACCCATCACAATAAAGATAGGCAACAATGTAAGATGTCTTGCAAAGGGCAAAGGTACTGTTTCTTTTATTAAATCTAATGGGGATGTCAAAAATCTTTCAAATGTGTTGTATGTTTCACAAATCAAACAAGATCTACTTTCAGTAGCTTTTATAATTGACCAAGGTCATCACGTATCTTTTGGTAAAACAAGAGCTAAGTTTATGGACGGTAACAACATTGTTGAGACTGGCATGAGGAACATATGTGAGTTGTGTGCTCTTACAACCACTACAAGTGTGGGCACAAGCAAGCAATGGCATGAGAGATTCAGCCCCATCAGATACCCTATATTGAAGGAGATGCATCGCAAGGGTATGGTTGCACACCTACCATCGATTGCAGAAATGAAGGAACAACATGAAGCTTACATGATGGGCAAGCAACAAAGGCATTTCCACGAGAAAGCAAGAGCAGAGCAAACTATTCTCTAGAGTTGGTTCATGCTGACTTGTGTGGACAATTATCTACACATGCCTTGGGGTGGATCTTCCGACATCATGTTACTTGTCAATGACTGATACAGGGAAGAACTAGAAATTAAAAAGGAGAAATTCAGAATGGACGAAGGGAAGAACTAGAAATTAAAAAGGAGAATTCAGAATGGACGAAGGTGGTGAGTTCACATCAACAAAGGTGAGTTCACATCAACAGAGCTGAGTTCACATCAACAGAGTTTGAAGATTTTTGCAAGAGTAAAGGGATCAAGCATCAATTCAACGGCACATAACCCTCGACAGAACGGTGTTGCAAGACATAGGATTCGAACCATCATGATGGCAAGGTGCATGTTGAAGTGAAAGGTTTTGCCTAATCAATTTTGGGAAGAAGCTGTCAACACCACTGTCTACATCTTGAATCAAAGCTAGACCAAGGCACTTGATGGAAAAACTCCACAAGAAGCCTACACCGGGTAAAAAAAAACCTTCTGTTTCCCATTTTAAAGTATTTAAAAGTGAATGTTATGTACATGATCCAGATAGAGAGAGAAACAAGCATCAAACAGTCAATATGTTGGTTCCATGCAATAGGCTAATAAAGGGATTTCGAGCAATTGTGTCGTCCCAGAAAGAATGTAGAAAAAAGCTAGCAATCCAGTAAACACGTTCTGGAAAACAAGAGCAAAAGTACTCAAGAAAAGAATGTAGAAAAAAACTAGCAATCCAGTAAACACGTTCTGGAAAACAGCAAAAACAATCAGGTATTACTACACCCCATTACATGGGCAAGATGAATCAATTTAGCTGGATTGCGACCCAGTTAGGACCCAGGCAGGCGTTCCCATGGCAAAAGACGTATGTTGGGCATCGTACCCTAATTTATTAGTTTATTTTCTGCCCCAAAAAATGAGAAAAAACAATTGTCACAGATCAGTATGAGAAAATACTATAGTTCAGACAAGCTTTTACGTGCTCTTCGGTATATCTCACAGAAGAGACTAATTTTCCCTTGGATAACATGTTGCTCTACCGTCTTACCTGTTTTACCTGATATATTACCCCTCTCCTTTCTTTTGTGATGATATTCAAAGTGTGCCGCACTTCAGCCCGCACAGGTAATAAGTTCCATACAGTTGATATGCACGAAAGTTTGGGGAAGTTATTCGCGGTGATAAGTTTCCGACTGAATATGTGATATGACGAATACATTTGTTTTACTATTCAAACAGGGGCGGCCAACAATTCATCTTGCCTTCCTTCGAGATAATATTTGATGACTTTGCCGAGTACAATTCAAGTAACATCAATAGCTAAGAGAAGTCCCTCCATAAATTCATTCTGATTTATCAAGAACTATGCAACAAATACTCTAAATTGTCATCAAAAAGGAACAGAACAGACAATAAGTTTCATGATTCACAAACAAAGACCAAAGCGCCACTCAACCATCATGCACAATTTGGCAAAGTTCGGCCCAAATTCAGTGTGTCACACATTCAAATGCGACAACACCAAAAGAACTGATTGTGAGCCTCAATAGAATGACACCGTAAAGATGTGAAAACTAGTAGTGCAACGACAGAGGACTCAGAAAAGACAGGATAACACAGAAAAGAATTAGCAAAAGGACAGGATAACACAGAAAAATGTTTACCACATATCCATCATGCAATTCACTCGGGCTATAAAGATGAAAATGCTTCCTCAGATACATTGAGCACACTACGTGAACTTTACCTCAGAAATGTTATAAACAAAGCACTGTAACTCAGTCAGTCCCATAAGTATGTAGGACTGGGACTTCCTCTCCTATCGCTGTTATAAACAAAGCACATGTAAAAAAACATAAATGTATATGAAGAAAACTTCACTACATCATGAGATCGCAATGCAAAAGAGTACTCTTACCTACAGTGCTTATCGATCACCAAGTCTATGCATACATAACATTTGACAAATAACTCGTCCTAAACATATTAAACAATACTACGTCCATCAAACCTGTATTAAGAATCCTAACCTAAATATAAACATTACAGTGACAGAATATACCAGAACAAAAAGCTTTTATCGAGTGCTGCATTGGAGAAAGTGGCAAGTACATTGATTTAAACAGTTAAATGGAAATAAAAATACTCATATCGATTGCTTTGGTGCAATAACATTGCATCAATTTAGACAACTCAAGGAACTTGAAAATTTCCTCCAAAACATCTCTATCCACTCCATCTAAGACTGACAAACGTATCAAATTCTTCCTACAGTCCAGACCCTAATAGCTCCATCAGTGTAGCCAGAGTAGAGTGTGCTTCCATCAGCACTCCAATTCAGGCTCACGCAATAAGGAATCTGCAAGCAAAAACATGAGTCAGTGGAACTTCCATGAAAAAGAACTCCACTTCTGTTAGCAATACATAACGGACTACATAAAAATGTTAAACTTAAGCACTTGTGAAGGTTGTTTGAATTACATGTCAAAAAACACTAAATCTCTGTTCAACTGAAAGCAGATTACATTGGGGATATAATAGTCGAAAGGGTGAAGGAGGAGTTCAGGTCAGCAAATAACCCTTACAACAGATCGTCAATGCATGGCGATATAGCATACTAAACTTAAATACGTATTGACCCTACTACACCAGAAACACGGAAAATCAGTAGATCACCATGATAAACATAGCCATGATGGTATGATCCTACATCAAGCCTCCGTTCCTACTGTATTTTGTAGTATTTCATATACTCACAACGACAAGCCATTGCAGCTATGAAAAATAAACTTTCATTGTCAAACAGAACAGATCGGCAGTAAAAAATAGATGATTCTAACACATTAACTCATTAACAAAATTCTTGAAAGTTGAATAAGAATCTTCTAATAATTTAATCTGTTCAAAATTAGATTTAAAGATCCAAAACAATAAATGGTAGGAGAGAGATGTACCTGAGCATTCTTTGTTAAGTTCGAAAAATCAGGACGCAGTTCTTCAACAATGCTCTTACTCTCAAGGTCCCAAATCTTTATGCATGATTGAGTAGCAGCACATAACCAATATCTGTTGGGGCTGAAGCACAAACAATGTATGATATCCCCAGAATCTAACGAGTAAAGGCGCTTGCCCTCTGCTAAGTCCCAGAGCATGGCAACTCCGTCCTTTCCTCCACTGGCACAAAGAGATCCGTCAGGAGAAACGGTGGCACTGTTCACATACCCTGTATGACCAACTAGATTCGTGCGTAATTTGCAATTGGTAAGGTTCCATACTTTCACTGATCTATCCCAAGACCCAGAGACAATAATCGGATTGGCCGTCACAGGTGAGAAACGTACGCATGACACCCACCCAGTATGTGCATCCCCATCCTGAATGGTATATTTACACTCACCCAAGGTGTTCCAAAGCTTAATAGAGCGATCACGTGAAGCAGACACAATCTGTCGGTTATCTACGGAGAAGGCTACACTAAGCACATCTTTGCTATGCCCAACAAAGCGGCGAGTGGTAACTCCTGCATTAAGATCCCACAAACGCAATTCACCATCCCAGCTACCTGAGAGAGCAAACTGTCCATCAGATGAGATCACCACGTCTTGAACAAAGTGGCCATGGCCCGTCAAGCGCTTCTTCGTATAACCATAATTGTCGTCCCTGGTGAGCGCCCAAACAACAATAGATTTGTCCCGAGAGGCGGACACTATCATATCCGTATCGATGATGGGACAGGCGATGGCTGTGACCCAATCACTGTGGCCCTTCAGGGTAGCCCTGAGAGAAACGGTCTCCGCCATAGCTGAAAACGCCAATCCTTGGTCACAAGCAGCGGTAGTGTCCCTGCACGAGACACAGAGATGGCCTCGGTTGAACTAACGTCAGTTTTAACATGAAAACCCTAGTAAAGACTTTTCTCATTTGCCCTATAAGTCAAATGTCCGCCCAGTACTATTAGGGTTTCTAGAGGCAGGAGGGTAGCAAGGAAGAAGCTTTCCCCATCTCATCCATTGAATCCCCATAAGACAAAACTCCTTGTTGAACCAACAAGATTAGGGTGATCCCCCCATTGCCCCCTTGAAACACACTAGCATGTAGTTAAAATACTTAAGTGTCCCCCTAAATCAATCACTAAAGGAGTGCATCTGTCATATTTTCATATGCATGTATCTGGATATCTTACCTCCTAAGCCTTTCAAAAATCATCAATAGGGGAGCCTAACAAGAGTGTTCATGCTTGTACCTAACATAACCTAGGCATTGAGTTCGCATATGAGGTGGTAAACGATGTGGCAATTGCATGGTACTTTTATTTTGAGAAAATGTACATGATGCATGTATTGCCTCTTTCCTCTTGGTCCTCTCGTTTGCAAAAGAAACAAGGTTCCATTACATGTTTTAGATGAAACATGGAAGTGGACTCCTAGCTTGTTCAAACAGGTGTGTTATAGTAGTATGTCTTGAACGCCGTGGGGCAGAGTGCCTTGGTTCAAGTCTCACTCAATGGACATTTTAAATTTCTTGTATTCTCAAAAAAAAACATACTTGGTTCCTTCTAATAAGATGTTTTGATTGCATCATGCCATGCTAATTATTTAGCAAAAACACAATTGTCTACCATGATTTACAAATAAAATCCACTAGTTTATGCATGAGTTGATGGAGGATGAGACTTTGGAAGTATTCTATTGTCCATCATGTCACAATATTGCAAACATCTTTACAAAAGCACTACCAAAGGACTAAATCTATCCTCCTATCGATAGCTTTGTCATTGGGGTGAGGAACTAATTTAATTGCAAGTAAAAATCCTAGGGGGTGTTTGATAGACTCCATGTCTCACCCCCATTGAGCAACACTATTGTTCCATGATGTTCTGCTTTTTAGGTTCCCCATTATGAGGAGGTATCAAGTGAGAGCCTCATTGTTAACCAAGGTAACATAGGCGATCGTGATAGAATGGGTTTGGCAAGTATAAGTAGCCCACATTTTTCATTACATTGATGTATTGTCAAGATAGTGATTTTAATCACTAATTTTGTCTCAGCTGCCTAATTTTTGTGCGTTCTAGATCCAATTTGTGCAAGACAATGAGTTCTCAAGCTTGAGGAGCTTTGAAGGAAGCTATGTATATTGTTTCATAATTTTTGGAGCTCATTTGAGTCCTCAAAATATATTTAGGACCTATTTTTTTATTGTGATAATCACTAGGTATGAACACCACCAAAGCTAGCTAAAAATTTATAAATAGAGTTTGTAGACTCATTTTGAGAGGTTAACTTGTGAGAGATTGTGAAGATTTGGAGCTTTTTTCTAAGTTTTTTGTGATTTTATTAAAATCTCCATTGTTACACTTATTGTTGGTCTTCCTTGCTTGTGTGTGCACATTCGTTGCATGTTCATGTTTGTTGTGTGCACTCTCACTCTTTATGTGTTCATGATTGTCATATTATTCACTTAGTTACCCTCTTTCATGACAACTATTGACCATCACAATTGTCTAACCCTATCATGACAATTGACCCCATCATATCAACCAAGCCATCATGACAACCAATGCTCTATCGAGTATCCACTCCATCAGGATAGTCCACACTCTATCATGCTTATGTCTTTTGTGACACTTGTGTTTATAGTGAAAATCCTAATCTATCGAGAATTTTTTTATCGCCATAATCCCACCCTATCGCGATAAACCGCTATATTGTGATAGCTCAAACCATCTGCATAATGGAATACTATGATAGTTAAACCTATTATGATGAACTATATGTTAGGGTTTGGGGTGTAATTTTTTGCAAATTTTAACATGATTTTTGGTGATTCCAAAGTCTTTTGTACCTTGGCAAGGCAAGGAATCATGTAATTGAGTTCATGTGCATTGGATAATGTGAGCTACCATGGGTTTTTAGGGCTTCTTGAGCTTCTACTGAGATTTAAAGTGCTTGGACGATCCTATTAAAGTTCTAAGTACAAGGTTGGAGCCACCTAAACTTGCTTTGTAAATTCTAGTTTAGGCAAAGAACTAAGTTTTAGGGATTAGTCATTAAGGGTGCAATAGGAACGGAAAATCAAGAGAAAATTTAAAGAACTCAAGCATCAAGATTGATAAAACAAGCATGAAAACCTAAGGGAAGAAGCATGAGAACGATCACACAAAAAAATTTAAACAATTGAGTATCATTCGTGATGAAGACAAGATCAAAGTAAGGGCATTAGAATGAATCCAAAAAATTGTAAAAATGACCAAAAGATACTGAAATTGGAAAAGAACCTAAGGGGTTAAGTAAATAATGAACTTGCAATCAGGCAACTATCTTGGCAAGATGGATAAAAAAAGCATTCAACCATTTGAGGCTAGTGTCAATCATACTGTCAAGTCATGGTCTAAGCAATAAGGATCATACTCCTTGTTTGGACTATAAAACTAGCAAGTCAGATAGTCTCTATACTATGGAGGAACAAAGTGCAAAGTTCAGACCTAGTCTAATATTGGAGGAAGTTCAAAAATCAACCTAAAAATCATCAAGTTAAAGTAGTCAAAGCTCAATCAAAGGACAAAAAAGTGGTAAGAAGGAACAATAAACATGGAAGTAGAGGAGGAAAGAGTCCACTAATTCTTCCCATCTCAAATCCCTCCTCAGATTAGGATTTTTCCCCTTCATGGGCATGAGTAGAATAGCCACATCAAATTTCATATATTTCTAACATCGTTTCGACCTCCAAATAGCCTCTGGATAGTAGTTTTAAAGCTAGGTTGGGCATTATAATGTGGGCAAAGCTCTTAAAAGAGCTCTTTCCACACTATACTGAAAGAGCTCTTGTTTGTTAGGTTTATTTAGTTAGATATTTTAATTATTTTGATCATTGTACTTAGGCTTTTGCAATACAGTGAGCTTCTTGAAGCATCTTATCTCTTGCCTACTTGTGAGAGTGTGTGTGTGTGTGTGCATGTATATATGTGTGTGTGTGTGTGCCCATGTGCATGCTTTCCTTGCTCTTGTTGTAGGTGTATTTGCTTCTATCTCATCCCGTGGAGATCTTCATACCTACGAATTGGTTGTCTATGGATACAACATTCATTCTTCTTAATGTGTGTGCTCTTGGGCTATGATGATCAGGGTTTGCACTTTTGGCACCATTTTCGAGGAGAGCAATGGTAAGATTTTCCATGAGGTATGTATGTGTTCTAGGTACTTCTCCATGTTATTCATCACTTTAGATAGCTAGATAGGTAGGTAAACATGTAGAAATAAGCAAAAATCAAGTTTTCGGGTTAGGATTTTTCAAGGTTTCCATTAAATCTTAACTTGCCTCTTCTTTTAATTCATTTTTGTTATGTTTCCACACTATTTCTACTTTTTCTTCACTTTCTACACACATTGTGGGTTGGAGTAATATCTTTTGAGTTTTGGAAGCTTTGGGGAGTAAGAACCAACGTGGGGGCATTTTTTTTAGCCATGAAGGAAGAGGGTAGTAGAGCAATCACTCCTATGTAAAGAGGTGGTAATTGACATTCCATGCTTATTTTTCTTGCTAAACGATAGGAAATGATGGATCTAGGTGAGATGCAAGTATCATAAGTGGTCTAGGAGGTGAGAGGGCAAAACAAAGCTCAGAGAAGCTGAAAATTGAGAAAAATGCAAAGCAATTATCCTCACACAAGTTGGTATTTTTTCACTTTGAAGTGTGTTGTATCCTCCTATTGTATTGCACAAGCTAAGATATTTCCCAATAGGCCAAGAGATTTTAGAAAATCCATTTCTTTGCAGCTCTGTGATTGTTCTATACAAAACAATAATTTGAGGGGTTTGGGTGATTTTTCAAGCTTAAAGTGAACTTTTCATAAGTCAAAGAGCTACACAAGCCTCATAGAAAGTGTTTGGAAGAATTTGATTGCCAAAGTCCAATTCTTCCTACCCATGTTTGCTATGAACTTTAGGGAAATCATGTGTAGTTTTGAAGCGATTCTTGAGTCATTTTTCACTTTTTCCAAGTGCTAAAGCCATTATTATTGTTCTACAACTATTGGAAAGGAAAAGCACAAGGAAAGTCCATTGAAACATACCATGTTTGCTCTATTTATTGGGACAATTGTATGAGAATTTTGAGTGAAATTGAGTTCATTGGACTATGGTGCTTAACCAAAAGCTCTTTAGAACATTTTTAGACCCTTAAAAAAGAAGAGAAGTTAAGAAAATGTTAAATACAAGCCTACAATTGCTCTAACTAGCGGATAAATCGCCTGTTGGAAAAGTGATTTTTTGGCATTGAATTGGGCTTGTGTTTAGCTAGGGAGTTTAAGGGAGCATTGTGATACCCTTTGACATTCAGAAATCAGTTGAAGAGTCCGAATTGCTAGGTCACAAAATTTCCCTAGCCTAAGGCATTTTAGGGCAATTGTTGAGGAGCAAGTTAGATTAAAACCAAGCAAAACCAACCAAAGATACCCTACACTATAAAGAAACATAGAACCTAGATCCGTGCATGCAAGAGAATGACCTATAAGTCTCCACCCAACTTGCCATTATATAGAATTGGGTATTAACTGTGACAAGTAGAGTAACTAGAGCTTCTTTTACATGTGCATCCTTCACTACTTCTTTAGGACTCTTCACTAGATTCCACTAGTGGTAGGTGTACTCAGCTTTTGAGTTAAGTCTGTTTGGATTAAAGTTAACTCACATTAACTTGAGTGGATTCTTATAGAAATCTCTAGAGCTCTTTTGCACAAAACTCTCTTCCCATGCTCCTAATGGGGTTTGAACCCAAGACCTTTACAATGAATAACAAACTTCCACTATGTGTGTATATCTTAATCTTCTAAGAAATAGCAAGACAATGGAATAGACTAGTAGACAAAGTTGAGAAAAAAACACAGATAAAGAGAGATGTAGACTAAGAGACAGAGACCTCAAATTCTCAAATTTGAGCAATGCAACTACAAATATGGTGTTGTCCACTTGTGCACTCCTAATTTGGAGCTTAGATGGTGATCTAGACAAACTCTTGATGAAGGGCTTACTATTGCACAATCCTCTGTAGAGCTACACATGGGACACACTTATATAGCTTTTATGAGGGGAGTCAATAAAAATAAATGTAATTGGGAGAGATAAAATAGTCAAAAAATATATATAATCCAACAATATCTCCACGATCAGAAGTCTTAACTTATTGGCCCTGTGGGCCGGGGGGAATAGACCCCCGAGACTCGACAAAAGGGGGCAAGTCCCCCTCTATACTCCCCAAATTAAGGTTCTATAGGAAAATTGCATAGCACCACACGACCTTTATTTTTGTCTTGAATGGAAACTCAATGGCCTAGAAGTTTTTGCCCTAGCTAACCTAATGGCTAGGCTCACAAAGAACATCTAATAACATTAACGGTCACACATAGACCTCATATAGCTTGGAAGTTAGGGTTCCACAAATGTTCATGCTCTCACATTGGCTTCTCCTCATAATGAGGGCCTTACAACTTAGAGAACCATGGATCATTTGTGGTCACTTGAAGGTGGAGTATTGTGTATATATAATAGATATCTCTCCTCCTATGTCCACTAACTTTTTCTCCTTCCTTGAGACTCTCAATATAATACAACTGAACAACTAATTAATGGTTGGGAGATCAATCAATTAGACTTCAGTTTCTATTGATCTACATAATTGTTAGCATTTTGCTAACACTAACATGCATGGTGGATAGAACCCACTAAGTAAACTTAGGGTTACAATTCATCTTCTTCGAGAGGATGGGATCATTCTATCCCAATCATAAATAAATTCATAAAAAAGAACTTTGATTTGAGCCACAATCGCATCTAGTGCACTCAAGAAATCAGCATCCAAAGAAGCCAATGTTCCTCGTTGTACCTTCCAAGTTCCTTCTCCTACGTTTGCTTTGGCATAGTCTATTAACAATGCTACCAAAAAAAATATAATAAGCCATGGCAACTCCCACTAGTTGAGTCAGTACAACTCGGGTTTGGTCATCCTTTTGCAAAATTTTTGGATTCTTTGCTTCTAAACGTTGGTATAACTCATTCAAAGTCTTTTTCATTTTGGTGTATTGACTTTCTCTATTATGCAAAAAAATATTTTGTTCTTCTATCATTTGTTTAGCATTTTGTAATTGTTATTGAAATTCTAGAATGCTATTTAATTAGTAGCTACCTATAAGCTATTAGTTACTAAAAGAATTTGTGACTGCAAAATCGTCTTGTTATTAGATTGAGTTGTCTGTTTTTTTTCCATATCTTCTTGAAGTTGTCCTTGTAAAATGAGTTGTTCTTCTTAAGCTTCTTCCGATTTAGTCTCCAAACTGACAATGTCCTTTCCATGGCCTGTACTTTTTGGACTAAAATATCAACTATGTGAGCAAGACTATCTTCAAGCTCCTCCATTTGGGCTTTAAGTTGAGAATCTTTAACTTGAAAGTTGATATACTCCTGCTCATGCCGTTGTGAAGTACCTGCATCCTGTTCCATTCATAATGAACAAATAGCAAGCATCCTGGTTGCATCACCTAGAGTACCTATTGTCATCTTGAATTCTTTCATATACCATGGAAAAAGTGTGGTGGTACATGGGATTGTAGGCATTTGGACTCTACCTTGTGCATTACACCACGGATCTTTTGTTTGTTATGTAAACATAGGGAATTTGAGTGAACCTCTCTAGTGAGTCTGTCAACCCATCTCTGAATTTCTTCCTCTTGCTATCCCTTCTCTCACCACCAAATTGCTTCCTCTTCTGTGAATTTTCTCTGCTCCACCTCAACTAGAGTTTTTGCCTCCTACTACTTCTCAACCTCCAGCTTGACAAACTCCTCTTCCACTTGGTGTTGTGTTTCATTTGCCTTGGATGAACTTGCTTTCTTGCAAGCTTCTTCCTCTCCCCGCTTGAAGGCTTCCTTCACAGTTTATTCTTTCCTTATGTTTAACTTCTACTCTTCATTAGCATCCCCTTTGTAAGGAATTGAACTCACAACCTCTTGGTTAGGAATGTGATGGGCTAACCACTTGCCCCAAAAGCCATGGTTGAGGATTACTTCCTAATCCTCTCTCTTAGGGTGTAGCTCAACCATTTCCTATCTATCAAGTGTGTGGTTCAATCATCTCCTTCCTATCACTTTATTACACCCTTCCCCACTAGTTGACCACTTAGGATGGCACATCTCTGGCAAGAATATTGCTTAACGGATCTCCTCTACCTATCTCCTCATAGGCAAGGGAGTTGGATTAAGAGACAAAGGAACACCCCTAATTTGGTGTCCATGTTAAGAGACTTTTTTGTCACTAAAAATAGTCACTTGACCTCCTTTATGAGCTTGCAAAAGAGCACATCAACCCAATCAATTTATCCATTCATATGTGTTGCTTCCATTAATAGTGAGTATAATGTTTGAGAAATTTCATACGGTCTTTTTTGCATGTTAAATTCCAAGGTTTCCAGTCAAAGTCCCATCTTGACTGGTAAATTCTCAGGGGGTCAACATACTTGAGCTTACCTGATCTTGGTTTGCCAAAAATTTGTTCCATCTTCGATAACAAGATCATAGTTGTTAGGGTTATAACTCCATTAGTGAACAACCATAAAGCTTGAGAAATAGAGGTTGCATCTATAATAACTTGACTTTGTGCACTAATCCTAAGCTTAAACATTGGGATGTTCTCTCCTCCTTGGTCCAGATGCTCCTAAATATGGAGTACAAAAGAGAGAGCCATCGGGTGTACTGGAATGCACTCCTAGTTGATCATGGCATAGTCCAATAGACCCCTTGTTGTATAATTCATGGGTAAAAGAGGCTAAATATATGCATTCTAAAGGTTATAATATGATGTATATTAGCCTTGGTTTAGCCCTTTCTTTACCCTTAGAACATGCTTGAACCTTTGGGTTGAACCCTTAGTTTTAACCCTTGAGGTATTTATTCATATGAGATCCCAATTGAATGTTTTTGAACTTTAGGCTTGATTTATCCTAAGTTGTGGGAAGTTTATTCTTGGGAAAAGCTTCTCTATGTGGTGCTTAGGGGTGTAGCTGAAAGAAGAATCCTCATTTGATTTAGAAGGCAAGTGATAGACCTTGGGAAATTAGAAGACATGTGATGAACCTTGGGAAAGTTTCCACATGAGGGGCACTTGGATAAACCTAAAGGCATGTAACCCCTTGGCCTAGAGGTATATATATGGGTGAAGTTGGATGGGTGGAGACGTGCTCTCTCTTGAGCCTTGTGGTCTTGATAGTTAGTCTAGGATATTTCTTGATAGGATCTTATAGTATTTTCACTACATAGGTACTCAAGATCCATCTTAGATCTCAACTTGGAGATGTTCTCAAGCTTTTTCATCATTTAAACTATATAAGGATGGAACATATGACCCCATACTTAGGATAGGAAGGCCATTGATGCTCACAAGAGACCCTCATATTGCAAGAGCATCCAAGAGGACTATAGACAAACCAAATAATGCCTACCTTAAGTGTGCAAGCTCGTGAGAAGCATCCTCATGGGTAGTTATGCTTGCGCTTCATGACTGATGAGTGCAAGTGAAGCTATCTTGCTCTTTATAACCTGACTTTTGCTACTTTTCCTTCTAGATGGGATTAATGAGTGCATTCTCACAAGTCTACTCAGACAACCACCATTGCGCAAAGAGCCATGAGTGCATACTATTCAACATGAAGGAAACATTTGAAGCCTTTGAGCTTGAAGAAAATGATGTATCTATCACTAACGGTGAAGAAGAAAATGGATACAAGCCCCAAATATTTGGAGTTCTAATATTTGGCTTCTTCGGGACAAAGATTTGGAGTTCTGTGAGGATATTTGGCTTCTTCCCTTTCAAATTCAATGGAGAAAAATTTATTGTATGAGATCAATAGAAGCTAAGAATGTATGCGTCATAGTCCATGAAGTACTTTTCTGATCATGCATTTGGGAAACTATCAATGTGACATGCATTGACATGCATTGAAAATGCGTAGAACTCGTTCTTTTTATGACTATGGTATTCATTGAATGAGCTTTGAACTCATCTCTTATGTGATGTGCTAAAGGAGCTTTAGTTACATTCTTTTTCGTGATAGAAAGTGCAAGTATACATTTGAGCATATTTAGAATCATGATAATTTTAGATGTATAGTTTGGGCATACAAGTAAGTAGGCATATTCCCAAGAAGGGACAATGAAATCTTGGAGAATTAAGAATTTCCAACCTCGTATGGCCTCACCACATGAAGATTGTTAGAGAATGAACATTGATTTTTCATAAAGCATGGCATATGGAAATCATGAGCTTATGTGGAATATAGATTTATGCATAAAATGGAATTTCAAGATGAAAATTCCATGCATGCTTTAAAGAGGCCTTCAATTTTTTAACCTTATGCATGCTCAACATATTCAAGAACAAATGTATGTGTTCTTGACCTACATTATGTATACATATCAATAAATTGAATCACATATGCACATGTTTATGGGAAAAGAGAGAAAGATTAAATTCAGCAAGTTTAAAGTTTAAGATAGGAAACATATTATTCATATTAAGTAAAAAACATAAAAGCATAATGGTAGATTGATGTCGGATGGTTCAACAACCATTATCTTTTATGCTTTTTATTTGTTGGCTTATTTCAAAAGTCAAGATATAACAAAACAAATAGAAAACCTTAAGTTTATAAGTCCTCTTTATGTATCCTCAAGATCCATAAAACACATGACATGATGTAGTTGTTGATATATTTTGGTAATGATGTGTGTGAACACTCTTAGGACCATGGGGGCACTTTTTTTCATCTCTAGGAGGTTTTTCCCCCTGACTTGTATATATGTCTATAACCCTAAAGAGTTATTTATCTTCATATATTCACTTGGTAATAAATTCAGTATTGTGTGTTGTGGTCCAATCTTCTTCTTCTTCCTTGTGTTGTTCGCATCCTTCCATAGACCTCAAACTCCAACAATTAGTATCAAAGCAGGTTGTCGCCTCATCTAGAGCATCATCAACACCCCTCCGATCATAATCTCAGAATCACACAAAAATTGGTGAGCATATGTAGGGCGATTAGGACTATTACAGTGCTTATGCAAGAAATCTTGTCCCTTTATGCCAAACATATATATAGGTTTTGGTTTGCCACTAGAAGTGCCTCAAAGTCTATTATAGGTTTAGCATAGCTTGATAGGGTGGTTCTATTCAACTTTTTGAGCTATATTCATTTTTCTACATTAGGGTATTTAGTTAGTGGCCATGGTTGAAAACAATGATGTATTCCGCATGTTGGTTATTGAGGACAAGTTGGATGGTACTAATTACCCGTTATGGGCATATATGATGCATCATGTATTGGTAGCAAAAGTTTTGTGGAATATTGTCTAGGGTGTTGAAAAATGCCCTACTTGTTACTGTTAGTGTCCATGTGAAAGGCCAAATGGCCACCGGACACTTGTTTCTATATGTTCTTTAATAAAAACATATAGAGGCATGGTCAGCCAGAGACTGTAAAGTTCAACCGCATTTTGTAACACCTAAGAAGTCTATGCTCGTGCCCCCTGTACTATGTTTTTCTATGTATTCTATAGCCTTTGTGCGGAGTATCCTATGCAGCCCTAAGAGCTCAGTTTTCTACTCCGACGAGATCATCGTGGAGCTCTTGAGAAGGAGAGCACACTGTGGTGCATCACCATTGAAATACTTCACTGGTATCAGAGCATTTCAATGCAAAAGATTTGTCCTTTTGTGTGAGCAAAGCGAGCACCCAAGGTTTTCTCCAAGGCTTATGACTAAGATGGAAACAAAGGTATAAACCTTGGCATACCTTGTCATCCAAGTCAGTGAAGTCACCATTGGTGCCGTTGGCTACATGCGAGGGAGGACCTTAACGATCAAGGAAGATAGAGGTTCCCGGTACTTCCCGGGAGATCACCCATCCCAATATTGTTCCCCCTAGAGCTCGCTTAATCGTGGCAATCTCTTGCCGCTAAGCTAAACTCTTGTGGTGTCTAAAGAAGGGGAAAGACTAAGATTAACATTACTTTGAACATGTTTTGGTCCCTCAAAGCTTCATTCTTTGCTTTCAAAGCCTGTTTCTGAAGCATTTTTGGCGTGTCTTTTGGAGCCATTTTGGAGTGCTTTCGCACATAGTTCTCTTCACATAGGTCTAATAAAATCAAGAAGAGTATTCTTTGTACTTCTCTGACAATAAATATCAACCTTTGGGGCTGTGTTTTCAGCCGTAGTCATAAATCTACAGGTTTCTCGAAAGGTTTTCAATTTTGGTGGGAGCAACCGCTGCAAATTTATGCAGCTTTTTGAGCATAAAACATCAGAGTTGATAGACGTAGGTGTTGTTGGCTAGTCTTTGGGCTATGCATTCAGCCTTTTAGTGTCATTTTACTGCATATATTGAGCATATACACATCGTGTATGCTTCTGTGGATACCGCTTATGTACGTACATGTGGTCATTGATATAGCAGTTATGGTTTTTGTATAAAGCCTTTTATGTTTGATAAAGAGGGTCGTGGTGAAGTTTTCTTAATTGGGAGACACCAGGTCTCAGGCACATCTGGTGGATCAGGGTCTAGTGCCAGTGTTCCGAGGAGGAGCTATAACTTGTAGGGCAAAGACTATTTTGAGATCTGAAATTTTGATAGCACAAACTTTGCTCTTGGAAGAACCAGATTAAAGATGTGCTGATTCAAAGGAGGGAATGGAAGCTCGTAAATGGGATTTCAAAGAAGCCTACTGACATGGATGAAGATGATTGGGATGATTTAGATGAAATGGCCACGTCTACCATTCGCTTGCATCCGACAGATAATGTTTACTTTACAGTATTAGATTGTGAAAGTGCAGAGCAACTTTGGAAGAAGTTATGCAATACATATGAAAAAGAGACAGCACCAAATAAAGTGTATGTGATGAGAAAATTATATGACCTTCGCATGAAGGACACAGATAGTGTTTTTGCTCAACTAAATGAGTTTGATGCTATATTCTCACAGTTATAGGCTCAAAAAATGGATATGGATAATGAAATGAAAGCAGTATTGTTGTTATGCACCTTGCCATCATCATGGGATACATTTTGCACAACTATTAGCGATAGTGCACTTGGTGGTTAACTAGTCTATGATGACATATATGGAGCACTCTTGAGTGAGGAGATTCATAAAAAATCTATGGTTGGCACTCAGAGTGGAGATGCAAATAATGTTCATGATTCTTACCAAGGAAAGAATCGGCAACGTGGCAGGAGCAAGAACAAGGAAAAGAATGGTCAACGAAATAAGAATAGAAGTAAATCAAGGAAGAGGGATATTGAATGCCATTATTTTCATAAGAAAGGAAATGTGAAGAAAGAATGTTATGCATTAAAGAATGCTAAAGGTAAAGGACAAAATGTTGATGGGCATGTTAAATAGTTACCTGCACCATCTACTTCGACTAGGAAGATTGAAGAAATTAATGCTATTTCTGATGATGTTGATGTGTTGACACTTGATAGTACTGTGCCAAGTGAGGCTCTTATGGCTGATTCTCTTTCCCACACATGGCTACTAGATTCTGGTGCTTCTTTCCATGTGACACCACACAGAGAATGGTTCTCTAATTATGTAGCAAACTCTCTTGGTACTATGAGACTTGATGACTCTTACTAGTGTGATGTTGTGGGGATTGGAGATGTAATTGTGCAATTCATTGATGGTTCAAAATTTACTATGCATAATGTACACCATGTACCTCAGTTATCATGCAGTTTGATGTTAGTTGGTCAACTTGATGACCTTGGTTACGAGGTGGTCTTCTATGCTCAGTCCTTTCATATATCAATCCTTTATTTGTATCATACAAAGAACACTTGTTAGCAGTTACTGAACAACCTATGGCTTGTATTTGGCATGGTCATTTGGGCCATATATCTTGTAGTGGAATAAAAAACCTTTCTCGTTCTGGCTACTTACGGATGTTATCTTTCTCTGATTTTTCATTTTGTGAGCGTTCTATGCACATTGACTCTTCAATTCAGCCTTTAGATCTCGTTCATATAGATATGTGTGGTCCTATGCCCACTAGGTCCTTAGGTTGTACTCTTTATGTTGTCACTTTCATAGATGATGCTACTAGAAAAGTTTGGGTATATCCTATCAAATCGAAGGATGAGGTATTCCCTACTTTCAAAAAATGGCTTGCTTCAATTGAGACTCAAAAAGGAACTAAGCTTAAGGCTTTACGTTCAGATAATGGGGGTGAGTATACCTCACATGAATTCAACCTCTTCTATCAATCTAGAGGGATTCGTAGAGAGTTTACAACTCCTTATAACCCAATACAAAATGATGTAGCTGAAAGGATGAATAGAACTATTCAAGATAGAGTAGTTTCTATGTTGCATCATGCAAATCTCTCACAAGGTTTTTGGGCAAAAACAGTATTGATTGCAGTTCATGTGATTAACCTTTCATCTAGTATTGCCAAAGGTCTGAATGTGGCACAAGAGTTATGGACGGGGAAGCATTTTTGGGTGTGAAGCATATGTTCATATACCTAAGAATCTTAGACAGAAGTTGGACCATAAGTCAAAGAAATGCATCTTTCTTGGATATGGTCAAGAAGAACAATTTGGATATCGCTTTTGGCATCCTGAAACACAGTCAGTGATCAGAAGTAGTGATGTCATTTTCAACGAGTCTAAGATGCATAAATAGCCCATTAAGCAGGTTGAAGTGAGAAGAGTGGTGTTTGAGGATACTAGTCCTCCAGCTAGCATGCATAAAAATGTTGCACATAGGGATGTTCAAGAAAATCTCTAATCAGATCAGTCTGCAAATGTTCTTGTTCAGCAACCATTGAGACACTCTACACGTGTCTCACATCCACCTGATATATATGTTCCAGGTCTAGATTTTGTTATGGTAACAAATGTCGGTGAGCCTTCTTGCTACAAAGAGGCTATGTAGACAGAGGATCATGTCAAGTGGGAGTGTGCCATGAAGAGTGAGCTGGATTCTATTCACAAGAATGGTACTTGGGATTTAGTACCTTTGCCAAAGGGCAAGAAAGCTTTACAATGTAAATGGGTACATAAGCTGATATTCACAACAGATGGTGCTTCTCCAAAGTATAAAGCGTGAATTGTTGCAAAGGGTTTTACACAACAACATGGTGTTGATTTTGAGGAAATCTTCTCTCCAGTGGTCAAGATCACTACCTTGCGCATGTTGCTTAGATTCGTTGCAATGGAGGACTTAGAGCTAGTCCAAATGGATGTGAAAACTGCTTTCTTACATGGAGATCTTGCAGATGAGATCTATATGGAACAACCAGAGGGTTATGTAGTTCTTGGCAAGGAAAGTCTACTTTGCAAGCTCAAGAAGAGCTTGTATGGACTTAAATAGTCCCCTAGACAATGGTACCAAAAGTTTGATGCTTTTATGAAGTCCCAAGGTTATTCTTGAAGCAATCAGGATCATTGTCTCTACACAAAGAGATGCTCAGATGGTAGCTTGATATGCCTGATACTTTATGTCGATGATATGTTGATTGCTTGAAAGTCCTCTTATGACTTGTGAAATCTCAAAAGGAAGTTGAGTCAAACATTTGATATGAAGGATTTGGGGGATGCCAAACATATTTTTGGCATGCACATTACTCGTGATAGGAGTAAAAGATGCATATACTTGTCTCAAAGTGAGTACATATCCAAAGTACTTCACAAGTTCAATATGCAGGGTGACAAGGCATTGAGTACACCTTTACCCACATATGCAAAATTGATCAAGGATGATTGCCCCAAATCAAATGGGGAAAAGGAATTCATGACCAAAATTCCCTATTAGTCTACTGTTGGTAGTCTCATGTATGCTACGGTAGCTACGAGACTAGACATTGCATTCGTAGTGGGAGTTGTGAGCAGATATATGTCTAATCCTGGCAAGAAACATTGGGAAGCAATCAAGATGATTTTGAGATATCTGAGTGGCACTAAGGACAAGTGTCTATGCTTAGGTAGAGGGAAAGCATCCATTATTGGTTACACAGATTCTGATTATGACTATGTTGGTTGTGTAGACAATCATAAGTCTACATCAGGGTACATTTTTCATTTTGTTGGAGGTGCTATCTCTTGGAGATCTCATCTTCAAGAATGTACAAATGTTTCCACCATAGAAGCAAAGTATGTTTCAACAAGTGAAGCATGTAAGGAAGCATTGTGGCTTTCTCATTTTGCTTGTGATATGGGTTTACCTCAACATGTACCTCGTTTGCTCAGTGATAGTCAGAGTGCCATTGCTTTGGCTAAGAATCCGGTCTATCATGCAAAGAACAAGCACATTGAGGTGAGATATCACTTCATTAGAGATTGCTTAGCCACTAAGCGCATTATTCTTGAGAAGGTTCACACTCAAGATAATGTTCCAGATGCTTTGACTAAAGCTCTACCACAGGACAGCTTTCGACACTACTGTCACTTGATGGGGATTACTTGGTTCATGATCTTAAATAGTCACTTGTATACTGTGTAACATGCCCATCAGGTGGGAGGTATAGTTTTTATACTTACACTCAGTTATTCTTTATCATTCTTTATTTTTCTCCATAGTTACTTTGGCTAGATTGGCCTTTCGTGGGAGATTGTTACCGTTAGTGTCCATGTGAAAGGCCAAAATGGCCACTAGACACTTCTTTGTACATTTTCTTTAATAAAAACATATAGTGGCTTGGTAAGCCATAGACTATAAGTTCGACCGCATTTTGTAACACCTAAGAAGTCTGTATTCGTGCCCCCTATAATGTGTTTTTCTATGTATTATGCAGCCTCTGTGTGGAGTACCATATGCGGCCCTAGGAGCTCAGTTTTCTACTCCGAGGAGATCATTGTGGAGCTCTCGAGAAGGAGAGTGCACTTGTGTGCATTGCCATCAAAATACTTCACTACTACACCTATGAATATAATAGAAGGTGATGCAAATGGCATTGAAGATGATGATCTTCAAATTCTTGTATGTGTTGCAGTTCCTATTGCACCTAATGTAGAGCAACTTTGGTGGGATGATAAAGATGTTGAGGCACATGCATTGATAGCTTTGTTTGTCAAACATGCCATTATCCCTCGCATTTGCTCTTACAAAGCAACAAATGATGCTTGGGATACCTTTACCAATTTATACAAGGCAAAAAATGAGGCTCGTGTTTTGCTTACCTCTGAAAATAGTTGGAGAATGGTGTAAGGAATTGAACTCACAACATCTTGGTTAGGAATGTGATGGGCTAACCACTTGCCCCAAAAGCCATGGTTGAGGATTACTTCCTAATCCTTTCTCTTAGGGTGTAGTTCAACCATCTCCTACTGTCAAGGGTGTGGCTCAATCATCTCCTACCTATCTCTTTATTACATTCTTCCCCCCTTGGTCAATCATTGTCCTCAATGATCTGCTCTTGTATCCCTCTAGCCTCGGTGATCAGCCCCTTGAACTCCCTAGGTGCCCTTGAATTGATGTCCCTCAACCTCGCATAGTTTCTTGAACCTTGTTCGCAACCTTGGTCTCTGAACCCTTGCTCTCAACCTTGGTGTCTTAAACCTTCTTGTTCGCAACCTTGGTGTCTCGAGCCCTTGTTCTCAACCTCAGTCTTGAACCTTGTTCTCACCCATGCTTGGTATCTTGAACATTCAATCAAGTGCCACCCAAGGATTCCCAAGGAATTCACACTTGCAACCTAGCTCATTGGAAATTTTGTTTTGAGAGCTTTCCAATGGTATATTACATGCCGCAATCCGACCTACGGATTGGGAGATACACTTCAATCTTTGTTAGGTCCATCCTTGAAACCGATGCGCATGCCTAGTATGGATTGAACTCACAACCTCTTGGTTAGGAATGTGATGGGCTAACCACTTGCCCCAAAAGACATGGTTGAAAATTACTTCCTAATCCTCTCTCTTAGGGTGTAGTTCAACCATCTCCTATCTGTCAAGGGTGTGGCTCAATCATCTCCTACCTATCACTTTATTACAAATGGGCATATGAATGAAGGAGAATCTATGGACAATTTCTTGACATAGATCAAAGACTTGAAGGAGCAATTGATTTCTGCTGATGAATTCTTGTTAGATAGTTGTGCAGATTGTTCTTAATGGTCTTCCAGATTCATATCGAAGTTTTGCTTTCACTCTTTGATTGATAATGGAAGGCAATCCAAATGCCTTAACATTTGAGGAGTTACTCTTTGTTTTGTTTCACGAAGATCAGTCCACGCAAAATAGGTCCATTTTGTGAGTTGCACATCAAGCTTTATTAGCTAGTAAGAAGGGAAAAGGTAAATGGAGCTCATCTACTAGTAAGCAAAAATCTGCTAATGCTACACAATTGAAGAAGGAAGACAAAGATGAGAAGAAAACCGAAAAGAAGAGTCTGATAATCTTGTGCAGATTGAAGAATGGATGTTTAGTATCATATGCAGTTATGACCCATCTTCTCATGAGCAGTGTATGTCTACAGTAGACTCAAATGTTTGGTACTTTGATAGTGGGGCAACCAAACATATTACCTCACAGTGCAATTTCTTCAGTTCACTTGAGCCTTCCCCTACAGGGGATACTGTCACATGCGTAAACAACTCCTCATATCCTATAATAGGAATCAGTAAGATCATGTTGACTACTGATGATATTTCTTTCACATTGTTAGATGCATTGTATGTGCTAGGGATCAAGGAATTTTTTTATGAGTTTTAGCATTAGTCAAGATTGGCTTGGTTGTAAAATTTGTTGATGACAAGTGTACAACTCATGATCTTTCAAATGGTGATGTCATCATTGCTTCTAGCATTTTATGTTGTGGGTTGTATAAGCTCATAGACTATACAAAATCTTTGAATGATTCAGTGTGTGCAATTCAAGATTCTCAAGCTATGTCAGATCCAAAGCTTTGCCATGCATGCTTTGGTCATCTGAATTATGATAGTTTGCTATGCCTCCAAAAATTTGATATGGTGTCCTCTCTACCCAAACTTAAGGCACCTTGTAAACATGTATGTGAAGGCTATATTTTGGAAAAAATGTAGCGTTCTTCCTTCCCTAAAGATGGTTTAGTTAGATCTTCTCATAAATTAAGCTTGTTCATAGTCATGTATGTGGTCTTATGCAGATACCTTCTTTAGGGAACTACCTTTACTTTGTGATGTTGGTTGATGATTTTTCTAGGCATGCATGGGTTTTTACATTGAAAGCAAAGTCCAAAGTGTTTGTGTTCTTCAAAGAGTTTTTGGTTATGATTGAAAATCTGTCAGCATGTAAATTGGGCATGCTCTATTTTGATTGAGGGGGGAATACATGTCTTCTAGTTTTAATGCATTTATGTGTGAGCATTTGATTAAACATCAGCGTATAGTGTTGTATACGCCCCAAAAAAATGGAGTTGTAGAAAGAAAGAACAGGTCTCTCATGGAGATGGCGAGGTATATGGTCAAAAGTTAGGCTTTACCACATAGCTTCTCCAGACTGTTATGTGAGTAGCATAAGTACTTAAGAGGTGTCCCACCAAAGCACTACAATCTATCACTCCATATGAGGCTTGGCATGATTTCAAGCTATTTGTTGCTCATCTGCGTGTCTTTGGTTGTCTGGCATATGCATTAATGCCTAAAGAACAACATAGTAAATTAGACGATAAAACAATGAAATGTATTTTTGTTAGGTATAGTTCTAAAAGCAAAGGGTATTGTCTGTATCATGCACAAACTAAAAACATTTTGATAACCGTGATGTTGTTTTTGTGCAAGATGCAATTCAACCATTACTTTCATGTACTAAGGAGATTTCAGTTAGCCCCAAAGATGTGCATGACAATTCTCCACCTCTTTTTATAGGTGGACAATCAAGTGCTCGTCCAAATGAGGCAATTTCTCAACCTTTATAGGTTCCACATGATGATACAAATCATTCCATTTCTAATGCAGATTTACATGATGCACTTGTTGATGAGAGGGATGATATAGAGGAGGCAAAAACTATGCCTAAATGGCTAGTGCAAACTTTGGGGGATAGCAAAATAGATGCACCTTTCTCATATCATATTCATTCAAGATCTCATTTTTCTTCTCTTGCATCATATTGCTATGCAATGGCTACCTCTAGTCTTAGTGATGAGAATGAGCCTGTTTCTTTTGATGATGCACAAAATTAAGAAAATTGGATGGTTGATATGCAATCAGAATATGATGCTATTATTAAGAATGGTACCTGGTCTTTATGTGATTTGCCTCCAGGCAAAAATGCCATTGGCACTAAATGGCTATACAAGCTGAAGTCTAAGCATGATGGAGCAGTTGACAAATATAAAGCTAGTCTTGTTGCAAAAGGTTATGCTCAAGGTAGAGGCATTGATTTTGATGACACCTTTGCACCCACATGCTGAATGACTACCATTCGTAGCATTTGTGCACTTCCAGCTTATCATGGTTGGAATTTACATGAGTTGGACATTTAAAACAACATTTTTGAATGGTGACTTACATGAAGAAGTGTATTGTATTTCAGCCCCATGGTCTTGTGTAGAAATGGCATGAAAACAAAGTGTGGAGGTTGAGGAAGGCATTATATGGTTTGAAGCAAGCCACATGTGCTTGGTATGAAAAGATAGATGCCTACTTGATTGCACATGGTTTTGAAAAGAGTCCAATAGAGCTAAGAGTGTAGATGATGTATATCTAATCATTGTTGTGTATGTTGATAACATGCTACTCAATGTTCCTAATGAGATGTTGATGGGGGAATAGATTTGTATCAAACAAAATATAATGACACATTATTGTAGTGTTTTTGCCTTGAAGATTGTAAATGTATTGCCACTCATATGGAAATAGGTTTACAATTGAGTCTTCATGATGCTAGAGATGCAATTGATGTTGTTATCTATCAACAAGGTGTTGTATGCTTGATTTACTTATGCATAACTTGGCCAGTTATTCAATTTTTTATCTCTCAGATGAGCAGGTTTATGCATTGTCCATGTGTCAAGCATTGGCATGCAGTTAAATGCATCTATTGGTACTTGAGTGGTACCTGACTACTTGGATTGTTTTATCCCAAGGGAGGAGGGGATCAGTACCGCCATATTTACATGCTTTTTTTGACTCCGACTAGGTTGGTTGCTATGACACTCGTGTGTCCACTAGTGGTTTTTGCTTCATGCTTGGTAGCTCATGCATATCTTGGTTGAGCGAAAAGCAGCCTACTGTGGCCACTTCTAGTTGTGAGGCTGAGTATAGGGTAGCTTTCATAGCAACCGTTGAGTGTGTGGCTCAGACACCTTTTGGCTGATTTGGGTGTTGGTCACTCTTCTACCACCACCATCTTCACTGACATCCATAGTGCATTGGAAGTTGTGAGGAATTGTGTGTTTCATGCTCACACAAAGCACATTGAGGTACATTATCAGGGAGAGGTTCTCTACTAGAGAGATCAGTTTGGCATATGTGCCCACACAGTATAACATTGCAAATCTTTTCACAAAGGCTCTACCTCGAGAGAAGTTTGAAGCTTTCCACAAATCTTTGGGCTTACTTATTTTTGTGGACTGATCTCTTTCCACATAGCTTGGCACCTTCTTATACATGAGTGCCAACTCCTTGTTCACCTCATCACTCTCGGGGGGATTTGTTGATATATTTTAGTAGTGATGTGTGTGAACACTCTTAGGATGGTCAGGGCACTTTTGTTGCTCTTTAGGAGGTTTTGTCCCTTAGCTTGTATATATGCCTATAACCCTAATGGGTTACTTATCTTTGTATATTCACTTGGTAATACGTTCAATATTTTATGTTGTGCTCCAAGCTTCTTCATCTTTCTCATACCTCAAACACCAACAATAGCGAGAACAACCCAACTTGCAATGGGGAAAGCATTATGCAATAAAAAGAAGAAATGAAGAAGACAAAAGAAGAAACGAGTTTCCATAAATAATTAAAGAACAAAGAAAGAGTTAGTATTGAGAGAAAGATCCTTAAACCTCAAGCCCCAATGGGGCATAAGTGTCCAACTTCTAAGCTTTATACCAAGAAGTAACAAAGAATACTTTAAGTATCGAGGTCAAAAAATTTCAAAATATTGGATGGTGGTGACGAAGATCATTCCTTAGGCACTTCAAGAATACATATAACACAAATAACATACCGACACAACCCACAAGTGACATGTCAGGAAAACCTGAACATGATTTATCAAGGATAACAGAAACTTTGAGGGGAAGAGCGAGTGTTGCAGGATGAAAGAGAACAACAAAAAGCAAAAGATAAATACAAGGATGAAAATTCAAACCCAGACAAAAGCTAGAAAAGGGCCCCAAAATTTCAACCTTTTGAGCAACTTTTCACTATACCAACAATGTAATCATGGAAGTTTAGATAAAATCCTTGTAACCATCACTTTGAGGAGTCCTCATGTGTCATCCACTCTACCTTGTGAAATAGTATATGTGATATCATCATGCCCATCCACAATGTCACTACAACATATGAGCCTTATATTGGCCTGTATACTAGCACAAATGCACATAGGGAATTGGATCACGGCATTGGTATAAGCATCAATATGATAACATCGATATAAGCATCGCTATGGGTGCCGGTATGTATTGAATAATGTTGGTATAAGCATCGGTATGGACACCAATATTTTCTCGTCAATATACGTGCTGGCATTGACCGATGGTATAAGAGTCAATATGGATGTTGGTATGAAAATCTTTGGTATAAGCATCGGTATGTCCTTGGGCAAAATTGCTGGTATAAGTGTCAGTATGGCCTTGGACATATCAATGCTTATAGTGGTGTCTATACCGATGAACATATCTGTAATTTTTTTTTTTTTGGGCAGAGTGTAGTGTCTCTTGCTACAACATGACAATGTTGTTGCAAAGGACAATACACTCTACCCAAAAAAATTGAGTACATGTCATGACATGTACTCTAGTGGTTGTCGATTTAAGGTTTAGATGACTGACAACCAAAGCAAGATTTGATAAAGATAAGCAAATTATCGAACATAAAAGAGATATGTAGGAGCAGAATGAACCATGAACCATGTACGAAAGAGATATTCCATAAATGAACCATGTACAAAATTGTGGCAAATCACTTCCATATATGAGCCAAATACAAAATGTGGCAAACCACTACCATATATGAGCCAAATGCAAAATGTGGCAAACCACTACCATATATGAACAATACAAAACTGTGGCACAACACTGCCATATATGAGCCAAATAGAAAACTATGGCACACCACTACCATACACAAAACAAGAGGGATCAAAACATATACATCTACAGTCTTGCAACAAAAAACATTCATGAAATCAGACAAATTGAAAGGATGTTTATAAACAACTAAAAAAAACACTAAACCAAGTTCAAAAGCTCACCTCGCAATAGATGCTCCTAGGATATGACCGCATTGCATCCCTCCAAGTCTTGCAACAATGAAACCAACCCATGACGATATCCATAAGGATCCTCTGCTCGTGTCGGAAGATGATCCATTGCCAACTCCTACAACAAATATGCAAAACATGCGATCAACAAACATGATATGCTTAACATAAGCAAATTCATTCATCAAAATGATACTTACAATATCGTGGTGCATCATTTCATAAGCGCCACTCCCCAAATACGATGCTCATTAGTTTGTCTGATTGAACAATTGAATGGTCTCGAGCATAGCCTAAGCTATCTCTACCATTTTCATGCACATCTTTGTCCGTTCAATCTCTAAGTCTGCTCTAGGGTAACTCTTGTCTAGGTTTGCAGCTGTTGGCCCTTCTTAAAGTTGATCTTGGTAGGCCTTGAACATCATACCCAATCCTTCTGGGGTTGGATCTGCAAGAACAGACCTTGGTTGCAATTTACTTATAGTGGGTGGTGGGGTGGGATGAGGTGGTGTGGATGGAGTTTCGGCATGCGAGGGGATCTGCGTTGCAATGTCTTCTATTTTTGTTTTTGTGTCTTTCAGGCTTCCTTCTAGTTCATATAACTTTTTGTTCCACATGCGATTGGCCTTCTCTCTAGTATCCTTCCAAGTTTTTGTTTTCCTCTTACTAGGCTCTCCTGCTTCACTTCGCTCTGATTGCTCAGGTGGTTTATCCTGTTTTATAGCTTGTGCCCTAGTAACTACTTGTACAGGAGCCACATTACTGCTACTTGAACTTGATTCTGCCACTAAGCCTACCACATTGATGGGTGTAACATTGGGTGCACTAGAGGGATTCCTAGGAAACTCTCTTGGAAGATGTTCCTTGCCGCACTCAGGACAAAAGCCTTGTATTGTGATGTTTTGTCCTTGTCCTAGAGTGAGTGAGTGGGGACATCCACGAATGAAATGGTCGCCCTGACATCTAAAACATGGTCCCCTCGGGGCTTGTGGTCTTACTTGTCTCGCTTGAGGCCTCGGATTAGGATTCATATACATGACATTGGAGTATTCTGGCTCCCAATTTTGTTCCATAGGTGGTGTCTCATATGGGTAGGAATAAGCCTCACTATGTTCTAGTGACTCTGTGTAATAAGCTTGTGGACTATCTTCATGGGAGTATTCTGAACTATGAGCATGAGAGTCATGATCTGAGACTAGCAGGGTTATTAGTATTAATGCTCTATTAAGGTTTTCCTCTGCTAGTGCATACTTAACTGGAATCACATTGGCAAGAGCTGGTGGTTGGCTTCCTAGGACTGGTTATGGCTTGTACGGTGCCTGATATTGCTGTTGTGGCCTATAATATGGCTGTTGGTATTGATTCTGATACCTATCCTACTGGTAAGGTTCCTGAAAATTTTGTCTCACAGCCTGCCTATTGTATGGACAATCTTGAGCTGTATGATTTGTGTATTTTCTCTCAATGGTGCAATAGAGAGCATTACGATTTCCTTGGGGCTAAGCCATCATTGGGCAAACATTAGCCATGTGGTCTCCTCCACAATTGTAACATCGCTTCAATGAGGTGACCCTTGGCATTTGTCTATTTTGAACTCCTAGCTTCTTGGCAACTTGCTCAGCTATCTCATCTATCTCAGTGGAGGTTCTAGAGGTATGACTAGTAGAACTATCAGAGTCCTTATAGAGTCTGGACAGTCCTAACTCCTCACCCAAATTATCTTCTATGTCAATACATATCTGCACACACTCTTCTATGGGTCTAGGCTCATTCAAGTATACATATGACCTCAACTTTGTGCTCAGTAAGCCATCTAAAAACAAGGCCACTTGTTTGGCTACTGTGGGTAATTCTGGCACAAGGCATCTTTCCAAGTACTATCTGAACCGTCTTCCTGCAAGTCGCACTATTTCTTAGGGTGTCTGCTTGAAGCTATGGATGTTATGCCTAATACCACTCTTGGAAAATTCTACAATGAATGCTTCTAGCAATTGGCCTATGTCTTGATAGTTGCGACTATTTAGGGGTTGAAACCAAGCTAAGGCAGTACCCTTAAGAGTCAAACCAAATGTCTCGAATTGAGTGAACAAGTCCTTGACTTGTTCAGCTCTTAACACTTGTTTGAACTCGGCCACATGGTCATAAGGATCTCCTGAACCATCAAAGTAGTTCTGCATTGTCTTAACCACTTGAGAGGGTCTAAGGGTTCTTGAGTGCTCTCGTGGTCTAGGCAATGGGAACTCATGTTCATCTCTTTGATGCCTATGTACTCTATGTCTCTCCCTTTCACGTCTTTCAGTTCCTAATCCCGATCGGTCTCTACCCATCGTGTGTGCAAAGCTTACCTCAAGTCTCTCTCTGGTTCTTTCCCTCTGGGTTTCATGAGCCTTGGATGATCCTGCTCCTTGGAGGCCATGGGAAACATTAGATCTTGGTGGAAGGAAAATTGATTCACCTTGCCAAGTGTATGTATGCTTATCCTGCTCTGTTACCAAGAACACATTCTCAGATGTATGATCTAGATAGACAACTTTCCCGGGTGTCTCCGGATCCTTGAATTCATAGATGGTGACTACTGGGCTGGGTCGATCTGGCCTGAATCTCCAAAAGGCTTCCTCTGTTTCTCTATTCAAGAATAGTTCTATGCTTTTGTTGTCTTGAGGGATCCAATATGGAGTGATTACCCTAGTCAAGACTGACTTACCCCTCGGATTAAAATAGGGAAACAGGACCTCTCAAGAAGTGCTTTAGAACAGGCGACACACGACACTTAGTAAGTATCGACGATACTTGGAAGCAGACGATACATGATACTTGAAATTCCATGACACATGACACCCGAGGGATATCGCGACACTTGACACCTAAATGGTCACGACACTCAACTTCTGGCAGATGTCGCCACACTTGTCAGATATCGCGACACTTGAGGTCCGGCGATACACAATACTTGCTGAGATGTCGCGACACTTGATGTTCACGACACTCGACACCTGAGCAGTCACGACACACGACACTTGTCAGATATCACGACACTTGAGGTCCGGTGACACACGATACTGGAGCCGTCACAACACACGACACTTGTCAGATATCATGAGACTTGATCACGACACTCGATACTTGAGGAATATCATGACACTTGGCCCTGCACGACACTCGACACTTGTCAGATGTCGTGACACTTGGAGGTCATAGATATCACGACCCTTGGTCACACGACACCTAGTTGGTCATGACACTCGACACCTGAGGAATATCGTGACACTTGTCAGGTATCGCGACACTTGGATGTCATAGATATCGCGAGACTTGATATCTACCAGATATCGCGACACAAGGGAATTCAAGTATCACGACACTTGAACTCAACCGGTCATGACACTTGGATTTTTTGGAGTCCAAATTCAAAATTTTTTGCAAATATGAGTACCTTTGTCCTCCTTATCACTCCTATGTGCCTGTAGATGCAAAATACTATCTTCAAACCCGCGATACCACACTCACCACACTTGGTGTAGGTTGTGTCATGTTTGAAACTGATCACTCTATTTTTTGGGTATTTTGGTAGTATTTCTTCAGCGCCTCAGTTTTGCACCCCCTCTAAGCTTCTTCCTCGCAGCCACACACAAAAAAAGAGGTGAATGTACTCTAGAAAATGGAAAAAATTGAGAAGATGAAGGTGGGTGGAGATGGTGATAATGATGAGGATGAAGATGGAGAAAAAAATTAGAAACTGAACTGAAAATGATGATTTTTTTACCTTCCAACATCGTACTCTACGTCTTACCGTCACACGCTCGTCCTCCAAGCTCTCTCCCCGGCAACGATGCCAAATTTGGTGTCCCTCTAGCACAATGGTGAGTACCAATGTGAGGAGCTTCACCTCATAAATGTCGATCCGTGGAGACACGAGGACTAGTATGAAGACTATGAGCAAGTGATGGCACAAGTGCGTGAGTGAAAGCACACAAGCATGCACACACATACACACACGCGCACAAGGTAAGGGCAAAGAGTGAAACAATGGAAAGCTTCAATTACCAAAGAAATCTCTTACAAAGCTCAAATCTACAACAAGATAACCTCTAAAATGAGCTCTCCAGCCCTTTCTATAGTTTTTTGAGTGGTTTTGGCCCTGTCCAGACCTAGTGTCCGGTGTAGTTAAAAATTAGGTTCTAGGGCTTATTTGGGGGGCTCAAATGGAATCTAAAAATTATGAAAATTGGTAGGATGATACTTCTAATACTCCTCAAGCTCGAGGACTCCTCGGCTTGAACAAAATGGAGTTGCAAAAATGGAAAATGGTATTTACAATGGTTTTTAGTGATAGAATTCACTATTTTTGTAGGGATTTCTTTTGAAAATTTGACATGTGCTCCTTGGAGCTCCCTACATGTCTATGTCCACTTCTTTGACGCGCTTCCGTGCTTTGTGCTTTGTCCTTGACCTTGAGCTTCAACAGTGTGCATGTATGTATGTATGTATGTATATGTGTGTGTATGTGTATATGTGTTTATGCATGTAAAACCCTAAAAAACATGTATATGTGTGTATGTGTGTATATATATGTGTATGTGTATATGTGTGTATGCATGTATGTATGTATGTAAAACCCTAAAACCCTTATCCTAAAACCCTAACACTAAAACATGTGTGTGTATGTGTGTATGATTGCATGTATATATACGTGTATGTGACTATGTGTGTCTGTTTGTATGTGTATGTATGTATATGTGTGTGTATGTGTATATGTGTGTATGTACATGTGTGTGTATGTGTATATGTGTCTATGTGTATGTGTGTCTATGTGTACATATACACGTGTCTCTTTTGTGTGTATGTATGCATGTAAGTGTATGTGTGTGCGTATGTGTATGTATGTGCATGTATGTATATGTGTGTGCATGCATGCATGTATATGTGTGTGTATGCATGTGTATGTATGTATGCATATTCATGTGTGTATGTATATGTGTGTGTATGTACATGTGTGTATGTATATGTATGTATGCATGCATATGCATGAGTGTGTATGCATGCATGTGATTGTGCTTGTATATGTGTGTGTCTATGTGTGTATGTATATATGTGTGTATGTGTGAAAAAGTGTGTGCATGAATACATGTGTATGTGTATGTGTGTATGTATATGTGTCTCTTATGTGTGTGTATGTATGCATGTGAGTTTATGTGTGTGCATATGTGTATGTATGAGTGTGTACACATATGTGTGTGTATGCACGTGTGTATGTATGTATGCATATGCATGTGTGTATGTATGCATGCATATGCATGAGTATATATGCATCTGAGTGTGTGTGTGTGTATGCATGTGAGTGTGTGTGTGTGTGTATGTGTGTGTATGCTCTAAAACCAACATTAAACGTTAACAAACATTAATTTCATTTCTCTTTCTTTTTCATTTCTTTCTCTCTCTCTATCCCTCTATTTCTCTCTCTATCCCTCTCTAATAAAGAACAAAACAATACATGCATGTACATAAATCACTTATGTCGATGTAATCTCCTTTGGATCACTCGTCAAAGCACACTTGTGATCACCTCTCATCAAACAAAAAACCGATGCCAAAAAGCTCCTGCAAAACAAAATGAAAAAGAAGTTAGGAAACAAAAACGAATAGAGAAAGAGAGAGGGTGAAGGAGTGCATCACTTACCAAGATGCAAGAGAGAGAGACATGTGTGTGTAGAGAGAGAGATCTCTGTGTGTGTGAAGAGAGAGAGATTTGTGTGTGTATGGAAAGGGGGATGGTGGATGTGTGTGAGGGGAAAGAAAAAAAGCACAGGGCGAGCACAATACAGATGAGATCAAGATGCTCGTGCATGAATTCAACTGAGGAAACCGATCGCAATTCAAAATAGAGGACTAGTCGACCTTCAGCTCTCGGGTTGTTAAACGCACCATTGGTATACATGTTGGTATACATCTCGATATATGCATCAATATGTGCATTGGTATAAGCATCAATATTTTTTGGGAAATACCAATACTTATACCAAAGCTCATACCAATGCTTATACAGCGCACATATCGATGCGTATATCGGCGGCAACATTTTTCAATGCACATATCGACGTTATATCGACGCCGGATTGACCATCAGTATGGCTAGCATGGTTTTTCCAAGCATTTCTAATGGTCATACCGATGCCAAGGTATAACCATCGGTATGACTAGCATTGGTATGAAACTCATATGTTGTAGTGTGTGAAAGGACATACCTATGGGCTCATGTATATAAGTCAATTCTAACTCTTTCGTAAGGATTTTTGCCATATGTAATAGAAGAACTAGTTTGAAGCAGAGAATCTCATAACTCCATCTTCTTGGTAATTTTTCTCCTTTTTTTGTACTTGTGTGCATGACTATTGCTTGGAATGTGTGCTAGAGAGTCTTTTCTACCCTTTACCAACCTTTTTTCATTGTTTTCTTACTTAAGGGATGTGTAGCGAGTTGTGAGGTGTAGGTAGGTGATTCTTGATACCTATTTTTTTGCCATAACTTTGTGGAAAAAATTTGGAATGCTTCAAGATTACTTGTAATAGATGTGTTTTGTTGAGAGATTTGAAATGAACCCACTATTGACTATATTTAGATCACAAAGCTGAGAAAAAACATTATTTTTGTGTCTACTACTACAACATGTATCATGTAGCATATCTAGGTGGAAGAGTTGATATTGGCAGTCCAATTACTTGTGACACATGCTTATTTGTCCATGGAATGCATTAATAATTGCACATAAGCACATGATTCTATGCAACTAACTGATTTTATTCTCAGTTTGGTTGTTTAATGTGGAAGTCAAGCCACTACTTGAGTGTGCTCGTTGGGCTTGTGGTCACTAGCTAGGGCCATTTGTTACAAGTTTGCACAATTATAGACATGCTTGATCAGTAAGGCCAAGGGCTTAGGCTACAATTCATGTTATTTCCCATTCTTATTAACCATAAGTTAGTGGTAACAAGGATTTGGATTGAAATACATCCAAAAAAGAAACTAAAGAGTATATGAGACCCCACACATGGTGATGGGTTAGCCTTTCATAACCATGAAAACTTTCATGAATTTCAAAGGCCTTGAAACTTCAAAGAACTAATCATTGAGGAAAGTGATCAACAAATGGGGGAGTAGAATGTCATAAAGTGACAAGTAAAGGCATAAGATGATTGAACCATGTCATGTTTTTAAACAGAATAATTTCTTCTCCAACATGATCTTCCCTTTCATACAAAAGGTATGATCCATTTGGAGCTTTACAAGAGCTGCGTCAGGAGTAAATAATTGTAACTCTTTAAGGCATATTTGGAGAAAAGGAAAAATAAAGGGTTGTAAAATACCCTAAATACCACTACTCCAAAATATGTTCAATGAGCAAGCAACAATTTTCCAATATGGTTAAGGATATGAATATTTGGCTAAGTTAATGATGGTCTCATAAATATTTCCTTTTAAATAAATGCATAGCTATTTCACACTAGCTCTATTATCAAATGCCATAAACAAAGACATTATTTATTTCATTTGATCAAAAAATAGCTTAATGAAGTTAAATCTTGAAAGTGTTATCAATTATAGATCAAGAATGGGTAATTATAAAACTTATAAGTGTACAAAAACATTTTGATCCACTCGAAAATGCATAACTTGCTCATATGAGAAACGACAAACTGAATATCATGCCGAGTCATGCATAAGTAGATCAAGCATCCAACAACCTATTGATAGACAACAACATCAAATGCATCTCCAACATCATGAACACTCTACCATAAACCTATTTCCATAGGAGTGGCAATAGGTTCTCACTTCAAGGCCAAAATAATGCAATAGTGTGTCGATATATTTTGTTTGACACAAAGCTATTCCCTCATCAACTTGCATAATCTGAATGCCCAAATAATGATGCAAATGCTCCAAATCTGGCATCTCAAAAAAGGCATGCAAATCAGCCTTAAGTTCAGAAATATGCTTCTCATTAGGACTAGTGAGAAACATGTCATCAACATATACTATGATGATCAAAAGTCCATCATCCGCATGCTTAATGTATAAGGTGCTCTCAGTTGGATTGTTCTCAAAAGCATGTGCAATTGAGTAGGCATGTATCTTTTTATACCAAGCACGTGGTGCTTGTTTCAAACCATATAATGTTGTTTTTAGCCTATAAACTTTATTTTCATGCCCTTTTTGCAAAAAACCATAGGGATGAAATACATGCACTTCTTCAAACATAAGTCACCATTTAGAAATGCAGTGTTAATGTCCAATCGATGTAAATTCCAACCACGATGAGTTGCAAGTGCACAAATGCTACAAACAATGGTCATTCGATAGGTCTCATCAAAATCAATGCCTCTCTCTTGAGCATAACCTTTTGCAAAAAGCTTAGCCTTATACTTGTCAATTGTTCCATCATGCTTACATTTCATATTGTATACCAAATTAGTGCCAATGGCCTTTTTACCTGGAGGCAAATCACATGAAGATCAGGTACCATTCTTAATAATAACATCATATTATTATTGCATAGCAGCCATCCATTTTTTTGAATTTTGTGCTTCATCAAAAGAAACACACTCATTCTCATGACAAAGACTAGAGGCAGCCATTGAACAACAATTTGATGCAAAGGAGGCACTACAAGAGCCTAAGCGAGTACAATACGGTAGAGTGCATCTAATTTGTTATGTCTCAAAATTTGGAACAACAATTTAGGCATATTCTTCTTTATATCAGCCCTCTCATCAACAAGGGCATCATGTAAATCTGCATTAGAAATGGAATGATCTTCATCATTATGTGGAACCTGTAAGATTGAGAAATCACCTCATTTGGACCAACACTTGATTTTCCATCTGGAAAAAGAGGTAACAAAGTGTCAAACACATCTATAGAGCTGAATGGCATCTCCTTGGTAGATGAAAGTAATTATTGAATTGTATCTTCCATAAAAACAACTTAACAACTAACCAAAATGCATTTAATTTGTGGCTGATGGAGATGATATTCTTTTATTTTTAGAGCTATATCCAACAAAAATACATTTAACTAATTTATCATCCAATTTCCTACGTTATTGTTCATGCACTAATGCATATGTGAGACAATCAAAGACATGTAGATGAGCGACAAATGGCTTGCCATCATGCCAAACCTCATATGGAGTGATAGATTGCAGTGATTTGGTGGGATACTTATTAAGTATATATGTTGCACACATAATAGCCTCAAGCTAGAAGCTATGTGGTAAAGCCTAATTTTTTATTATACACCTCACCATCTCTATGAGAGACATGTTCTTTCTTTCAATAACTCCATTTCGTTGAGGTGTATATGACAATGTACACTGATGTTTTATCCCACAGTGAGAAATGCATTAAAATCAGAATACATGTATCACCCCCCCAATCAAAATGGAGGGTGCCCACAAAAAAGTGCCTGAAACACATAAACACTTTGAACTTTGTTTTCAATAGATACAACCATGCACGCTTGGAGAAATCATCAATAAAAGGCTTGAAGTAAAGGTAGTTCCCAAAGGTGTCTACGTAGGACCACAAACATCACTACAAACAAGTTGTAATGTATGAGTAGCTCAAATTGAACCATCTTTTGGGAAGGAGAACGCTACATTTTGCCCAAAATACAACCTTCACAAACTTGTTTACATGGTGCCTCAAGTTTGGGTATAGAGGACACCATTGCAAATTTCTACAAGTGTAGAAAACTATAAAAATTTTGATGACCAAAGCATGCATGCCAAAGCTTTGGATCTGGGATAGCTTGAGAATGTTGAACTGCACATGTTGAGTCATTCATAGATTTTTCATAGTCTATGAGCTTATAGTCCATGATATTAAATGCCAAAAACAATAATAACTTCACCATTTGAGAGGTCATGAATTGTACATCCATCATCAACAGATTTGACAACTAAGGCAATCTTGGCTAATGTTAAAACTAACAACAGATTTTTCTTGATCCCTTGTACATACAAAGCACCTGAAAATGTGAAAGAACCACCATCAGTAGTAGTAAAAAACGATCTTACCAACTCCCATTACAGGATAAGAGGAGTTGCTAGAGAATATGATAATATTCCCTAAGGGGCAAGCTCAAGTGAATTGAAGAAACTTCATTGCAAGGTAATATGTTTGGTTTCCCCACTATCAAAGTACCAAACATCTGAGAGGCTATTGAAGATGTACACTGCTCATGAGAAGATGGGTCATAACTACATACAAAAGTACATGCCCATTCTTCATTCTGAACAAGTTTGATAGACTCTATTTTATGTGTAGAGGCATGTACAACAACCATTCCAGTGTCTTTCTTCTTTGCCTCTTTTGGAACCAGTTTTGGACAACTCTTTATACTGTTGGGTGTGTGTAGTAGTGCGAGAGACACACAAGAAGCACACACAAGGAGCACAAACGCAGCAAGACACACTGAGAAGACGATGGCTGGAATAGCTCTCTCTATTGATCGATAAACTAAACTGAAGTAAGAGCTGAATAATATCCCTAAGTACAAAGTACCACCACATATGAGAGTATCAAGTATGTGGTAACATGGGAAAAAACCTCTATCCAGCACTAGAGTAAAAAGTGCCCATGTATAGGGAAAAGGTTCACATCAAAGCTCCTCGAGGAACACATAAGTGTAACAAATATGTGTAACAAACCCCCCCCTGGAGCGAATGATGTGAACACATACAGGGAGTGATAGAACAACCACCACAAGGTAACAAGCCTAAAGCTTTGCGAAAAGCTTCAACCTTTTCCCGTGGAAGAGCTTTGGTGAATATGTCTTCCACATTATCTTGTGTAGGCACATATACCAAATCAATATCTCCTACATGAAAGCGCTCTCTCACATAGTGATAATGCACCTCAATATGTTTGGTCCGTGCATGAAACACTGGGTTTCATGCAACAGCCAAAGCACTCTGACTATCAGTGAGAATATGCGTAGCAGCATCAATCTCCATGCAAAGATCCATCAATAGGCGTCTCAGCCATATACACTCCACTGTAGCTGTGAAAACTACCCTGTACTCAGCTTCACAACTTGATGTCACCACTGTAGGTTGCTTCTTACTCAACCAAGATATACATGAGTCTCCAAGGAAAAAGCAATTACCACTAGCGGACACGCGAGTATCATAACAACCAGCCCAATCACTATTTGTAAAAGCATGCAAGCATGGCTGAACATCTCTGCCATAAAAGAGACCTAAGCTCAAAGTGACTCGGAGATATCTAAACACATGTTTCACTGCTTGCCAATGCTTAGTGCCAGGGCTATGCATGAATCGACTCAACTGGGAAACTGCATACTATATATCCGGCCTTGTGTTGCAGGCATATATAAGACATCCCACAGCTTGTTGATAAAGAGAAGTGTCAAATGCATCACTGGAATCCTCAACTGAGAACTTGAATCCTGTCTCAACTGGTGTGGAAACTGACTTACAATCCTCAAATCAAAATGCTGAAGTATTTTTTCAACATACTTTGCTTGATGCATAACAATTCCCCCCTCAACGGATACAAACTGGATGCCAAGATAGTAGCTCAAAAGACCAAGATAAGTGACATCAAAAATATGCTGCAAATCAGCCATAAGAATGTCAAGTTTTGCATCACATGGCCCAGTCAAGAGTATGTCATCGACATAAAGAACAAGCACTATAAGATCAGCCCCATTTTTGCATACATAGAGTGTGCTTTCAATCGGACTACATGTGAAGCCAAGAGCAATCAAGTGCTTATGTATTTTGTCATACCATGCACATGGAGCTTGCTTGAGACCATACAAGGCTTTATGCAAGCGACAAACCATATGCTCTTTCCCTTTCATAGAAAATCCAGGAGATTGCTTCACATAGACCTCTTCTTGCAAATCACCATTCAAGAAGGCTGTTTTTATGTCCAACTGATGCACTTTCCAACCTCGATGGGCAGCCAATGCAACCACGGTACGAATGGTAGTCATGCGTGAAGTAGGTGCAAAAGTTTCCTCATAGTCAATGCCATATTGTTGTGCATATCCTTTGGCAACCAATCTAGCTTTGTAGCGATCAATGCTACCATCAGATTTTCTCTTAATCTTGTAAACCCACTTTGTACCAATGGCATTCTTTCCTTTTGGCAATTCACATAACTCCCAAGTACCATTCCTATGTATGGAATCCATTTTTGATTGCATAGCACTCATCCATTGTGGATCGTCACATGCATCTTCAAAAGAAAGTGGCTCTTCATTACATGTTGTAGCAATAAGAGAATAATCCACAAAATTACTTGATGCATGGTGAGAGCTTGAATTTTGTTCTACCAAGTAAAGGTGCACTCAATTTGTTGTCCTGCAAAGTTTGTTTCAGCCACTTTGGCATAGCTTGTGCACTCTTGATAGACACGCGTTCATTATGTAAAACATCTTCAATATGTACATCATGCGTGGGCTGAATTTGATGCTCAGTTTCAGCCATATTTTGACACAAATGTTCAGCCATATGTTGCTGGAAATTTCCAACAGTTTTTTGCATTCAAGTAGAGGGAAAACTGAATTTTCAGCAAATACCACATCTCGACTCACAATAATTGTGTTCGCCAATGGATGGTACAAATGATATCCCTTACTTTCAGCACTATAAACAACAAATATACATTTCTTTGCCTTGTCATCAAGTTTGTGACGTTGTTGTGATGGCACAAGAGCATATGCCAAACAACCAAACACACGCATATGACTAACCATAGGCTTATGACCATTCCAAGCCTCATAAGGAGTGATGACTCTCAATGCTTTTGTAGGGCAGTGATTCAACACATAATTTGCACACATGATCGCTTCCATCCAAAACTTATCAGGAAGATGCTTTCCTTTAACCATACATCGTGCCATTTCAAGTAAAGTTCTATTTTTACGCTCAGCAACACCATTTTGTTGAGGTGTATATGGTACCGTACATTGGCGTGAAATACCTCTTTCACGAAGAAAAGCATTAAACTCATGTGACATGTACTCATCACCACGATCCGTGCGTAGAGTCAAAAGCTTTCGTGAAGAAAAAATTTCAGCCATAGCAAAAAATGCTTTGAAGCAAGAAAATACCTCATTCTTTGCTTTCATAGGATACACCCATGTATGGCGAGTAGCATCATCAATGAAGGTAACAAAATATACATGCTTCCCAAAAGATGGAGTCTTGACAGGACCACATACATCACTATGAACAAGCTGTAATTTTTTTGTAGTGTGTGTATTACCATCTTTTGGAAAAGAAGCACGATGCATTTTTCCAAGAATGCAACCTTCACATGCATGCTTCTCAATGGACTCAAGTGTAGGCAAACCAACAACCATGTCCTTCTTTTGCAAGTAAAGCAAACTATTGAAGTTCAAGTGACCAAAACGAGCATGCCAAAGCTCCATTTCAACCATGGAAGAAGTATGAGCAACTAAGGCATTCGAGGCATACCTCTTGTATGTATCCATGCGATACAAACCATTACATAATGTACCGGACATCACAATAACATCACCATTGCTGAAATCATGAACCATACACTTATCATCAACAAAGTGTACATGAAGTCCAGCTTTGGCAATCAACGGAACTGAAATTAAGTTCTTCTTGATACTGGGCACATACAATGCATTTTTCAAGAGAATCACACCTCCATTTGCAGCCGTAAGCTTAATTTCTCCTACTCCAATGATAGGATAAGAGGCATTGTTTGCACACACCACATGTCCTCCTTTAGGTGCATCTTTCAAAGAGGCAAAAAATCTTTTGCATGATGTTATGTGCTTTGAAGCACCACTATCAAAGAACCAATCCGAATCAGCCTCATTCACAACCATACATTTAGAATGCAAAGAAGCATCATAATGACATGTAACAACACATGCCCAATAATCTTGAGGCATGTTAGCTTCATCGTTCTTGTGCATTTGCTGAATTTTCAACAATAGACATGCGCGATTCCTTCTTCTTTTCATTGCGTTTAGCAAGCTTTCTACACTCATCAATAGTATGACCAGCCTTCCGGCAATATTCACATCTCTTCTTCTTTTGCAAATCACCATCATTAGAGGAATGAGTGGAAGAGGAAGCTTGAGGCTTTGGTTTTGATGAACCCAAAGCTGAACCATACTTGCTTTTCCCCTTTTGTGAGATAGCAAGTGCTTGCGTTCCCTCAATCAAACCACTCCTATTCACTCTAGATTGCTCTTCTTGCAAAAGAAGAGACACAGCCTCATCAAATGCATACATATTAGGATTTCCTTTTGCAACCAAACAAAGTGTAGTAGCAAAGCTTTGAAAAGATTCCGGTAATCCTTTCAACAATGTAGAAATGAGTGATGCATCCGGAATGATCTCATCTATGTTTGCCAATTGCTCTTTCAAGTCCTTGATACGTGTCACATACACATCCGCTGACTCATTTTCAGCCATACATACATCCTCAAGTTGCTTCCTCAAGTATGCAACATGTGCTTCATTACACATGGCATACAAAGAAGCAAGAGTGTCCCATGCCTGTGTCGATGTAGAACATGATCGAATGTGTGGAACTATATGACGCTTCACTAAAAGCGCAATCAAAGCATGAGCTTGAGCATATTTTCCATACCATCTAAGCTGCTCTTGTGTAGGTGGAGAAGGAGAAACCCCTGTACTCGAAGAAGAAGCTCCATCTGTGACAGTAGAATGTGAAGTAGAAGAACCTGTGGGTCTTCGATCTACATCTGCCCCTATGTTCCAAAGCTGTTTAGCAACAAGAACATGCTTCATCATGTAAGACCACATCGGATAGTTGGTCCCATCAAGCTTATCTTCAGTTTGAAGCATGCCAAACAAGTCATTGCTGCCCGCCATTTCACTAAGGAACAAGAATGTGACAAAATCTTCACTTCGATGAAAGCTGAAATGAGTGCTGAAATTTCAGCTCACAAACCGTCACTCTGATGGCGATTCTGAGTGCACGAATGACTTCGAAATGGGGATAAAACCCCAGCGCACCTGGTGGAAATGTTTTTGGGCTGCTGAAATTCACACTTCTATGCTCCGAAGTCGATTTGCACTGTTAAAGTGCGAGCGCACTGCGACGCGAAAAACCGAAACTTGAGAAGGAGTTGAACTTGGATCTGATACCACTGTTGGGTGTGTGTAGTAGTGCAAGAGACACACAAGAAGCACACACAAGGAGCACAAACGCAGCAAGACACACGGAGAAGACGATGGCTGGAATAGCTCTCTCTATTGATCGATAATAAACTGAACTGAAGTAAGAGCTGAATAATATCCCTAAGTACAAAGTACGACCACAAAAGCAACATCATTAGAGGAATAAGTGGAAGAGAAAGGTTGAGGCTTTGGTTTTGATGAACCCAAAGCTAAATCATACTTGCTTTCCCCTTTTTGTGAGATAGCAAGTGCTTGCATTCCCTCAATCAAACCACTCCTATTCACTCTAGATTTATCTTCTTGCAAAAGAAAAGACACAAACTTATCAAATGCATACATATTTGGAATTCCTTTTGCAACAAAATGGAGTGTAGTGCAAAAGCTTTTAAAAGATTATGGTAATCCTTTCAACAATGTAGCGATGATTGATGCATCTAGAATAATCTCATCTATGTTTGCCAATTGATCTTTCAATTCCTTGATGTGTGTACACATACACATCGTCTTATGTTGTTGGTGTACTTTCTCAGTTTATGCAAGCCCCGACAAGTGAACACTTAAATTCAGCCAAGAGAGTGTTGAGATACATAAAGCATACAGTTAATCATGCTTTGTTTTACAAGTTTGATGAAGAACTGCAGGTCAAAGGCTTTAGTGATGCTGATTGGGCAGGTTCAAAGGAAGATAGAAGATCAACCTCAGGTTATGTGTTCATGATAGGAAGCAAACCTATCACATGGAGCTCAAAGAAACAACCTACTGTTGCACTTTCATCTATGGAGGCTGAATATAGAGGATTAGCTTTTGCCACATGTGAAGCAATGTGGATTAAAAAGCTTTTGGCTGATCTTGGAGTGCAAGTTGGAACCATCCCTATATATGGTGATAACATGTCAAGTATCTACTTGGCGAGCAATCCTATGTTTCATGCAAGGAGCAAGCACATAGAGGTCCACTACCATTATGTAAGGGAGAAGGTGCTCAGCAAAGATGTGGAGATAAAGTTCATTAGAACCAAAGAGCAGGTTGCAGATATGTTTACAAAGTTCTTGGATGCTTCTAAACTCAAAGGCTTCAAGGATGTGATATATTTGCAGGACATGGTTGAAGATAACTCCCAAATGAGCTTGAGGGGGAGTGTTGAAGATAAATGTACAAGCTCATTTTGATATGAGCCATGCTTGGATAAATTTACCAAATATAAAGATAAAGGAAAAGTAGAGGAAAAAAGGAAAAAATAAGAAAAGAAAATGTCTAGTCAAAACTTCATGATGAGTAAGAGATACAATATCTTGCCTTGTAGTTAGTAGCATGTAGTGGAGAAAGTGGTGAGTTAAGAAGGAGGCACAAACTTCTTCACATGCTCATTGGTTATAAAAGTGAAGTAGGAGCACATTCAAAACAAGGAGAGAAAGAGGCAAGAGCTCTCAGTAGTCAGATCAAGCCATTTTGTCATTTTGGTTTTCCCTTAGACTCCTTCCAGCCGCACGTCAGTTTGTACATAGCTCTGTTGCAGAGCTCATATCTCAGTGCATATGTAACCATTTTGTGCGTTTAAACATTTATTGGAAGATTATCTTGTGTACTTCTTGCATATCAAATATATCTTTGAAAGATTCTGTATTTGTGAGATATCAGTGAAAGAGTGAAGTCCAATTTTTTAGTATACCTGTGTAGATAGGTAGTCTATTTTGGTCGGTTCAGTTTCCCAACCAAAACATTTCCAAATTGCACGATTTTTGTCTTGTTGGAAAGCCCTTGGCATCTACTTTCACTATCTCAAATATCACATTCAGATCATTCATATTCTGTGAGATATCTGTCAGAGAGTAAAGTCCAATTTTATAGTGTACTTATGTGTGCAGGTGGTCTATCTTGGTGAGTTGAGTTTCCTGATCAAAACTCATCCAAATTTACTTGATTTTTAGCTTGTTGGAAAGCTATTTGTGTCTACTTTCTCTGTACCAAATATCTTTCTCAAAGGATATATATTCAGAGAGCTACTAGTCTGAGAGTGAAGCTCAGTTCTTCAGCATACCTGTGTGGACAGGTAGTTCATCTTTGTCAGTTGTGTTTCCTAATCAAAACTTGTCCAAATTAAGTTATTTATAGCTATTTAGAAATCTCTCTTTGTCTACTTTGATTGACTAAAGGCTCAAGTCCATTTGAGTTTTGTATTGAGAGCAGCAAGCTATCTAAGGTGCAGCTATTTGTCCAAGTGTTGGACATACAAGGGTGGTTCACTACACATTTCCGTTGCGCATAGGAGAACTCATTCTCCACACCTGTCTTGATGTAGAACATGACTGAATGTGTGGAACTATATGATGCTTCATAGAAAGCGCAATCAATGCATGAGATTGATCAACTTTTCCATCCCATATAAGTTGCTCATGTGTAGGTTGAGATGGATTAACCATTTTACTTGAAGAAGAAGCTCCATCTATGATAGTCGATTCTGAAGTAGAAGAACCTAGGGGTCTTCAATCTACATCTACCACTATGTTCCATAGTTATTTTGCAACAATAAAGTTTTTCATCATGTCAAACCACATTGGATAGTTGGTCCCATCAAGCTTATCTTTAGCTTGAAGCATACCAAACAAGTCATTTCTACCCACCATTTCAATAAAGAACAAGAATGTGACAAGATCTTTACTTCAATGAAAGTTAAAATGAATGCTGAAATTTGACCTCACAATATGTCACTCTGATGGATTCGGATCATAAAAATGTCCTCAAAATGGGGGTAAAACCCTAGTGCATAGTGCAACTGATGGAAATGGTTTTTGGCTACTGAAAATCAATGTTTTATACTCTAAAGTCGATTTGCATTGTTAAAAGTGCATGCATGCCTCAACACAAAACACCAAAACTTGAGAAGGAGGTGAACCTGCTGTGATACCACTATTTTCTATTTGAATCTTGCAAAGTCTATTTTTGGAGTGAGGTGTAGTACGTTACTTGGGCATATTATTTCATAGGAAGGTATTGTACTAGACTTGAATAAGGTCAAAGTAGTCCTGAAAGCCTCACCTCCATCTCAATAAAGGACCTCTTATGATTTTTGGTTCAAATTTGATGGCACAATTGCCATTTGTGGTGTCTCGTTCATATTGTCATGCCACTCAATTGATTGGCTCATGCCAAAACATGTGATTTTCATTGGGATGTGGAGTGTGATTTGGCTTTATGCCAATTGAAAATTCTCTTAACTAAAGCACCAATGTTACAAGTGCCACATTGGATACACCATACATGTTTTTATGGATGCATTTGATATAGCTATTGGTAGTGTACTTTGGTAGCGTACTGATGCAAAAATTTGGGTGCACTTGATATAAGCCAATTTACTATGTGAGTCGATGGACGACAAGCACTGGGAAGAAGTATTCAATCACTGAACATGAGTGCTTGTAATTACATATTCAATAAAGAAATTTTGGCACTACTCGCTTGATATACTGATCACTTTTCATGTGGATCATTCAACATTGTTATATCTGGTCAAAACATGCTCAATAAAATGAGGCAAAAATACTATTTCCTTATTCTTGGCAAGTTAGGTGGACTTATATAAATCATTCAACACTTCTTGAAACATAATGTTTGAAGCATTCTATGTGATGGAAAATTTTTAAAGTTCATTTTCTTCTAAAAAGGATCCTTTTCTTGATCATCCTTAATTTTCCCTAGATTACCCTTGGAACATATCCTTTTTCTTGCATGATTTAATATTTTTGAAAAATCTTTGATCTTCAAGACTTCCTCGATCCAAATACTAAAATTACGTTTTAAGAATTAAATTGCTTGGTAGATCATTGTTCTAGGTGTAACAATGTAAGTTTATGATTGGAGTGTTTGGCTAGTTCAGAAAGATCTAAAATTGGACATTGTTTGATCGCTTCTGTGAATGGCTAAAGATCTAGAGAATAGACTTAAGGATTGGTTCATTTTCTCTCTAAAACAAGTAATCCACCTAGCTTAGTGGTTAAGTAAGGTTGACAAGGAAGAGGTGTTGGGTTCAACTCCTGCAAGATGTTTGCCCAAGAGATCCATCAGCTAGAGCATTTTGTATCGTTCTTTCTAATTGGTACCTTTCCAGATAAAGGATGAAGGAGAATCAATCCGCAAAAGAGTGGTGTGGATAGATTTAGAAAAGGATGATTCTGAATTGATGCTACTTTTTTAAAAGAGTGGCTTCAAGTAAATATGTTGTTTTAAAGAGTGGTATTAGCAATCAAGGAGGGCTAAGTCATCAAGGAAGCATGAGGCAAGGAAGTCAGACACAGGAGAGTCAAAAAGAAGGTCAATGAGGACCAAGCAAACAAGGAAGTCAACGAAGATTCGACGAATATACCTAATCATTTTTTGTCACATAATACTAGTAGGAGATTGTTGAACCATGCCTTAAGAGAGAGGATTAAGAAGTAATCCTCAACCATGGCTTTTGGGGCAAGTGGTTAGCCCATCACACTCCTAATTGGGAGGATGTGAGTTCAATGCCCAACATTGGTATCAGATCCTAGTTGAGAAATTGGGCAAGATGGAGGTTCATGCCTCATTCGTGGGCACTTGGAAAAAGCGCTTATCTTTGGTGAGTGTGAAATGGGCCTTAGATGAAGGGGCATTTGGACACCCACAAAGGGTGGGATAGGTCCAAATTTGGCCCATGTGCTGGAGTTTGAGGTTGGTGGAAGTGCTCATGCATGGAAAGTCGGTCCAAGAGAGCTAGAAAGTCCACAAGTGAGCATTGAGGGGAAAGGAATGTCACATAATCCTAGTAGAGATGGTTGAACCATGCTCAGTCTAAGGGGAAAGGAATGTCACATAATCCTAGTAGAGATGGTTGAACCATGCCTGAAGAGAGAGGATTAGGAAGTAATCCTCAACCATGACTTTTGGGGCAAGTGGTTAGTCCGTTGCACTCCTAACTGGGAGGTTGTGAGTTCAATTCCAACATTTTTCTAAATCATTCATACAACAAAAAATGATTATCACTACACTTCATTGTAAATTCTATCTTTTGTAGATTAGAATCCATTTTTTTCAAGCTTAGGAGTCCCCAAGCTTGAGAAGTAGTAGAAAAACATATGTATAAATTTTCATAATTTTTTTGAGCCCGTTTGAGACTTCAAATGAGCTTAGGACCCAAATTTTTAACAAAGCCAAACACTAGATATGAACTAGTCCAAATCTAGTCTAGAAACTATAAAAGGAGCTAGAGAGCTCATTTTGGGAGACCATCTTTGGGAATTGAGATTGGAAGAGCACATCTTATATCTTGGAAGTAGTGCAATATAAGATTCCATTGTTCTCACTCTTTGTCTTACCTTGTGTGCACATGTGTGTGTATGTGTGTGCATGCTAGTGTGCTTCTCACTCATGCACTTGTGCATTTCACTTGGTCATGGTCATCATACCACCCTCATATCTCCATCGATTAACAATTACGAGGTAGATCTCCTCACATTGGTTCTCACCATTGTGCTAGAGTGACACCAGAGCTGTTGTTGGGGAGCGAGCTTTTACTTCTTCCTCACTTGATGGCTTGATTTCTAACGAGACTTCAAATATTATTGAGCCTATCTTTGATATTGTGGACATTCCTAAGCCAACACTTTTGAATAAATTTAAAGCCAAATGCAAATGTACAAGTACAAAAGAATGATACCTACTCAAGGAAACACATAGCTCAAGTGGATAAACCCAAGCCTCTTATGCCTACACAAAAATCACAATAACACATCTAGGTGCCCAAGAAATTGGTAACACGATCTAAGGATCCTCCTTACATTTGTAGCAAGAAACAAGCCTCACATAAAAATCCACTTCAAAGCGAAAAGTACCCAAGAAAAGAGCCACAACCTATATTCATATATATTTGGATACCTAAGACTATTAGTGCCTCACGTAATCAATAAAATCATACATAGGTCCCTAAATCTTTACTTCAGGCTAAACATGTATCCCAATATTCTTCCTTTTTTTGGAGTTGTGCTTGCCTTGCCCATATTTTCTTTTCCTTTTCTTGATTTCGATCTTCCTTTTGATGGGCTTTAACTATAGTTTTGAAATGCTCTCGGTGCATGCATGTTGGAAGAACAGTGTTGAGAAATTTTCCTAGCATTTTTTGAGCAACTTCTATCATTTGTTGACACATGGCTAGTCATTCCTTTTCTAAATCCCCTCTTGGGTAGAATTTTTCATGATTCTCAATTGAAGATCCTACTCTTAATCTATCAAGATATGCTCACAATAATTCTTCTAATTGGCTATTTAGAGGATGAGCTAAGATTGATCCTAGTTGTGTCCATGGATTTGGATATGCATATGCATATGATAGTGTTGGAGCACTATACAATTGCACTATTTGATCTTGGGTTCTTTCTTTCTCCCTATTGAGCTAATCATCTTTTTGTTTGAGCTCATCTTGCTTCTTAATAGGCTCATTTTGTTTGGACTTGAGGGAATTGTCAAGTTCGACAACACTTCCATTTATTGACTTGTTTTCCTCAGTAAGCCTTCCAGGTTCCCTTGGAAGGTGGAGAATCCTTTAGAAGCTCCTCTTCTCTATTTGAGATTAATGGATCAATCACCTTTTTGCCCTTATTATTTCCTTTTGCCTTGGCTTGTGCACATGTGACTTTTGGCACAATAGAAGTTGGTCGCCCAAGTGGATTTATCAGACATGAAATTTGTGATGGCCACTGTGGGAACATTGCCAGAATAGTAGGCTGAGGTGGTGGCATATTTAGCATTGGCATAGTGAGTAGCATTGTTCCACATGCAAATATGGGCATGGATTTCGATGTGGTATTGGTATTTACACGTATAGATGTGACATTTGTGGTGGTAGGTGTAGAGACGTGTTGTTTGGCTCATTTAGATAAGATTAGTCAGTGTCACTATAGTGGTATTAACAAATGATGCACTTGAAGTGGGTGTTATAGAGGTGACTAAGAGGTTGGTTGAAGTGTAAATATCGAGGGTTTGGGATTCCTTAGACCTCGAGTCAGAATGACTATTGTCATTGGAAGGCAATTCACAAAAATAGATAGGCCATGATGTGTAAATTGTTATTGGGCATCTACCCTAGTGGGTAACATAGTCTATTCCTTTCATCTTCATAGATTGGCAATAAGTTTGGATCTGAATACTTGGTCTTGTGAATGTCTAGATTATAAGGACCTCTACCCATAGGCACTGATAGAGTCCAAAAAGGTTCTTTTGACTTTAAATAAAAGTACACTTCTGGGCTAGTCCCATCATGAATGACCTTGCTTACATGTACGATCATGACCTTGCTTAATGATGGCCTTAGGCCTAAAGCAAATTACACTTAAGGGCTTAGCCCATCATGAATGACCTTGCTTAATGATGGCACCATCAACTTTACTTTGGTCTTGTCGGGGTCACGATAATTATATTATCTAAGCTTCTATTCCTTGTGAAGTGATTCTCTTCAACGATATGTATGTATTCCTATCTTTCTCCTCCATCTTTTTATGTGCTTGGATAATCAAACTGATAATTTTATAGGTAAAAAATGACACCATGACTCTCAAGATTCACTCATAACTCTACATTAAGTATTGGTTTGGAAAATTTGAGTCTAGAAGTGTGTATAGCTCACCTCAAAGGCCCTATATCTCAATTCTTAGCTCTTAATTTGCTCTGTACACTCCACAATAAGCTCGGAAAGTTTGAGTGATGGTGAAGGTGAAGATGAAGAAGATGGTGCAAGTTTAATAGAAAGCTTGGAAAAAAATTGAGAAAACTGAACCCTAATAAGTGATTTTCTCCATCTCTAGCTATCTTACTATGTAAATTTATGATATAATGATGATGAATGAAGGATATGCACTCAAATCATGATCACAAAAGCACCAAAAGCTTGTACCTCATGTGAATAGTTACCATCATGCATGTGTGACAAGAACATCCCCCACAACAATGCCAAAAGTGTAAGCCTAATGTCATTGTGGCCTACACACAAACACAATGTAGAAATGTTGAATCCATGGAGTGACCTATCAGTGGTATGAAGATTGTACATACAAAGATGGAACTACATGCACCTACAACAAGAGAGAGACAAGCACACATATAAGCACATACATGCATGCACACACACACACACTCACAAGTAGGCAAGAGGCAATGCACTCCAAAAAGCTCTTGTATTGCTCAAGATAAGAGTAAAAAGATAAAAAAAAGTGTTAGGCTCAACAAGCTAACCTTTACAAATGAGAGCTCTTTTGCTTATATAATCTTTTTAAGAACTATTTCCACATTGTAATGCTCAGCCTAGTTTAAAAAATAGTGTCTAGAAGCTATTTGGAGGCCTAAATGATGTTAGAAAATAATGAAATTAGGTTTGGCTATTCTTCTTATGTCCAGGGAGCTTGAGTAATAATTTTTTACAATGCAAGTCCAATTATTGCTAAAAATAGGATTTTATGCTAAAAATAGGTATTTTTCATGCATTTTGGGGTAAAAAGACCTGATTTGAGGAGGGATCTGAGATAGAAAAATTATTAGACTCCTTCCTTGAGTCCCATTCTTGTACTTCCCTTTTACCTATTTCTTCATCCTTTGATTAAAATTTGATAGCTTTGATCAACGATTTTAAGGCTGACTATTGAGGTTTCTTCAAAAATGTTTTTGTGACGACTTCTCAAGGTCATCTACATTGAAATAGTTCATTATTACTATTAGAGATTAAGTGGTGCAACTCTTGAAGACACACAAAAGGACTATGCTGTTTCATTATGTCACTCTAGCACAATGGCAAGTACCAATGTGAGGAGATCCACCTCATAAATGTCAATCCGTGGAGACATGAGGACTAGTATGAAGACTATGAGCAAGTGATGGCACAAGTGCGTGAGTGAGAAGCACACTAGCATGCACACACATACACACACATGCGCACACATAGCAAGAACAAAGAGAGGAGCAAAGGAGTAACTTCCATTACAAAAGAGTTCTCCTACAAAGCTCAAATCTACAACAAGCTAACCTAAAAAATGAGCTCTCTAGCTCTTTTTATAGTTTTTGACTAGCTTTGGTGCTGTTCATACCTAGTGTTTGGCCTAGTTAAAAATTAGGTTCCTATGCTATTTTGGAGTCTCAAACGAGCTCTGAAAATTATGAAAATTGGTACATAAATACTACTGATACTCCTCAAGCTCGAGGACTCCTCGGCTTGCACAAAATGGAGTAGGAATAATAAAAAAATGGTATTTACAATGGTGTGAAGTGACTAAGATCACTATTTTGGAAATATTTCTTCATGAAAAATTATAGGGTCTATTTGCTGAATCTGCGTTGACTACTTTGCCTACTTAGCCCTTCTCTTTGCTCTGACTCTTTTCGTTGGCTTCCTTGTCTTGTCAGTCCTTGGGTGCCCTGACTGCTACCAACACCCCCCCCCTCTCTCGCATCTGTCATCCCTGATAGACCCTTGTTGCTGGGAGTGCTGGATGTAATATTCCACAATATGAGTGGCAAGCTGATGTTCCTGAATGCATAGTCATCTGCCAAGTCTGTTACCATGCGATCCCAATTAATTGTACCTGGGATGTCCGGATGTGGCAGATGTAACTGATCTGCATGGATGGCTTGTTCTACTGCGAATAGATGTAGCAAATGTTTTGGTCTGGGAATAAAAATCTCTGAATGATATTCCTAGAACCCTATAGAGAACATTTCTTCAAAGGTTTGCTTAAAGCATGTAGGTAAATACTTTATTCATGCATGCCAGGCAAAGATTATGTATATCGAGGGGGTCTGGCTCATGTCGTAGACTAAATCCTTGTTACCTTGGGAAAATCCCAGGGCAAAAATGTATGGAGCCTGGACCTTTTGAAAGGTTTTGAAGACAATTGTCATGAGCTCAAATATTTTCATACACATCTTTGCTGCTATGTTGGGCACATTCTTTAAGCGTGTAGACTAGTGCTAAATGGTGGATATCATGTATGCTACGATTGGCGGCCCTCGAGGTGGAGCAAAATATGGATAGTTAACCAAGGCAGAGCATTCTTTATTGTTGCATACTTTGATTGCAAAAGCTTGCCATGATCTGCGATGGACCATTGGGCAATACCATGGATTATACTTGATATACAGTGGCATGGTGGCCCAGGTGCTCATCATCTCAGGGTAATCAGTTAATAACAGTTCATGCCAATCAGGTTGGAAGATCAAGCCAACACGTGCATCTTTCGGTAAGTCATCCTGCTCAAATTGAGTGGTGAATGTGGGATCCTTCCCTGTATGTCATTTAGTTTCTGCATTATAGTCATGTAGCAAGACATAGTAAGGCATGTATTGCGGTTTTGATGTTGTGATCAACCGTTGGTAGGATAGGTGCTTAAAGCAAGAAGATCTAAGAACAGTTTCTTCCAGATTTGTGAGGGATTGAATTTGCACTGCAACATGATCGTCATGTGTTTGTCCCACTTTCTCAACCCGTTTGAGCCAATATGGAACTCTAATTTCCAAAGTGTCCCGTCCCTCCTCAATAACTCGACCACCGGGTACTGGCATCGGTTCATATGGTTCTTCGTAGCTTTCATCGACATGAATTTCCACCACTATATTAGGTTCTGGTTCTTCAACTGGAGAGGGTGGCCTTTCATATGGTAAGAGACGTGCTTGTAGTTCTGCCATCTGCTTTTCGAGGGTCTCTAATTCTTCTGTAGATTGTTGCGAGACTATCGGCTCCTGTTGAGCTGTGTGGGCACTGGCTAGCTGCTTCTTTAGGTAAGCACATTCAGATTCTAACTTTTCATATGACTCCAAAAAATTTGCATGCTCCTCAAGTAAGATCCGAATGTCTTCATATGGGACTGCTCTATACTTGGTAGGATTAATGTCTGCTCCTGAGGTTCCTTCCATGGCTGCTTCAAAATTGTCTTGGTTTTGTTGCAGAAGCCGCTTGTTCTCTTCTAAGGCTGCTGCCATGTGCTTCTATAGTAGCTTGAGATTGCGTCTGAGTGTAGCGTTGGATAGCATTTGCTCTTGGAGCACATTTTCCAGATCCTTCACTGCTTTATCATCCACCATAGATATCTTTGACTCCAATTCAGTGTGAACCTATTGTAAAGTGGTATCTTCTGCCAGGAGTGTTTGGTAATCAGCTTCCAAGATGTTGAATCTAGCCTATAGGTGCTGAGATTCTGCTTGGAAGGCAGCGGCGAGCTCTTCCAATTGGTGGTATTCTTATGATGGGCACACTGAAGTAAGATATTAAATGTACTATTTACAATATGAGATGCAAGGGGAGGAGTTTGAAATGAAGCGGTAGTGGGAATGGGAAGGGGGTTAGTGAATGCTATGTCTGCCAATGAGGTGGTGAATGGTGAGGTGGGGGTAGGGGAGTGGGTGATGGTGGAATTGTAGGGAGAGGTATTGTGGGTGGTGAAATGTCCATGGGGTCGGACAGTGTGGTGTGTGCAGGGGCTACCATGTACATGGGTATGGTAGGTCAAGTGAGTGTGGTGTCTGTGTAGATTGATGTCATTGCGAGCATCTGGAAACCATGCATTTGAGACACGAGAGTGCGAATTTATTGTTCCATGAAAGATAGGTATTGGGGTGGGACGATTGGGGTGAGTGAGGTGTAGGGAGCGGATGGGAAGTATGGGTCATGGGATAGGGGTACCTGCAGTCGGGGATATACTGGGAAACAAAGGATACCCTCAGTGGGTTGGGGGTTTCCAACCATACTCGGGATTATGGGGTGGCCAATTATGGGTTCAGAGGACAAAAATGGTGAAGTGTAAAAAGGATTGGTGATGGAAGAGAAGAGGGTGTCCTGTGAGGTTGGCTCACGGAAGGAGAAGGATATGGATGAGGTTGGGTTGTAGGTGGCGGTAGATGTTACGACTATAGTTTGTTCAGTGGTGGGAGGCGGTGTTGGTGGAGAAGGGGGGATGGGGGGTGTGAGATGGGTGATGTCTGTACAAAAGTTTCAGCAGTGAAGTCAATGGTGGTGGTGGGGGTAGCTATGGTTTTGATGGTTATTTCTGATTCTGAGACGGGTATTCTTATATTCTTACTTGCACGTGGTAATGTGTAGACTCTGCATTTGTCATACCTAATGGACTGGCAGACTACTGTGTGAATGGCTTCTAGGACTCCTAAGGATTTTGACATTAATTTGAGGGTGGTAATGAAATTTTGGTCCACTCCCTCGTCTGCTAGCATTTCTTCAATCAAGGCTTGGCCTGATGCAAGGGAGAGCTTGTGACTTTCTTGCACTGTTTTGATCGTATCGTATAGCCTTTGTAGCTGGGATGTGTATGCAGGCGTGCCTACAAGTTCTGGCACTTCTTGCTGCTCATCTTGATACCTTTGGTCATGCTCCTCCTCATCCTCTTCATACTCTTCGTCTTCCTCGTCCTCTTCATCCACATCAACTGTGGTAATAGGTACTTGGGAGGTTGTTGCTTGGGGTTGAACATTCCCCACTTGTTGTTCCTCTTCTGCCTCAAGATCTGATTCTCTAAACAAATGTTCGAAGTCTTCATTCGTGAGTTCCTCCAAGGGTGCTCCACAGAGAAATTCGAGATCGGTGGGGATGGGAGGAAATATCAAATTAGGGCCGTCGATGCTACGTCTTGGAAGTCATAGTGTGAATGGTCGAACCCTTCAGGGTGGCGGAGTAACGTCCGGTGTTAGGGTGGCTCCACGTGGTTGAGCACAAGGTACTTGGACAGTTCCTCTCATCTTCTTGGAAGGGGTCTAGTGGATGTTTGTCCTCTGAATTGTTGCACTCGATTCCACATCAAGGCCCATTGAATAGGGATGTCATAATCCAAACACCTATAAATGATTCTAGTTAGAGCACAACACCCCTATAAAACATGCTTTTGCGGCCATTGTTTGTGGGCTAGGTGTATCTAATCAATTATCCAATGGGGTAGGTTGATGGTGAGATTCTGTGTCTCTGCTAGGTACAAACTGAACCATAACTTCTTTGCTAGCATGGTGAATCTGTCTTGGGCAGGAAAAGCAAAGTGCTGCATGCACATCTGAAGGTGTATTGCAATATTGGGCATCATGGCTACCATGTCCTTGAGCTTGGTGAGGCTCCTATTCTTCATGTAATCAAGCACCATGACCTCCTTCTCTATTGGAATATGCATTCCTCGCATATCTAGGGCCTCTCTCACTAAGTTGTTTGATAACCTAAATCTCTTGAGCTCATTCCCCCTTGTCAGAGATGGAAGCACAAATGAGCTTGTACCTTTTGAGTGCTTGCTTGGAGTCAAGGTGTTGATGAGATAGTAGCATCTCATGAAATTAGGCTTTGGGAGCCGACCACTGAAGTACGCATCCAATCGTGCCTTCTCCCATACAGGAGGTAGCCCTTTTGCATTTTGTAACTTTTCGAATTCCTGTGTAAAGAAGTGGTATTTACCTTGTTTCCCATTGAAGTCCAACTTTGATTCCCATAGGTATGATCCCTCTCCCAAGGGTCCTGCAACTTCACTAAACCAGTGGGAAGCCTTTCCTACAGGCATGGTATGGCCACTTGGGGGGTCCGCTATCGGTATGATTTGGATGGCCTGCAACTCTTTTGGTCTTTCATTTGTCTCCAGCATGATTGGTAAGCTCTCTAAATCAACTATTTGCTGGCTCGTGCCTGCTTGAGAGCTGGTTCTTGCTGCATCAGCCATGATATCACTGGGAGCAACTGATGATCTTATCTGCTGGAAGAAGAAAATCACATTAGCATTGCGTGGGAAACATGATACTAGCATGTTTCCTTTACAATACCAACATGTCACTCTTTGGGTTAGAAGTTAGTCGTGGGATATTGTGTGTGTGTGTGAGTTTTAGTTAGAAGGTCAATGTTTCCCCCATATGCATACTTGGTCATGCAATGTACTCAAATGCATTTCTATCTATGCAGAGTGAGTTACATGGCGGGATCAGGTGGTTTATCAAAGAGTTTTATTCTCCAAACTTTCTGTGTGAGACGGTTCCTTTTGGTGGCAATGATTTTCTCATGTTTCTGACTCATGTTGTCTTGGATTTGGGACTGTTTGGGTACCCATTTCCAAGTAGTTCTAGGTGTGGTGACATGTGTGGAGTGTTGGAATGCAGATGTGTGTTCAGAGGTGTGTGATGTGAAGGATGGTGAGTAGCATTTTTGGCTTGTGAGCTTGTGTGAAGCTACTTGTGCGTGTAAGCAGGTCTTAGGCACCCAAATTTGTCTAGTATTAGGGTCAACCATCATCGATCGTTTTGGGATCCAAATAGAAATGGTCCGTTTTGGTAGAATTCTTGAACACTCTTTCTGCGTATTCCTTGCCCGAGCAATTGGTTTGGTGCACTGTTGGGAATCTGTCTCTAAATTAGAGGGTTGTTCACCCTTGCGTATCCAGATCTACTTCACATTTTGAGTCCTTTTGCTTTGAGCTCTCCATTGGCTATGAATATCGACCTTCTGCTTCCCTTGCATTCTGCACTCCTTTGATTGCTTTGTCTCAATCATCTTTGGAAAAGAAGGGAGTTCCACCTCATCACTGACTCCTTTGCTGAGAATCTCATTCTTCTGCATCATAGAGTTTTGGACAAGAACAACATGGTTATCTTCATGTGTACTCCTGGAAGGACCAGGAGTTGGTGCCTTTCCTAGTTCCTTAAGTGCTTCATTTTCTAACTCAATTGTAATGCGATTCTGATTTATCCAAACCTGAAGAAGTCCACTTCTTAGGTTTAGGTTGACTGCATAATCATAGATCCAGTCTTGACCCAAGACAAGAGGTTCAATGAGATCCTCGTCTTGACACACTAGCACTTTAACTGTCAAGAGAACATCTTGAATGTAGAGGGGAAGTTCCACCTCGCTGTCGGGAAGTTGCGGACACACGGCTGGTGGATCAATCAGCCGCTAAATCCCTCGGCACACGTAGGGTGTTTGAGACAATCTTAGGTGTTTTAGGTATATTTTTCATTAATCTAAGGTAACTAAAGTTTTAATTTACTAAAAAATCTACGAAATTTTCCCTATTTAAATTGACACGAAAGTCAACTTATAAGAAATACTTTACTATTTTATGCACCTAAGGACCATACGGACATGCTGCTCTAAATCTAGCAATAGCTTCTTGATAGGATGGTAAAGTCAATGATTCTTCGGTTATCTGATCTTTAATTATTTCCTCTACTTTGGTTTCACTTGGCTTCGGATGAGTACGTCTATTTGGAGATGGTGGAAATAAGTTTTCACTATCCTGTGGTTCAAGAGCTACAAAGGAAAATAGAGTTAAAAATCTATTTAAACCATGTTCGTAAGAGGTTAAGGATTCTGAAGTAATATGATCTTTAATAACTTCTTCTGTTACTATTTCTCTAGACTCAGTTCTAGATTCAATGTTACTACTTTTTTCAGACACATTGGATAGCTCAGAAGACATCAAAGAAATCAATGAAATATGATATTTAATTAATGCTACTAGCAATAATAAATGTTTACAATCCTATAGATCAATGATGTAATTTCTCTAAAAGATTGCTAACAACTAGTGAATCCTATACAAAAGCTTAATCAAGATAAGTTCGATGGGTTTATAACAAATCATGGATCTTTAGTCTGTTGAATTCTTCTCTTTTGTCACGATGTTCTTCGATACTTTTGCTTTTAATGTCTGCAAGAAAACAATAGCCAATATTAGTATATCACAATAAAAAATCATTAGTACAAACTTTAATACACATGCTTATTTATTCCTATATGTACTTTATATATATGCTTTCAATTATGCTAGTTTATGCTAGTACTCACACATACTAACTCATATGCATGTTAATATTATATTTAAATCACCATATTCTAAGCTTATGTCTTCCTTCATATGTTAATTCACACTTATATGTTTTTATCACTCATAAATGCACATTTATGCTAACACTTCTCATATTTATAAACCCCAATATATTCATGCATGACATGCACTTATTAATCACATACATGCACTATAATACGTTCATTTATATTATATCTATACATATTTATATATCCATACATATATAGGTTTAAATTTAGATACAATATTCATACATATATAATACATATCTATGCATACCTATATTATGTATATATGATCATGCACATATGTATACTAACGTATCCATGCATATGTACACATGCGATCTAATGCACTTATAAACATGCATTCAAACATATGCATATGCATGCAACCATCTATAAATATATACATGGATTGAAGCTATAAAATTAATTAACTATCAAATAAATGAATTATTAATAAATTAATTAAGTATAAATGAAATAATCTTAAAATAAATCACATAACTATAAAACAAGTAATTAATTCTCTCTCTCTCCTTCTTTCTTTCTATTAATATGTATAGTGATCGTAGCCTGTCTTAAATCTTGGCAAGTTACTGCTACTGCCTCTAGACCTCTGTTTTCTACTAGATCTTGCATTAAAAAAAAACAATGAAGCAAAAGACACTGCCTGATGAGATTTGAAAATTGAGAACTTGAAATAGGGGACTTGCTGAGATTTAACTCCCTGAGCTGATGGCAAACAGAATAGAGAAGTGGTAAATAGAAGGTAATAACTTTCCAACATTCAGACAAAACAGACATGCATCTGCAAATATTGAACATATCTCTAACTGATCAATCCCAGTACCTGTTACATCCCGTATTAATAATCTAATTCCAAGCTCCTTGAGAGTTGAACCTCGTGAAAGCAATAGGCTCTGAACTTGGTTTAAAGTAATGCTTTGATTAAACTTCAATTTCCTAGCTGAGAACATCGACATACAAGTCTCTCTACTCTCTCTGATGCACATGCGCTTCATGCCCACCACTCTCCTTTCTCTCTACATTAACTCTCTCTCTAGAGACTACCATGCTCTGTGCAGCCGCCAGGTCTCTGAAAATCTCTCTCCAGCTCTATCCTAATCAGCATCGCCGCCTTCTCTGCGCATGCTCTGAGCGCTACAGATGCTGCCAAGAAAGGACCTAATTCTCTCTCTTTCTCTAGAATTTCTCTCTCCTAATCTATTTTTGGCATCGAATCTCTTTGCGCGTACAGATCTGTTGGCGGCATCTTCTCTCTCAATCTCTGGGCGCTGCAGATGTCTCCTCACCTGCCAGCATCAGTTAACACGGAAGCCTCATTGTTTTCTGAAGTCGTTGAGGAAGTCGGAGCTAGAGATGAGGAATAAGCAGATGCAATGAAGAAACTCCTTCTAAAAAGGCCATACACAGAGAATGATGAGGTCTTCTTCACAGAAAAATGCCGTTCTCGATTCAAAGAGAACAAGGACGCCTGAGGAAAGGCAGACGAGGAGGATACAGCCACGACATGCAACTGTGCCGCCAAGACAAGTTCCTCAACACCAACCTCTACAGAATTTCTCTCTCCCCGAAAAAGGGTGATTTTTGTAGACATCTGCTTTCGCAGACAAGACCATCTTTTGAATTGTCCATATGCTTAATAAGCCTACAGTAGGATACTGACGAAAAGGATCATGCCTACTTTAAGTGCATGGCTTCTTTTATTGATCGTAATGCACTCGAATATATAAGGCAACGTGCAATTTGTGATTAGCAGTTGCCCTTACACAAAGCGACCCCATGCATGGAAGTGGAAATAAACACAATAACGTGGAACTATCGCTCTATGCACTCTCAATGGAAGAAACAATTAAGGGAAAGAAAAATGAGTACTTGTAAGAAAACAATAGCAAAATATGGAGCAAAGCCCACATATATATATAAATACAGAAAGTCATGCCTACCATTCTTTCAATTTTGCTTTATCTAACACCCACACTTTAATTTCCTTACTTTCACCACACTTTAAATTGACTTTAATTCCATAACACACTTGCTCCATTCTTTTAACCATTTTCATATATACCATTAATTTAAAGTTTCTTTTTAACCTACTTTAAGTGCATCTTTTATTATTAACATTCCTTAAATCACTTTAGTTACATATTTAATTCACACCACACTTTAAATGCTACTTCACATAAACCACTCATTTATTTATCATTTTAATTTAATTATCCTATATTTTCATAATTAAATTATTTATTTAAATTAAGCTTAGTTTAGGATTTTAATTAACTAAATACGTTAGTAATTAAATTCACACACATGAGTAAATTAATTAATTAAATCACAGTTTAATTTTTAATACATAAATATTTAATTTATAGATTAGTATATTTAAATAACAACTATTCTAACCCTTTAAATATACAAAAACCCTAGAAAACCTACTTGAAACCCATCAAAAACCCAATGAAACCTTTCGAAAACCTGGCTTTTAACCCTAACATTAACCAAAAATTAGTGCTCCTAACTTAAATACGTATGAATGAACGTGTAACCTAGGGTCTTAAACCCATTATTCAATGTTTCATTAACCTAACACACATTATACGAGCAGTTTAGGGTAAACCATAATATGAACTTTTGTTTTCTTCATAACTTTGTACCTGCAAACACTTAACAAGAGATTAGTTTCAAGCAAAACATTATAATAATGGGATTAGAATTAACCAATAATCATTTTTTAATTTTCCTGGTCGTCAACTGGAAGGTTGAAAACTTTCCAACATTCGCCCCCACCAAACTTGCACATCGTCCTCGATGGGCCAAACCTGCAGATCATAGAAGGCAATATCAAATTCTTTTTGAAAAATTTTTTGAAATTATTTTGAAAGAGTATTTGAAATATGCTCGTTCTCATAAGTACATCTTCTGATAGTAAAGAAAACTTCTAAAATTACGTAAGCTGGAATTACAAACTTTTTCGTTCAATGCATGAATTTGAAAACAAGTTTTAGAAATTTCTATAGAAGTCATTCAGATAGTCCTGGTACTTGCTCTTCTATTGACCCTGTTCAAAAGTAATAAATATTTTATATAAGTGTTCTATCCCTCATTCCCTAGCCACTTGTCATAAGATGCATCTAACTAATTCCTCTATAGCATAAATCCGCCTCATATTGCCCGCATACAAACCAGAAGCGATTTCAAGATCACAATTGATTCATTAACTTTTTTTTTTTTAATAATGTAGCAACCCTTAATATAATGCTTTATACATCTTTTCTTTCTTCGCAACTTTTTTGTTAGAGGGGAAAGGCTTAACCCCTATTCAGAGCAGAGGTTCTAGAGGAATGCAATAGTGGGATCTAGGATCTCATAAGCAAAATGGTTTGGAAATTAAGAAAGCGTACCTATATAAAACAAGTTTACTTCTACTAGGAGTCGCAAATCAAGTTTTCCCATTTCTAGCCTTTTGACAGCCTTAGAGTCTCTAATTCCTATCTTCGTATCATACACATTCCTACTTCAGTTTTGAATTCTGTGCCCCATAATTTTAATAATCTTCCTTTTATATCAGAAGGATGTACACATTTAATCATGAATGCAAGAAAGTTTATAAAGAACTGAAAAACAAGTCATAAATCAGAACTGTTTCACCTGATTTCTTTTATTCTTCAACATCACCTGTCATCCAGATATTGCTTCTATTGCTTGGATTTTAGGCTTCATGTATCTTCAATCTCGTACTCTTCATCTTTATCATAAAACAATCTTTAATTTATTTGATCAAAAAGCATCTTCAACTCCTACTATCAATCAACAACATGTAGACTCACAAGAAAAAATAGTTTTCATAAATATATTTTTTTTAATTTTTATACATATAAAAGAAAAAACATATTTTAAAAGAAAATTTAAACATTATTTTTATTAAAAATTCATTCATCATTTTCTTTATCATATGATAAGTCATAAATTTCTTCATTTCTTTGTTTGAATAATTTAACTCTTTTACCTGCAATTAAATTCTTAAGGGTTATAAAATTTTTTATAATGTTTTATAAGCTTTTTAGGAATTTATTTATAATGAATGCATTGTAAATACGAGGAAGGAAAATATAATGAAAAACTTTCTAGAATATCTATAGATGGGTGCGAGACATTAATCCAAGAACCACCGTTGGCTCGCTCAATAGTGGCATCTATCCGAACTCTTGGTCTAAGTGTCTTAAAGGAGTTTTTCTTAAAGACCTACGATAACGAGGATGATTAATACAAAGCATCATAAATTGGACAGATTTAAGGCCATCACGAGAACGAATTCTTGCGAAAGCACTTCCATCGTCCAAAACTTTTGTCTCCATTCTTTGTTCACAAATGAATGGCTGCCCCAAAATAATTGGGTACGAGCAGTCATCATGAACGAAGAAATTATGTTCCTCTTTAACATCACCAATAGTAATCGGAACATTTGCACAAGCTTCTAGTAAATAGCCAGAAGCATTGTTGGCTACCTTCCTTTTCCATCCATGGTCCCTATCAATAGGCCATTTACCTTCGTTATATATCTCAATTGAGACTACATTGATTTCTGATCCCGAATCTATTAGTGCTACTTGCGGTTTATTATTATTACCTATCTTAACCATAGTTTCAGTGGTACCCCTAGCCCAATGTTTTTGAGTATAATGACTATTTGGTTCATCATTTCCTTTTTCCAAATGTCCAATAACGGGGCCCAAATAATTTCTACGATCAAAAGATTCTCGATACTCAGATTCATTAATTTGTACAACACTCACTTTCGGTTCATCCTATTCTTTCCTTTCCTCCATTTCTATATCTTCCGTTCTATACTCTATAGTGTTGGAGGATAAACACTCCTATGTGCACAACAAAAGCAAATGAACCCTCCTAGGATCCTGAAATTTTTCAGACATAGGTTCTGTATTTTCTGAGTTTCTCTGAGTATATGCAGAGACTGAAAATGAAATTCTGCAGGCATAAACTAGACTTTAAGAGCTTTCAAATGAGAGTAAAATCACTCCATTTTGATACTGGATGATGCCTCAACCAGCTGCAACAAAACAGATAACTTGATCTCTTCACAGAGTATGAGCTAACTGGACAGACACTGTTCTGGACATTTCTCTGCACATGTGCAGGCACTGAACCTGAGACTTATACCAGACAAAGTAGAACGTATAAGCTTTCCAACAAGACAAAAATCATTGCAAATGGATTCCGGATGAAGGAGAAACAACAATTACAAGACCGGGGGGTCTGCCAAAAACATCTAGATAGATAGAGTGTGTAAAAGTGAAATTTCTGCAAAATATGCAGAGAACAGCTAGTAGGGGGTGTGCTTAAGCAAGGGGGCAGCTTGGGCACGTATTTCCACGACTCTTAGTCATAATACAACTCATTAGAGGTTTTAAAGACCTCATACTAACCTTTTTAACCAATCAAAAGCATATACATGTCAAAAGTGAGGTCCAATCACATCAAGAGGTGAGCTAAATCTTCTCTAATCAAATTCTTTCCATTATGGGCATGATTTGATGCCTCCAACTCGTGGAAATCAGCCTCCTTTGATTGTGGATGATGTGGAAGGTTCAATTTGGGGCATGTTCCCACACTCTTGAGCTTGAAAAACTTTCAACACTCCCCCTCAAGCTCAAGTCTTTTCCTTTGTTGCTTCAGCCTATGTCTCTTATGTTGATAGCTTCCTTGAATCCTCCAAGCTTTGTACCTTCAAGAAACTTTGTCATCATGTCTGCAACCTGCATTTTAGTGTTCACATACCTTATATCTAGCTCTTTTGCCATCACCTTTTCTCTAACGAAGTGGTAATGAACCTCTATGTGCTTGCTCCTTGCATGAAACATGGGATTGTTAGCTAGATAGATGCTTGAAATGTTGTCTCCATAAAGAGGAAACTCCTGCACTTCCACTTCCAAGTCCTTAAGTAGCTTCTTAAGCCATAATAGATCACATGTAGCCAATGCTAAACCTCTGTACTCAGCCTCTGTGGATGAAAGAGCAACAGTGGGTTGCTTCTTAGAGCTCCAAGAGATCACTTTTGTACCTATCATGAAAACATAACCCGATGTACTCCTTCGATCATCCTTGCTACCTGCCCAATCAGCATCACTATATCCTTTGACACTTAGATCAGCATCATATGAGTAAAATAGACCTTGGTTGATGGTGTGCTTGATGTAACGAAGCACCTTTCTTGCCGCCATAAGATGATCATGAGTAGGTGTATGCAGAAATTGAGAGAGAACAGCTCCATGGGCTGAGAAAGTGGCTTACAACCACTCATACCAAACCTGTATAGCACATCCAACAAGTATTTTCTTTGAATCAAGAAGATGCCATTGTGTGCATAGATTACCTCTATTCCCAAGAAGTATTTTAGTGTTCCAAGATCAGATATCTTGAACTCCTTTCCTAGCTTTGATTTGATATCTTTAATACCTGCAATATCACTTCCTGTGATGATCAAATCGTCCACATAGATGCATATATATACCGTCTTGTCTCCTTGCTTCTTCATGTAAAGTGATGGATCTGCAACACTTTCTTTGTATCCACAACTTGATAAATAATCCACTAACCTCTGATTCCAGGCCCTTGGGGCTTGCTTTAGTCCATATAGTGCTTTCCTTAGCTTGCAAACATGATTTGGGTACCTCATACTAGCAAATCCTTGAGGTTGGCTCATGTAGACTACTTCTTCAAGCTCTCCATTGAGGAAGGCATTCTTCACATCCAACTGATATAAGCTCCATTTCCTTGATGTGGCCACTGCAATCAAAGTCCTAATTGTTGGCATCTTGGCGACGGGGCTGAAAGTTTCATCATAATCTATCCCGTAGCTTTGGGAGAAGCCTTTCACCACCAACCTTGCTTTGTACCTAGCAATGGAACCATCTGAATTTCTTTTAATTTTGTAAACCCACTTATTACCTATCACCTTCATGCCTTCTTGAGTACCAAGCTCCAAGTATGGTTCTCATCAAGTGCTTTGAGCTCTTCCTTCATTGCCTCTTGCCATTCCTTGCACTTCTTCATAACTAGTTGGTTCTTTGTCCTTGATTACCTGAGTCATGTATGCATAATGCTTTGCAATGAAATTATCATATGTTAACCTTTGTACTGGATATCTTACTCTTGAAGACCTTCTTTCACTTCCTTTTGGTGTGGTTGCCATCTTCTTTCTTTGTTTAGCCACTCCTGGAGTTTGAACTTCTTCTATCTCTTCATCTTCCAACATGCTCTCGTCCACATAGCTTCCTTCTTCAACTGAAATCTTCTCTTTGCCTTTGACTTTGCTTTCTTCAGAGCTGGTCTCTCTTTCCCTAAGCCTTCCACTCCATGGTGAGGGTGTCCTTGTGTTGCATGAGTTGCTTGGACCACTCAAATCCATGCTTTCTTGAACTCTATCATCATTCTTCAAATCTGTCTCACCTATGTCTTCAACCTGTAATGGACTTGTGCATGCATACCAAGGCTTCAACTCATCAAAGACAACATCCCTACTTACCTTCAGCTCCTTGGTGATGGGATTATAGCATTTATACCCCTTTTGTTCCATAGAATATCCCAAAAAAATACACCTTTCAGATTTAGCATCTAACTTTGACCTCAACTCTTGAGGTACATGTACATAGCATATACAACCAAAGATTCTAAAATGTGAAATGCAAGGTTTTCTTCCACTCCATGCTTCCTCAGGGGTTAGATGATGTATACCTGATGTAGGACATCTATTCATGATGTATGTGGCTGTATATGTAGCCTCTCCCCAATAACAATGCGGCATATTCATTTCGTTGAGCATACACCTTGCTACCTCTGCTATGTGTCTGTTCTTTCTCTCTGCTACCCCATTTTGTTGAGGGGTATACCTGCATGTAAATTGTCTTTTGATGCCATTGACCTGCAAAAATTCAGAAAATTCATGGGAGAAGTACTCTCCCCCTCCATCGGATCTCAAAGTTTTGATAAACTTGCCAGATTCCTTCTCCACCTGTGCTTTGAATTTCTTGAAGTAGTGGAACACATCTGATTTGTTTCTAATGCAATACAACCACACTTTTCTTGAAAAGTCATCAATGAAGGTTACAAAATACCTATTTCCAGCAAGGGATGCTTCTCTTGTTGGACCCCAAACATCCGTGTGAATGAGGTCTAAAACATTTGCACTTACATAGGTACTCTTCTTGAAGGGCAGCCTTGATTGTTTTCCTTGTTGGCAAGCTACACAAATTTCATGCAACATTTTAGATGTAAAATTTGGTAGGCCTCTTACCAAGCTCCTCCTTTGCATGTCCTTGAGCTTTTGTAGGTTGATGTGACCTATTCGTTTATGCCATAGATCCAAATCTGCTATCCTCTTGTCTCCATATGTGACATACATTGAATGGTGTGGCTGATTTATGTCCATTGTGAACATTCTCCCTTGCTTTTTTCCTTTTGCTCTGAGCTTGAAACCTGCCCTTGGATCCTCAACAAAACATCCTCTTTCATTGAACCTAAGTTGATAGCCTTTTTCTACCATTTGGCCTACCGAAATCAAGTTTTTGGTAATAGTAGGGACATGTAATACCTCTGATAAGCACTTTGCTCTTTGATTTCCTTCCAAACTGATATCTCCCACATGTTGAATGATATGCTCTGAGTTATCACCTGTTTCCACATGCCCTTGATGCTTTGGGACCTGCAAATTACTAAAAAACTCTTTTCGACATGACATATGATTGCTACATCCACTGTCTACATACCATACATCTTCACTAGCTTGAGTTGTATCTTCACCATACCTCATGGCAAGTAAATAATCATTCCCTTGGCTGGATGATGTGTTTGCATAATTACCTTGCCCTCTATAATTGTTGTTGTTGTTGCTTTGATTCCCTTGTCTTTGAGCTCTATGATAGCATTCATTTGCAAAATGACCGGGCTTACCGCATACAAAGCATCCATTTGAAGTGGCTTGTCCTCTTCCACCAAATCTTGCACCTCTTCCTCTATTTGTGGCTCTTCCACCTCTTTGACCTGCATTTTCTTGTTGTCCTTGACCTCCTTGGTTGCTTTGATATCTTCCTCTTCCTCTTGTAGCACCTCGGTTGTGTCTTCCTCTTCCTCTACCTGCATACAACAATTGCCCTTGGCTATCCTTGGCATTATGACCACCAAGGTTCATCTCCTCTGTCACCATGAGAGTGATTAGTTGATCAAAATCAGGAAGAGAGTCCCTTACATACACTGAAGTTGTGAAAGCCCTCCATTTTTCATCATCGCTAAGTCCATTTAGGGTGTGGGCGACAAGATCGTCATCATCTAGGGCACAACCGATTGACCCTAGTGCATCTGCAAGCTCTTTAACCTTTAATATGTAATCATTAGCACCTTGAGAGGGGCTTTTTCTAAGATTATTTAGCTCATTCTTGAGCTGAATTTTTCTAGCTTTTGTGGAGGTTGAGTACAATCTCTCCAAGCACTCCCACACCTTCTTCGATGTATCCAAATCTTGAATATGCCCTACCATAGAGTTGCTAATATGCTGAGATAAAATGAAAATGACCCTTTTGTCCCTTTCATCCCACTCTCTTACTGCTCTTCTCTGGTCATTGGTTGGATTTACCTCATCTATGTAGGGTTTTGGCTCTCCACCACTCACAAGTCCCCACAAACCTTTCCCCATCAAAAAATTGCTTATTCTAAATCGCCATGGTTGGTAGTTTCCTTTTTCGAGCTTCTCAATCTGAGCATTGAGATCAGCCATGGTGCCTCCTAACTCTTTTGAACCTCCCCCTTGATGCAATGAAGTTGAAAAGGATGGCTTTTACCTCAAAAAATAGAGCTACTCCTCTTCGTCTTTGATTTGATGATGTATTTGCTTCCCCTTGTTGTTGACGTGCCCGTTCTTTGCTTCCTTCCTTCAAAATTTGATGAAGTCTTCACTTCACTTCAGTAGCTCCTTCTTCTCTCTTTGATACTCCACTTATAGCTCTGATACCACTGTTGGAGGATAAACACTCCTATGTGCACAACAAAAGCAAATGAACCCTCCTAGGATCCTGAAATTTTTCAGACATAGGTTCTGTATTTTCTGAGTTTCTCTGAGTATATGCAAAGACTGAAAATGAAATTTTGCAGGCATAAACTAGACTTTAAGAGCTTTCAAATGAGAGTAAAATCACTCCATTTGGATACTGGATGATGCCTCAACCAGCTGCAACAAAATAGATAACTTGATCTCTTCACAGAGTATGAGCTAACTGGACAGACACTGTTCTGGACATTTCTCTGCACATGTGCAGGCACTGAACCTGAGACTTATACCAGACAAAGTAGAACTTATAAGATTTCCAACAAGACAAAAATCATTGCAAATTGATTCCGGGTGAAGGAGAAACAACAATTACAAGACCGGGGGGTCTGCCAAAAACATCTAGATAGATAGAGTGTGTAAAAGTGAAATTTCTGCAAAATATGCAGAGAACAGCTAGTAGGGGGTGTGCTTAAGCAAGGGGGCAGCTTGGGCACGTATTTCCACGACTCTTAGTCATAATACAACTCATTAGAGGTTTTAAAGACCTCATACTAACCTTTTTAACCAATCAAAAGCATATACATGTCAAAAGTGAGGTCCAATCACATCAAGAGGTGAGCTAAATCTTCTCTAATCAAATTCTTTCCATTACGGGCATGATTTGATGCCTCCAACTCGTGGAAATCAGCCTCCTTTGATTGTGGATGATGTGGAAGGTTCAATTTGGGGCATGTTCCCACACTCTTGAGCTTGAAAAACTTTCAACATATAGGTTCTCTTCATCTTTTAATGATACTCATGAAATCCTCCTTCACATCAGTTCTTGAAAATGCTAACCATTCCTCCAATGTCATGGTTACCTCTGCTCATAATTTTTTCATCCATAACCTTTCGAATGTCTATTTGTTTCTCGATTTGCCAGATCAATAAAAAGTTGGAGGTTTCTTTTTCGGTTTTTCTTCCTTACTACCTTCGTCACGTATGGGTTGCATTTCATTAGGTTTATCCTGACTTCTATCTTCACTTGCTGTTTTCTTTTCTAAATTTTCAACTACTTTCTTTACTTTCCCCTTATTCTGAGGTTTCTTTTCTTGTTCCTGTTGTTTTGGTTCCTGACTAGGCTCCATCCTAGGTGGTTCATTAATTGTCTCAGTAGTTTTACCCTCTTTTCTAGCCCTAGTTGTTTGTTTAGACTGTCCCTCTTCATCTCGTTTCCTTTTCTCATCTACATTAATTTCATGAGCATATACTGAGAACATATCTACTGGCTCATTCCAACAAAGAATGTCCCTCTTCATCTCGTTTCCTTTTCTCATCTACATTAATTTCATGAGCATATACTGAGAACATATCTACTGGCTCATAATTAGAGTCATCACTATCAAGCCTACAAGCATATGTATTTTGGCTTGTGGAGGCTTCAAAGAAGGTTTTCATACCCCCTTTGCCATAATTTGATGCCAAAGGCCTTTTTGTTACATAGTCACAGATCTTTCGATCAACTTTCGTGACCCAATTCCTATCCTTGGCCTCTTTGAATAAGTTACATGTCCAGTGTGGATGTTCTAAATCATCACACCAAAGACATCTGTGGGCTTGGTTAAATGGTCTTCTAGTTGGCATGTGATTCCTAGGATTTTGTTCTAACTCTTTTGGTTTCTCCTGATCTCTCAATCTAATCTCCTGCATACTCTTTATAGTAGCTATATCAGTTGCCAAAGTCTCCATATGTTTGGCAAGTGATTCTACTGATGTTTTTAACATTGTAATTTTTGATTCGTCCTTACTAGGGTTATGAGAAGGGTGATCATTATCTAACCTTCCTGGCACATCTCTTTCATTTACTCTTGGAGTTTGCATCTGATTTTGCTCCTGTCTTTGGGCTAACCTATGGACAGCTGCTCGAATGTTATCCCAATTTCTAGTAAGCCCACTCGCAGTCGCTCCATCCTCAAGCATTGGTTCTAGCTCATGTCTAAGAGAAGGGTCTAACATACTTAGGAAACTTCGTAATTTATCCGGTTCAAGAGCTGTTCGATCTGCTTGAGGCATTTGGTTATATTTCACATCAAACTCAGTCAAACCCTGAGTTATATGTTGATCTAATTTCATTGTTCCTACCCATCGCATGAATGTGGCCCTATTATTCTTACTGTAATCTTCATGCGAAAATTCAGTAAGAAGCTGAGTTTTAAAATCCGCCCAAGTCATGTTTGGTTGAACTACTCTCAATTGGATTCTCTCTCTAGTAAAACCATGAGCAATACGTATAAATGTGTCTTTTTTATTGTCTTCAGGTAACCCATATTGTTTTGTCAATTGTTCCTAATATTTAAGATAAGCTGTTGCACTTATCCCATTAAATCCCCCCCTATCCATTTTAATTGCATAAATGATCTTCCAAATACGTTGCTCTTCAAAGTGGTCAGCCATATTAGATAAGTCTAACTTTACTGATAAATATGAAATATAAGTATGTAGTTCACGTAATAGTACGTCTATTTCTTGATCCTGATGTGACGTCGTGGTAAAAGATACTTTGCAAATAGAAGTAAAGAAAATATTCCTACTGCTTTGCAAACAGAAATATAGAAATTTTTCCTACTTTGCAAACAAAAATAAAGAAACTTTCCCTACTACTTTGCAAACAAAAATATAGAAAATTTTCCTTCTACTTTGCAAATAAAAATAAAGAATCTTTTCCTACTATTTTGCAAATAAAAATAAAGAAAATTTTCCTACTATTTTGCAAACAGAAATATAGAAACCTTTCCTACTACTTTGTAAATAGAAATAAAGAAAACTTTCCTACTATTTTGCAACAAAAATATAGAAAATATATCTGATCAACCTCGATGAAGAAGCTCTTTGTGAATGTGCTTAGTGCAAAGTCTTTACATAAAGATTGATCAAATACATCAATTCTAATAATGCTTGTGCTATTCTTGCTTTCACAAAAGTTGAGGGATAAAGGTGGCGTGACGAGGATCCTTCTACTTGTAAAACTCCGTGGAGGCGCTCAGGTCACAAAGACCAGCCCTCAACGGCCAAGAGATACAAGGTTTAAGAGTCCGCTTCAGCTACCAAGGATGTTGACACTTCTCCTTCAATCGCCAAATTTCCTATGTGCATATGCAAAACAGAAATTAAAATATACCTTTATACCTAAGGTGTCTCGCCGAACCTTCACGTCGGGTTCACCAAATGTCGGGAAGTTGTGGACACACGGATGGTGGATCAGTCAGCCGCTAAATCCCTCGGCACACGCAGGGTGTTTGAGACAATCTTAGGTGTTTTAGGTATATTTTTCATTAATCTAAGGTAACTAAAGTTTTAATTTACTAAAAAATCTACAAAATTTTCCCTATTTAAATGGACACGAAAGTCAACTTATAAGAAATACTTTACTATTTTATGCACCTAAGGACCATACGGACATGCTGCTCTAAATCTAGCAATAGCTTCTTGATAGGATGGTAAAGTCAATGATTCTTCGGTTATCTGATCTTTAATTATTTCCTCTACTTCGGTTTCACTTGGCTTCGCATGAGTACATCTATTTGGAGATGGTGGAAATAAGTTTTCACTATCCTGTGGTTCAGGAGCTACAAAGGAAAATAGAGTTAAAAATATATTTAAACCATGTTCGTAAGAGGTTAAGGATTCTGAAGTAATATGATCTTTAATAACTTCTTCTGTTACTATTTCTCTAGACTTAGTTCTAGTTTCAATGTTACTACTTTTTTCAGACACATTGGATAGCTCAGAAGACATCAAAGAAATCAATGAAATATGATATTTAATTAATGCTACTAGCAATAATAAATGTTTACAATCCTATAGATCAATGATGTAATTTCTCTAAAAGATTGCTAACAACTAGTGAATCCTATACACAAGCTTAATCAAGATAAGTTCGATGGGTTTATATCAAATAATGGATCTTTAGTTTGTTGAATTCTTCTCTTTTGTCACGATGTTCTTCGATACTTTTGCTTTTAATGTCTGCAAGAAAACAATAGCCAATATTAGTATATCACAATAAAAAATCATTAATACAAACTTTAATACACATGCTTATTTATTCCTATATGCACTTTATATATATGCTTTCAATTATGCTAATTTATGCTAGTACTCACACATACTAACTCATATGCATGTTAATATTATATTTAAATCACCATATTCTAAGCTTATGTCTTCCTTCATATGTTAATTCACACTTATATGTTTTTATCACTCATAAATGCACATTTATGCTAACACTTCTCATATTTATAAACCCCAATATATTCATGCATGACATGCACTTATTAAGCACATACATGCACTATAATACGTTCATTTATATTATATCTATACATATTTATATATCCATACATATATAGGTTTAAATTTAGATACAATATTCATACATATATAATACATATATATGCATACCTATATTATGTATATATGATCATGCACATATGTATACTAACGTATCCATGCATATGTACACATGCGATCTAATGCACTCATAAACATGCATTCAAACATATGCATATGCATGCAATCATCTATAAATATATACATAGATTGAAGCTATAAAATTAATTAACTATCAAATAAATGAATTATTAATAAATTAATGAAGTATAAATGAAATAATTTTTAAAATAAATCACATAACTATTAAACAAGTAATTAATTCTCTCTCTCTCTCTCTCTTTATATTAATATGTATAGTGATCGTAGCCTATCTTAAATCTTGGCAAGTTACTGCTACTGCCTCTAGACCTCTGTTTTCTACTAGATCTTGCATAAAAAAAAACAATGAAGCAAAAGACACTGCCTGATGAGATTTGAAAATTCAGAACTTGAAATAGGGGACTCGGTGAGATTTAACTCCCTGAGTTGATGGCAAACAGAATAGAGAAGTGGTAAATAAAAGGAAATAACTTTCCAACAGTGAGACAAAACACACATGCTTCTGCAAATATTGAACATATTCTCTAATTGATTCATCCCAGTACCAGTTACATCCCATATAAATAATCTAATTCCAAGCTCCTTGAGAGTTGAACCTCGTGAAAGCAATAGGCTCTGAACTTGGTATAAAGTAATGCTTTGATTAAACTTCAATTTTCCTAGCTGAGAACATCGACAGACAAGTCTCTCTACTCTCTCTGATGCACGCGCGCTTCAGGCCCGCCACTCTCCTTTCTCTCTACATTAACTCTCTCTCTAGAGACTACCACGCTCTGCGTAGCCGCTAGGTCTCTGAAAATCTCTCTCCATCTCTATCCTAATCAGTATCGCCGCCTTCTCTGCTCACGCTCTGAGCGCTGCAGACACTGCCAAGAAAGGACCTAACTCTCTCTCTTTCTACAAAATTTCTCTCTCCTAATCTATTTCTGGCATCGAATCTCTCTGCGCGTATAGATCTGCTGGCGGCATCTTCTCTCTCAATCTCTGGGCACTGTAGACATCTCCTCACCTGCCAGCATCAGTTAACATGGAAGCCTCATTGTTTTCTGAAGTCGTTGAGGAAGTCGGAGCTAGAGATGAGGAATAACCAGATGCAATGAAGAAACTCCTTCTAGAAAGACCATACACAGAGAATGATGAGGTCTTCTTCATAGAAAAATGCTGCTCTCGACTCAAAGAGAACAAGGACACCTGAGGAAAGGAAGACGAGGAGGATACAGCCACGACACGCAACTGTGTCGCCAAGACAAGTTCCTCAACACCAACCTCTATAGAATTTCTCTCTCCCCAAAAAAGGGTAATTTCTGTAGACATCTGATTTCACAGACAAGACCATCTTTTGAATTGTCCATATGCTTAATAAGCCTACAACAGGGTACTGACGAAAAGGATCATGCCTAGTTTAAGCGCATGGCTTCTTTTATTGATCGTAATGCACTGGAATATATAAGCCAATGTGAAATTTGTGATTAGCAACGGTTGCCCTTACACAAAACGACCCCATGCATGGCAGTGGAAATAAACACAATAACGTGAAACTATCGCTCTATGCACTCTCAATGGAAGAAACAATTAAGGGAAAGAAAAATGAGTACCTGCAAGAAAACAATAGCAAAATATGGAGCAAAGCCCACATATATATATAAATTACAGAGAATCATGCCTACCATTCTTTCATTTTTGCTTTATCTAACACCCACACTTTAATTTCCTTACTTTCACCACACTTTAAATTGACTTTAATTCCACAACACACTTGCTCCATTCTTTTAACCATTTTCATATATAGCATTCATTTAAAGTTTCTTTTTAACCTACTTTAAGTGCATCTTTTATTATTAACATTCCTTAAATCACTTTAGTTACATATTTAATTCACACCACACTTTAAATGCTACTTCACATAAACCACTCATTTATTTATCATTTTAATTTAATTATCCTATATTTTCATAATTAAATTATTTATTTAAATTAAGCTTAGTTTAGGATTTTAATTAACTAAATACCATAGTAATTAAATTCACACACATAAGTAAATTAATTAATTAAATCATACTTTAATTTTTAATACATAAATATTTAATTTATAGATTAGTATATTTAAATAACAACTATTCTAACCCTTTAAATATACAAAAACCCTAGAAAACCTACTTGAAACCCATCAGAAACCCAATGAAACCTTTCGAAAACCTGGCTTTTAACCCTAACATTAACCAAAAATTAGTGCTCCTAACTTAAATACATATGAATGAACGTTAACCTAGTGTCTTAAACCCATAATTCAATGTTTCATTAACCTAAACACACATTATACGAGCAGTTTAGGGTAAACTATAATATGAACTTTTGTTTTCTTCATAACTTTGTACCTGCAAACACTTAACAAGAGATTGGTTTCAAGCAAAACATTATAATAATGGGATTCGAGTTAACCAATAATCATTTTTTAATTTTCCTGGTCGTCAACTGGAAGGTTGAAAACTTTTCGACATCGCCCATGCAAGGGGTTTCCACACCTCCTAATCCTATGAGATATGCTTCTACAGGATTGACACTTAAGCTCAATTCTTGACAGTAAGAAAGTTTAACAGCACTAGTGGCTGCACTTGAGTCAATCAAGGCCTGTACAGTCCTTGCACTATTTCCTTGTCCTAACTCTAAGATCACAAAAGGACGTCGGTCAATTATTCTATTGGAGTATACTTGTGGTGCTCCACACATGGTCATATGATACCCTGGAGCTACATAGGCATCTGTTCTAGGCTAATCTCTACCCTATCTTCTCAATTTCATTCTTCGGATGTGTTCCAATGCTTCTACCTGTGCCTTTTCTCGGATTTGTTTTTATTCTTCCTTACATTTCTTGGCAGTGTTGAGTCGATTGAACATTTCCTCAGTGAGGGGTTCTTGATATAGTTTGACTCTACATCCACTAATGTAACTAGGGAGGACATCACCTTCTAGTGTAGCTAATTGATTTGCTCCATTAGTTGAGATCCTATTTATGATCATAGGTCCATAACCACACTTCTCCAACTTTCTTGCATGTTGTTTCAGGGTGTACACCAAAACTAAGTCTCCTCCTTTCAAACCTTTATCCTTCACATGGGCATCGAAGTATGGCTTTTGTCTTTTCTTAGCTGCATATATTCCTGCAACATCTCTCAGTCTTGTTTCACCTAGCCGTTCAAGATCAAAGATCCTAGAAGAGAGTTCATGCCCACTCATGCTCTTGTGCTACTTTCAATGTAGGTATTAAGAAGTCCAATGGTAGCACTGCATTTTGGCCAAATACCATATGAAAGGGTGTGGCTTGGAGTACTGTTTTATAGGCAACTCGGTATGCCCAAACAACATGGTGTAGCTGTTTGTCCCAATCAGAGCGTTTATTATTCACTAATTTGGTAAGCACATTGCATAGAATCTTATTGGTGCTTTTGGCTTGCCCATTAACTTTTGGATGATAGGGGGCAGACTTCTTGTGTATAACCAAGAACTCTTGGAGAATATTTTCAATAACTTCATTCAAGAAGTGAGTGCCTCTATCACTTACTAGCTCTATAGGTAGCCCGTATCTTGTGAACACGTTCTCAAATAAGAACTTAGCTGTCGTTTGAGCATCGTTCTTCATTATGGCTTTTACTTCTACCCACTTGGTTAGAAAATCGGTGGCAACGATGATATACTCCGCATGGGAACCCTTAGCTGGGGGATTAATAGGACCTACAAAGTCTATTCCCCACTTAAAGAATGCGTGTCCACCCATCATAGGTCTCAGTGGCATCTCATCTTTGCGTATAGGATACTGAGTTCGCTGACAAACATCACACCGCTTCACATAGGTATGTGCATCCATGTGGAGGGTTGGCCACCAAAGACCTGCAAATAGTATTGCCTTGATCACCCGATCTAGACCAAAGTGTCCTCCTGCTACACCTTGGTGAGGAGTTTCCAAGATCTTAAGATATTCACTCTCGTGAACACATAGTCTCAGATATTTGTCTTTGCCATGCTTGTATAGATCATCACCAATGAGTGCGTAATCTAGGGCTTCTTATTCTAAACTACTTTGCCTAGCCAGGGTCATATCTTGAGGGAATGTTTTCGTTCTCAAGAAGGCTACCACTAGTTCACTCCAATCTGGTATTAGAGCCACTTGGTACAGTGTAGCGTGCTCCACAGGTGGTCTAATACGACATACTGGGCATTCCTTACACAACTTATGGACATCTGCTTCCACGGTCAGCCAGTGCACTCCGAGTCTCCTTAGTGTCTGTAAAGTTCTTTGCCTTGAGTAGTGTTGCTCTAATGCATCCACATGTGCTAATTGCAACCACTTCGCGTACTCATCCTCTTCCACACAACAAGCTAATATTCCTTGATCTGTATGCTTGTACATACTCCCTGCCATGATATGGTACTTTTGGGCTTTTACTACCTCCCTATCTTGAGTTTTCATTAGTGGGTGGTTAGGCCTGTATGTCAACACAAGTACTAATGTCTTAGCCCACTAAGGTACAACTTCCAAATTAAATAGGTAAGCATCAGGAAGATCATCTGATACTCCTTGTGGGGCTTCTCTGGATGTGAGCCTCGAGAGATGATCTGCTCTCAAGTGAGTTTTGCCCTTCCTCACCACTACCTCAAAGTCATATTCTTCATGGACTTAACTAGTTGAGTGGGCCTCAAGGTCCTCCTGTGGTCCATAGGCCTTGGTAGAGGAAATTCGTCTGTATTTCTTTGGTTCCTTGGGTCTCTAGGTCTCTCAGTTTCCATTCTATCCGTCTTTGTTCTCATTCTTTCTCTTCCTAGTGGGTTAGCAAAGCTCACTTCAAGTCTAAACTCCTGTCCCTTTGAGCTCCATGAGCTTGGGATGTTCCAGGTCCTTGGTGGCCATATGAGACATTAGATCTTGGTTGAGGAAAAATAAATTCACCCTTCCAAGTGTAGGCATGCCTACCATGTTCTGAGACCACAAAGATCCTCTTTGAAGTATTGTCTAGATAGGTCACTTTGCCTTGGCTATCAGGATCTTTAAACTCATAGATTGCGAGCATTCCTGCTTCATTAGACTAGTCAGTCTTATACCTCCAAAAGGCCTCATCAGTCTCTCGGTTTAAGAGCAGATCTATGCTCTTGTTGTCTTGAGGAATCCACTCTGGAGTGATGATTCTAGTCAAGATTGATTTGCCTTGGGAAGTTGTAGGCTCTCTTCCTAAGTTCCCTTGCTCCATGTCACCTATATTTTCCTCTGAAATCACATTACCAAATTTGTATGTTCTATCCTGTTGGTTGGTGACTATGTACATTGTCCTTCCTTATCTAGGTATGCACCATTTTTGAACTTGACCATTGGATGTTCTAGTCCAAGGGGTTGATCAGAGTTTTGAATTTGGACAACAGATCTTCTTAGACCATCCTCATAGATGCACACCTAATCAGTTGGTCTTGATGTATTCAAGTTGAGTTTTGTAAGGGCCTTCGGGTTTTTCTAAGTAAACCACTCCTGAACTTCCTATAGGTCTCTCCATACCATAAGACATCTCTGATTCACTAGTTTCAGAGCTAGTGTAGTGGGGATAATTGCTCAACTGCTGAGCCCAAGACCTAGAATGTGATTAACACTAGCCTCCGAAGACCTAAGGCTTTGTCTATCTCTCCCTAGATGTCTTCTTGATCTAAGGTTCATATTCCTGATTGAATAACCCCAATTTTCCCAGTACAACCTCGTTGCTGAGTTCTTTTGTAATAGTCACTTGTTCTTTTTAATTTTCTTAGGATGTCACTTCTTGTCCAATTAGTCAAGGAACACTTGGGGTTTTATCGTACTTGAGTTTGATTGCTTGATTTGAGTTCTTTTCCCTTAGGGTGTTTCGCAATTGTAATCTATTTATACTTGCACTTGAGTGATTAGAGTTCTTGAATTTGACAATGCTTAACGTTGCCCTAATCAATCAATACCTCTATCCGTACTTAGCCTAAGCTAGGAATTGACAGAGGGAGTTGAGAATAATCCAACCTCAAGTTGCTTATCCCTTGCCCTTGTAAGCCCAGGAAGTAGGTTCCCAAGCCTGCACTTACTCTTGCCTTGAATGCCCTTCGATGCTCTTAGTGGACCTGTAAAAGTCCCAAAGTTAGCCCAATATTTAAATTCAATTGACACAACAGATCATTTTCATTCATGTAATTCATAGACCAAATTGTCCTTTGGCTTTATGGAAAACAATCCTGAAGATCCCTCAGTTTCCTTACCCCATGGTATGGTCAACTTCAAAATACCCTATCTATAACTCCCCATATTAGTTTTAGAAACGAGCTTTCCAATGAGCCTAAGATCACTCCGAACGGATTTCGTATGAGGAAGTTATGACTGTTCTAGGTTTTGGGGTTAAAATAGGATTCAAACAGGCTAACAGGCAAACTGGGTTTTCTCAAATTATTTGCTTATGGCCTCCCTATGTGTCCTATAGCACAATATTCATGCCCAAAGTTAGCCAAAATCCTCAAATTAAAAACCCTAAAAAATTCACCAAAAATAACTGTCAATCGTGATGGACAGAGCTGTCCATCATGGCCTGTCAATCGCGATGGACAGGGGGTGTCGGTCGCAATTGATGTGTCAATCGCGATTGACTATGTCAATCGAGATGGACTGAGTTTTTTCGGGTTTTTGCATGATTTTGTGTCAATCGTGGTCTGTGAGTCGTGATGGACAGATTTCTTGATAAAAATGGGGTCTCAATCGTGATCTTTTCTATCCATCGTGATGGACATGTGTCAATCGCAATGGAATGTTGTCAATCATGATGGATAGGCACTCCGTCGTGGGATTTCAATCGCGATTGATTCAGTTTTGCACCTTTTTACACTTTTGTGTGTCAATTAGGCCTCTATGCGTCACGATGGACAAGAATTTTGCCGAATCAGTTGTCAATTGTGAAGTTCTGTGTCGATCGCGATGGATACCATTTGTCGCAATTGACAGAGGTGTCCGTTGGGGTCTGTCAATCGCGATGGACAGGTTGTCCGTCACGATGGACACTATCAATCGCGATTGATGCTGTCAATTGCGATGGACAACAAAAGTGTCAAATTTTTTAGAAATTCTTGTGGATTTGTGATGTGCAAGGTCTCTAGTCTACTGTGCTGCACTTAGTTTTACCCAAAGATCAAAATTTCTATCAATCGCGATTGACAAAGATCAACATCTCAGAGACTGTGCAGAGCTTTTTCATACCTATGCAACTTGCTGGAGATGATGATACAACCAAAACCTGCAAGAACACTCAAGAAACATGCAAAAACAGCACACACAAACTGCTCTCTCACTCTCTCTCTCACAAGTGAAATGAGAGGAATGGAAGGGGGAAGGTGATATGATCAAAAAACTGAAAATTTCGCGAAGGTGGTGATGGAGGTGGGAGACGGTGAGGATGATAGTGAAAAAACAAAAGAAAATAGAGAAGAGTAAAGAAAATACCTATGACTCCAACGTCACAACTCTGCGTCTTACCATCACGCGCTCCTCCTTAAAGCTCTCTCCCCGGCAATGGCGCCAAATTTTGGTGTCACTCTAGCACAATGGCAAGTACCAATGTGAGGAGATCCACCTCATAAATGTCAATCCGTGGAGACATGAGGACTAGTATGAAGACTATGAGCAAGTGATGGCACAAGTGCGTGAGTGAGAAGCACACTAGCATGCACACACATACACACACACGAGGACACACGGCAAGAACAAAGAGAGGAGCAAAGGAGTAACTTCCATTACAAAAGAGTTCTCATACAAAGTTCAAATCTACAACAAACTAACCTAAAAAATGAGCTCTCTAGCTCTTTTTATAGTTTTTGACTAGCTTTGGTCCTATTCAGACCTAGTGTTTGGCCTAGTTAAAAATTAGGTTCCTAGCCTATTTTGGAGGCTCAAACAAGCTCTGAAAATTATGAAAATTGGTAGATAAATACTACTGATACTCCTCAAGCTCGAGGACTCCTCGGCTTGCACAAAATGGAGTAGGAATAATAAAAAAATGGTATTTACAATGGTGTGAAGTGACGAAGATCACTATTTTGGAAATATTTCTTCATGACAAATTATAGGGTCTATTTGCCGGATCTGCGTTGACTGCTTTGCCTACTTGGCCCTTCTCTTTGCTTTGACTCTTTTTGTTGGCTTCCTTGTCTTGCTAGTCCTTGGGTGCCCTGACTGCTACCAACACATTACAAGCTTGTTTTGAAGTCAGTTCTTATGGTCTCTACCTTTTAATCTACCAGAACCAACAAAGCAGGGGGATCCATGCATCATTAGGTGTAACATTTCCTATATTTTGTACTTTATGCCTCCTAGGACAAAGAAAAGAAAAATAAAAAAATAATAAAAAAAAAGAAAATTGCCATTTCTATAGCTTAGGAATCCTTGTCATCGGATAACCCATGAGCATATCACTCAAGACTTACATCTCTCACATATTTTTCAATAAATGCATCTAAAGTTGCAGTCATATGACCACACTACAAGACCATGCATCATATGGTACTACCTAAAACCCATGCACTGCACTATGTAGTCCCCCTATGACTACTTCCACAATTCTTCTCTTATAATTTTTTCTTTTACTTTTAAATTGTGGAAGTAGATTTACTTTATTTTTATTTATCTTAACACACATAATCCTTCAATCCTGATCCCACTTATTTTTATTTTTCTAACCATCCTTTATTTTATTTTTGAATGGTCACAAGTCACTCATGCACACCCTCGTTCCATAATCTTTTATTTTGCTTTAAGCACATAATTTCTTTTTCTTTTGGATAATACACATAAATGATATTAAAAAATCCACAAATAGTATTCAAAAAGCTACAATCTAGTTGTTTAAGAGGTTTTGAAGGTCCCAACTATTGTACTACAATGCCAAAGCTCAATGATGATTACTTGCACATCTTGGATACCCCAAGGACATCCTAGTGGATGACAAAAAGCAAGGAGGGAGGAGTGTTGGATGAAGCTCAAAAGTCATCCTAATAGTTGCCAAGTCAAAGTAATCAAAGCTCACTTTAAAGACAAGGAAATTGGTAAAAAAGAAGCATAAGCATGGAGGTAGAGGAGACCAGAGTCTAGTACCTTTTTCCATCTCAAATGCCTCCTCAGATTAGGATTTTTCCCACTTTTTACCCAAAATACATGTAAAAATTCCTATTTTTGGTATAGATTCCTATTTTTAGAAAATTTTCCCAAAACGTAAAAGCCGAGTAGTGCACGAGCTTCATGGGCATGAATACGATATCCAACACTAAATCTTGTGTTTTTTTAATAGCACTTTTTCCTCCAAATAGCCTCTTGATACTCTTTTTAAAGCTAGGCTAGATATTAGTGTGGATAGAGCTCTTAAAAGCCTATAGTGAAAGAGCTCTCATTTGTTAGGGTTACTCACTTAGAGATGTCAACTCTTTTGAACATTGTAATTAGGATTTTGCAATACAATGAGATTCTCGGAGCATCCTACCTCTTGCCTAAATGTGTGTGTGCATGTGTGTATGCATGCACCCATGTGCACAGTTGCCTTGCTCTTGTTGTAGGTGCATGTGCTTCTATCTTGTCATGTACAGGTCTTCACGCCTATTGACTAGTTGCTCCCTGTTAGACTAAACAAATAACAAGCAAGATATGGTTGAACCACACACTAAGAGGGAGGATTATTAAGTAATACTCAACCATGGTGTTCATGACAAGTGGTTAACCCATCACACTCCTAGCTAGTAGGTCATGGGTTCAATTCCCCGTGGATACAACAATTAGTATCAAATCCTAGGAAGTAGACTTGGGAAAGGTGGGTGGATTCTACAAGGCTCATGGGCACTCAATGGCCTCTAGAAAATGCATTTGGGCACTTTGTATATGAAATGGTACAAAAAAGTAGTGCATGTCGCTTTGAGAAGTTAGCCCAATAAAGATAAGAGTATATCTCTCAATCTAGAGGCCAGATTTAGACATGTAAGGTATCATTGGAAAGACCTTGGAACAAAAATTTGTATGGAAGTACTATATTGAGGGTCCAAGATACCTAGCATGGGTGAAAAGCAGGTTCAAGACACCAAGGTTGAGGTCAAGGGTTCAAGAGATCAAGGTTGAGCACAAGAAGGTTCAAGAGATTGTCCAAGAGTGAGGACATCAATTCAATGGGAGATTAGGGGCTGATCGTTGAGGACAATGATCTTCACAAGGGGAAGAGAGTGTCAGACTCAAGGAAAAATGATAGACACGAGATGGTTAAACCACACACTAAGAGGGAGGATTAGGAATTAATCTTCAACCATGGCTTTTGGGGCAAGCAGTGAGCCCATCACACTCCTAGATGATAGGTCATGAGTTCAATGCACCTTTGATAAAACACTCCAAGGATACAACATTCTTCTTATTGTGTGTGCTCTTGGACTATGGTGACAAGGGTTTACATCTATCTATAAACACCTAAAGGAAACTTTAAGACACAATTGTACATGAAGACAAATAGGTGTGCAAATATATGAAGACAAGTTGAGTGGTCGAGACACATAGAAGGCCAAAACCTAGATAGACACTAGATAGAGATCCAAAAAACATTGTTCTAAGAGGCTTATAGAGATAGAGGATATATTGAATAAAGGAAAAGATAAAATCATGGAGATTGCATCTTAGACTCCACCTCTCTCAAAATATATCCCTCCCATCCCTCATCCTATACCATCCATTGATTTTTCCCCAAGTGTAGGATTAATTTTGGCAGATCCTACTACTAAAAGCTTATCAAGCTGGGTAGAGTGTAGGAAACCTAGACAAGTGTTACCCTAGTAAGCATTTAGAGGTTGAACAAACAAATCTATGCATACAAATGGTTGAAGTAGCTCATGTTATCTTTAAGGCCAATAAGCTCTTCAATCTCTCTGACTCCATGGGACCAAAACTACACTTTTCAAGGCTTATTAGAATGATTAGAGCATATGATTGCTAACTAGAATGTTGCAACACCATAAAAGTACTCTTCCATTTAGGAAAAAAATATAGAGTTTTATCTATAGGGAAGCTCATGTTGTTAATTCCCATAGCTTAGGAAAATCACCCTCAATAAAAAAAAGTAATTGCAAAATTTCTTGATAGAGATTCAAGAAGAGAAATGGGCTTGAGAAGAAAACCCTCTGCCCATCCAAGAGATAGATTACCTACAACGAAAAATTCCCTAGGATATTCCATTCCTCTATGGAAAATTTTCACGTCACCAACATGGAAAGGGATTACACTTTGAATTTAAATCACCAAATAAGTTACCTAAGTTCATAAGACCTTTGGAAAATTAGTCAATTTAATTGACAGGTTCGATTGTATTAGTCAAAAATCAAGACCCAACCATACCATGTAGCGTAGAAGTTTTAAGGAATACCAAGGTGCAATGTCACCTCACATATGAGGAACTATTGAAAGTTAAGCCAAACTTATGGAAGTGTTTGGTATATGAGATCCCTATAGACAAAGTAAGTGAAATGAGTGAAGATGAAGAATGTAACACCTATTTTCTCGTTACCTATCAAGGGTATACTACGAAGGAAATCATAGGTTGAAATGTAGGTAATGCCATTGCTACCGCAGCAAGACAACCTTGAGAACTAAAAGATGAAGATCCAAATGGTAGATGGCCATATAGAGAAACCCTTAGGATTGCTTGAAGGAATTACTTTAACCACATATGGTGTGTATTTTGTACACACCTTTGCAATGTGTGAGTTCAAGATGGAAAATGATTATGAGATTATTCTAGGGAGGTCTTTCTTGAGGTAATTGCAAATAGTCCAAGATTGGGGTACAAACTTGTTATCTTACAAAACTTAGGGGTCATAAATAAGTTGAACCTAAAAGATTACTCTCATAGAGATGTCCCACCCCTGTAATGGAGGCTTGTCCACAAGGCACAAGAAGAACATGTTTTTATTAACTAGTTTAACACTTCAAGGCCATCATGGATCCATGAAGATAATTACTTATAGATGTATAAATTCATGGAAATACATGAGAGCCATATAGTTTCAAGCTTACTAGGAGAATCTTCCTCTCTCCAACCTATAGAAGACCTAGCATATGCCCCAATGATCTTTCTAAATGAGAAATCTGAGCCCGGTGGCTTGGCAAAAATTTTAGCCACCATGGAAGAGTAGTACACGCTAGAATTCCATATTTAACTTGCACTTTCAAGTCACAAAGCCAGTAATCATTGGCTCCCATCTAGATAATGCTACTTGCTTGAACATCCTTTTTCATCCATGTCTTTAAACATGAGAGCTTTTCCCTAGTTGGAACACTAGAATCCCTAGATTCTGGTTTTTCTTCTTCACGTGTGATGTATACTATCAGGTCTTTGCTCATGAGATGAGCTTCCATCCTCATTGTAGGATAGTTTTCTCTATCCAATTTCTCTATCTGAAGAGAATCTCCCATCCTTTCTTCACCTATGCAATATATTCTTCAAGCTTTGTGAATAATGAATGTACCTTTAATTTGAATAGTTCCTTTTACTCAGAAAAGTCTGCTACACTTAATCTACTCATTGATTGACCAAATGTGTAAAGTTTTCAATGAAGCTTTGTACAAGGTGTTGCCTAAACTTTTTGCACCTTATCTAAGTTAAAAATCCTCAAAAGGACCACTAGATCTTGAGATTTACTCCAAACAATGTACCTATGTCTAAAACTATTCTTCTGTGTAGTCGACTTTGACACCTATAACTTCTAATGCATGGTTCTCCCAAACAAGAACCCATTTATTCAAATGCTTTTAGTCACAAGTAGCTTACCTTTCAACTTAAAGAATGAGTGCTTACTTGCTCAAAACTTTACACTGTGAAGGGAGATCTGATCAAAACATTGACCATCGAATTTGCACCTCTACCTATCTTCACTTCTTCTCTTTACATATGTAAATGTTCCTACTTAAAATTATCTTAGCCTAATTACAATTAGGCTCTCAAAACTTGTAGATGAGCTCAATCAACTATAGAATTAGACATGTACAAAATCATTCCTCAAGAGGATAAACACAGAAAGAGCACTAAGCAAAAGATCGAGATGTAACTTTTTTCTATTCAGAGAAATCATACATCTGATAGATAATACATATTTTTCTCACTCTCTAAAGTCTCTAATGACTTCTAAATCTTGTCACTCAATATCTCTCGCCTCGTAGTACATCTATATCAAGTATATATAGATATTTACATCCCGAATCATCATAGATACACAGTTTCTATGAACTAATTACAAGATTAGTATACATGTATATACAAGTCTTCATCTTCTGACCATGCACTAAACTTCAAGCATCATATGTTGATCTTTCTTCATTCTTTGACTTCAAACCTTGTCCTAATCATCAATTGATGATTGTCGTGCACCAACATTAGAGAGGTAGCATATGTGAACAAGAAAGAATGAGTTCAACAAATACAAGCTACAATAGGAGATGTGGTAGCATTTAAAATAGCCCCCCATATTTTTCATTCCACTCATGTATTGTGCAAATAGCGATTTTAAACACTCATTTTATATAAGATTCATAATAATGTAATCTCTAGCTCGAATTTGTGAAAACTGAGGAATCCTCGAGCTTGAGCAACTTTACAGAAAGTCATGAATATTTTTTCATAAATTTTTTAAAGCTCATCTAAGTCCTCAAAATACCTTTAGGACCTATTTTTTAAAGTATGCCAGTCACTAAGTATGGAATAGAACAAATCTAGTCAAGAATCTATTTATAGAGCTTGCGGGCTCATTTCGAGAAGTTAGCATTGTGAAGATTTGGAGTTTCTTTATAATCTTTGTGTGATCTAAACAAAGTCTCCATTGTCCCACTCGTTGTTCTCTTCCTTGTGTGTGTGTGTGCACACATTTGTTGCATGTTCATGCAACAAATGTATGAACACATTTGTTGCATGAACATTTGTTGCAACAAATGTTCATCTTCTATACATCTTCTATACATCTTCTATACATCATATTCTACACATCTTCTACACATCATCTTCTATACATCACATTGGTATTTCAAACATAACTCAAGCTAGAAAACTTTGATTGATGCGATTTAAAGTTCTATGTGTAGCTGACATAAAGAGCTATAACTTGACAAAAGGGCATAGAATCTGATTTGGGGACTTACTCTACCAAAGATTCAAAGAACACAAAGTGATGTAGAAGTCAAATCTACGATCACTTGGACCATAAGTCAAAATTTTGGCTAAACTTGAGTTTTAGAGGTTTGATTGAAGTGACTCAAATTTTTGTGTAGCTTGAGAAAACATATATAATTTTGTAATAGAATAAAAGTTCGGATTCAGAGTGCTAGGTCAACAAAGATGCAGAATACACAACAATACTGCTACGAGTGAAAGTGAAAATGATAGTAGATGCTTTCTTTACTTGTATCTTGAGCTATGCACCTCTGATCTAGGTGTTCTAAGTGTCATTGCATAACTAAGAAAATTCATTTGAGTTTGATAAAGAAGAAAGTTTGAGATCGAGAGATTATCAACCTTGAAACAACATAATAGAAAGCAACATATTTTTGCCTTAGAAACCCTAATTGCATTTGGAGGTTCATTTTGCTTTGGAACTTTTGTTAGAGAGATTTTTTGGTGTGCGAGCTCTTAGTTTTAGAGATTGAAGGCATTGAATATGTATGATCTATGTGGATGCTCCTCCATATGAGAGTAGAGTGGCTTATGGCAGGCTTTGACATGTATAATGGCATTGTGGTGTTGTTTTCAATTTATGCTATTTCATCTTTGATTTGAGATCGTGGTTTTGTTAGTGCATGTACAATGGTATCGTGATCATTATTTGTTTTATGTCACTTAGATATGGCTTTGTTTGCTTATTGCACGCAATTTTATGAGAGATTGATTGGATCCTTGGTTTGTACTCGTATTCTTGTTTTTCTTTGTAGGTACATGATCCAGATTGGAGCTTCGGTTGCACACTTGTTTGTCACTTATATTGGCTATTGTGTTAGCCTATGGTCATTTATTTGGTAGTTCATTTTCTAGTGTGATTCTTAGCATATGTGGATGGTGATTTCCACATGATTATTTGGTTGTAGTGTCCATTTTTCAATGGGATGTTGCCAAAATTTTATCGGATCTTATGCTAGATAAATGTTCGAGTAGATCCTTTATGCTTGTGTGATAGCTTTGGATCATTGATTATCTCCATTCACTTGGACTTGGTCACATATTTCTCATGATAGATTTGACCAACTTATAGACTTCATACTTGAGTGAAGGTGTATCACCATTGTATTACATTGCCTTGTTTTGTTATTGGTTATCTTGATTTGATTGCTCAGTTTACAAGGGATACTATGTCACATGATATTATTATGGGTACAAGAATAAAAGGAAGAGTCTCTACTAAGAGAATGAGTCTCATTTTTAGCTAGATGATTCTCGGACATGGCTGGGAGGTTCGAATAAGTCAATCTCTTTGTGTTGCTTGATGGCACGTGAGTGAAGCTGAAGCATAAAAGGAATGGCGCCCGACATCAGATTTGGTATCGGAGCAGGGAATGATATCCATACGACTGAGTGCTCCAAGACTCAAACACAGGACCTCGTGGAGGTATGTAAGATGGGATAACCACATTGCCCTTGATTTTCCGTGGATATTATCTTGTAGAAACAATCTATATCCTCATACATACATCCCCGAAAGCAACAAAGCTTGTCAGGATGGAAGAAGATGGTTACCTTTTGGCATTCAAGGGTCAATGGAATTCATCGGGAGCATTCCTACTGCCAAAGATGGGGCAAGAAGATCTTTTTTTTTTCAAATGGGGATAGCTCTCATGGAGGCACTCCAATGGAAAACGATGTGTGGAAGAGGTCATCCGTTGGTGGTAATAGCCATGCAGATTCTTCTGTCTCTAGCCTTGGAAGTCCAATCGCTAAGGGTAGTAACAATAGATGTTTATTTGGGGGAGAAAAGAATATATATATATATATATATATATATATATATATATATATATATATATATATATATATATATCCTCAAACCGCATCTAGAAGAAGAAAAAGAAGATTTGTTGATGCATCATTACAGAGACCTGAAGCTTTAAGAGAGGGATAATATGATTGTCAAGGCAACGAGCGATCATAGTCGAAGATGATTTCCTCAATGGAATATAGGGATCCTTATGGCATCCTACTTGATTTTAGCAAGAAGGAGGAGTTATGGCCTCAAGTTCCAGGTTTGAGTGTGTTTGAATTTCTATAAAATCTTTATTTTTTTAAGAAGGATAATGAAGGATAAAATCATATGTTTGGGGAGTATGAGGTATGTACTCTCATCTAAAGTCAAGGATTCCCTCAAAATGCCAAAATCATAGGCTTTAAGTACCTCCAAAATAGCCTACTTTGATGATTTTCACATAAATTTCAGGGGCTATTTTTGAGAAGTAGCCATTTTGGGAAAGGAAAATGAAGCAAGATGTTTCTTAGTTTGGTAGGAAAAATCATGCATATCTATAGTCTAGTGTATTGACTTCCATCTAAGAATAAGAAATCCAAAATATATCTCACTAGGATGGGAGTTTGAGGCTCCACAAAACCCCCTTCCATCATAGTTGAGAAAAAATTTCACCACTTGAATCTAAGAAATTCGCATTTTGGAAGAGGGAAAAAGAGATGCAATAGCTATGGATGGATGGAAAAAAGTATATATACCGAGAGTATGGGGTATGGAATTCATATTGGAATCATTAGATCCATTAAAATGATAAGTAAAGGAGTAATTTTGTATCCTCAAAGACCCCTTTTCCACACTTTTTGAAAAAATTTCAGATGTTAATTTTTATTAAACTCCACTTTTGGGAGTAAGAAAAAAGACGATTTAAGAGGCTCTCCATGGAGTATTTCATACATACATGAAGCATGGTGTATGTATTACCATGGAAAACAAGAAAATCCAAGAAAAAGCCACATTTGGAGTGGATTAGAAGCTTGCTAAAAGCTCCCATTTAGGTTTTTGCATGAAAGTAAAAATCTTGATCTAGGCCTCTTTTGGGGAGCAAATTAGCATGCACGAAGGGAGGGTTTGGTAAGGTGAAAATAGGCCCAAGCATCTTCATATATTGCTCTCTGCTATTATGGAGAGAGTTTTAGGATTTGCTTGATGGAAGAATGCTCTTGGGCACCCCAAAAATCATATTTTCACACTTTTTTCAGCCCCTCCAACAGTCCACTAGATTGGCATGTCCCACTTGGAAAGGCCATATCTTGGGCTAGAAAACTCCAAATTGGACATGCTATGGCTCGTTTCGAAGAGCACAAACTCTATTTTCAGTTCATTAAAAGAAATTTTGGAAATTAAGTATTTTTTCAGGTTTGTATAGGTCTACAAAGTCTGAATAGGTTTTGGCAACTACCTTCTGGGAGCCATATTTTACAAACCGGGAAGGCGATTGAAGTAATTTCACTTTGAGCCATTCGCACATGATATGTATTTCAGTTTATGATTATTTGCAGGTCCTAAAATGGTTTTTGTAGGTCTAAAGGGAGATTATAAATGAATTTTTTGGGTAAATTTGCATTATTTTGGTAATCATTTGACCATGCTTTATGTTTTGGGAAGTGATCCGATGTTTTCAGACACTTCAAAGTTTATATTAGGATCTGAGGAGGAAGGTGCAGCAATCTTGAATCTCATCAAGAAGTATTGGATGCATGCGATTCCGACACCAAATCATTAAGGGATGTATGCTTTATATTTTCAGGCATCTCACTTTATTTTATGGCATGTTCTATATGTACATGCATGAATTGGAGTGCAAATATCCAAGTTGATCATTGTTTCAATTCTAAAAGTATGGATCAACATGCGAGAAGTACACTTTTTGATTTTTTGCAGGAAAGATGATTGCACGAACTACATGGTTATGCAAGAAAGAGAATTGTTGCTAGCATTTGTTTTTATGTTTTTGCAGGTTATGGAGTCCATGTATTACTTTATGGCGTGCATGCCATGGGCCTGTCAAGCCCTATGTTGTTAGATGGCATGTGTGCCATTGAGTTTATGGTTAAAATTTTTTGGGATTCCATTTCCTAGGGAAATGCTGTCGAAATTTTTCCCACCTCATGGCGTTATATACGCACTTGCCTTTAGGTAAGAATGTTATGGCATGGTAACATGCCTTTTCTACAAACATCAATAAGATCTAGGCATGCTTTTAAGCATGTATTTGATGGACTTAGTACCATCATAGTAGTATACATAAGGCAACTTCAATAGTAATTGGATCCCTACACATAATCCTTATGGATTTAGACCATATGATTGCTAAGGGGAAGGAGATACATCTTCACCATTAGGAATGTGCACAAGTAGTCCTATAGGTAATAGGAAGTTGCATATAGGCACGAGAGATACATTTATGATAATCTCCAAGGTAGTGAAGATTTACTTATCTTCACAAGAGTCTCACAGTATGATTAAGAGACTATGGGGTATTATGAGTAATACCCAAAGAGTGACTAGTTTCACTCATACACATCACTTGGGCAAGTAGTGAAGCATTTCTGCTACACTACTAAGGAAACCAATTAGATGGGATCACAAAGATGGGTTTCATGAGAAAGCATCGATGGGTGCTTATGTGATTCGAGTGATGGTTAGGAAGGCCACAGGTATGGCACTAGCTCTATGACTTAGGGCATAGATCCCTTAGTTAGAAATAGTTGGGGTACCCAATATATATATGTATGTTGGGATCTACAAAGAGGTACTCATACCTTGTCTTGGTACCTAGGAACAAGTTAGTTTGGAATAAGAAAGGGATATCCACTATCACATATTCTCACATGATGATTAGAACCAAACTAACTAGTTCGAGGACATGGGACTCATTTGAGTCCACCAATATGAGTTAAGGATATGGGATTCATTAGAGTCCACCTATATATTCAATTACATATATATGGAATATATATATTCGGTTTAGTGTAGTTATGACACCATGGATTGGAAGAAGATTCCACTAGTATGGGATGGTGGAAATGACTTCCCTTTGAGCACTCTTCTTCTATGGCCAGGGACAAAAGGACTCATCATTCATGGCATCATGTCTCACTAGATCAGAGGAGAGCCCTTAGTAGACATCTCCTTAGGATTGGGACTTATCCTTCATAGTTTAGGGAAGATTTATTCTTCTAGTAGAGAATGTGATAGGTGATTTTATCACAATTGATATCACATACTCATTTTTTGAGGTTTTCAGGAAGGATAATTCCCTTAGTTTTATTGGATCGTATAGATCCATGTGTAGAGGATGGTTGGCAGAGATAGCTTTTAGTATAGATACACATGTGTTTATGGTATCATGTTATATCATTGCTGGCCATTTTAGTAGAGGGCTTTGATCCTTACAAGGAATTTATTTTCTACACTCTTCACTACATATATCTTCATTAGTTATGGGAGATTTATTCTCCATCTTTACAGGAATGTCTGTAATGAAGGATTATGTATCAATCAGGGAAGAGAGGAGCAAATGAATTCATAAGTTTCTCTTTTAAGGAAAGGAGAAAGAGGGAATCATCTTAGAGATCTGGGAGTGATCTCACAGCCCAAAGGCGAATTTAATCAGATACAAGATTAAAAAATCTATATTTAAAGAATTGTCTTTGCATAAAAATAGCCCAAAAAGTTTCAAACGCTAAGCTCATATACTCTGCTTTTTTGCCATATCTACGATTTTATATGAAACATGGTTCATCTTCGCCATATCTACTTCGCCATGATCGATATTCAATCTTGGGTGTGTAGCAATCGTCCTTACCTCTAATTCGAGTCTCAAGCTTCTCAGAATTAACAAATGACGTTGCACAATTCTACTTTGAAGGCTCAACTGGTAACAATGTTTTGTCTTTAGTTTTATGTGTGCAAGAGAGAGAGGTGTGTTCAAACTCATGGGCAACAAACCATCCTACTGGGTGCAAGAGATAAGGGTGCTACTGTTTTTGAAGCATTCTCAAACTCTCCACCACACTTGATGACCCTCAACTTTGAAATTATGTTTATATTTAACAAATCAATCTGATATCATAGTTCTTGATGACCCTTAGCAGCTAATCCATATTTGAAATTATGTTTATATTGAACAAATCAATCTTTTTTTCTCTATAGTTGTATTACCTTATCAAATGTAGCCCCATATATTCTGTCCTCTTATCTTGTTCAGATTTTCAGAAAGCTATGATAGTGCACTAAGGAAAAGGATTCTTGCAAGGCAAAAACCACGGTCATCCATGGAGAGCTTTCTCTCAACACAGTTAGATGAAAATAACATGAGGCATTATCAAATCAATAATTGGGTTTACAATGGTTCTGTTGGACACTCACATGGGCAAGTTATTAAAAAATCATGCTCATTCGCAAGTGAACATGGTGTAGGTTTCCGTCCATAAAGTTTTCTGGTAAATCAAGGAACCCTAGTATATCTGAATGTAATCAACACGTGAATGAAGAACCCTTTAACCCTTTTTCATGCCAGAAGTATAAGAGCAGTGATGGTGTCAAGTGGGAGGGCAAAATAACCACTTTTCTAATCAACAAGCAGAATTAGAAATTGGTGGACAGATGAATTACAACATCTTCGCATCAACTTTTTAAGGCAAACTATTCATGCACTGAAAACCAAAGGACTTCAAGCTAATAACATTGCCGAGGTTTTGATGCATTCTTCTCATGAGGCCTAAAACCATAGTCACTTGAATTAGCAGAGAATTCTTCCCATAAATGTAAGGAAAAGGGAGAAGGAACATCATCAAGGGAGCATGAGCAGAGGATTGTGCTAGAAATAGTAGTTGATATGTTTCCTAATGATCTTGGAATTGCAATCATTTCCTTTTTATTTGGATTATTGGAGATTGGATGTGCCCTTGATACGACCACATGGAACTTGAGAAGAGGGTTGGTGCAAAGATTGAGCCTACAATTGTAGAACACCTCCTTATTCCTTCTGTTGGAGTTAGACGTCTGCGGAAGCACACGAACAGCACAAGGAAGAAGAAGAAGCTTGGAGCACAACACACAATACTGAATGTATTACTAGAGAATGTACAAAGATAAGTAGCCCATTAGGGCAATAGGCGTATATACAAGCCGGGGAATAAAAACCTCCTAAAGAGGGAAAAAAGTACCCCGGCAGTCCTACAGTGTTCACACACATCACTACCTAAATATATCAACAAATACCCCCTGGGAGTGATGCGGTGAAAAAGTAGCTGGCACTCATGTATAAGGAAGTGCCAAGCTATGTGGAGATCACTCCACCAAAGGAAGTGTTAGCTCACAAAATGGTGGGTTTTTATGCACTAATGTGGGTCTATTTGACAGGAAAATACGGTTGATTTCGAAAGAGTAGATTTGATGATTGTGCTGACTTCCAACTTTGCATCCGATCAGGAGTTTGGAGTGATATTGGTAATCGGCAGTACATGGAAGATGAGCATGTCCTTGTTGATGACTTAGAAGAATATTTGAGTCCAGAAGCTTTGATAACGACTTCTGGATCTTATTATGGGTTGAGGAAGCTGTTCAACCTGCATATTTGGAGACTGATGCTGTATTTGCCAACGCTTGTTCTTTGGACAATGCTCTGTCTTCTGGAACAACAGCCATCACAGTTCTTATTCTTACAAGGGAGATTTTTGTTGCTAATGCAAGTGATTGTAGAGTTGTTTTGTGTAGAAGGGGGAAAGCCATTGAGATGTCACGGGATCATAAGCCTCATGAAGAAAAAAGTCGCACTGAAGCATTTGGGGGATACATTTATGATGGGTACTTGAATGGATATCTAAGTGTAGCGAGAACAGAAAAGTCACACCTTGGATGCCTCCATGATGAATCCTCTCAAGAACAGCAAAAGTGGAGTGAAACCGAATCATATTGCCTTTCAAAATATTTTCGATACATGTTCTGTCTTGTCGTAATAAAAAAAGGGTAGACTGCAACAATGCCATAAACAAAGGATGCGTCATACGGAAACAGCATGATATGTGTCCCATAGCCTTCTTCATTGCCGTTAGTTAACTCGTATAGGATGTGTCTGAATGCCTTTCAATTGTATTTTGTACCGTATCAACGGGATCAGGTAAACATGTCCCATGATATACTTTTGAGCTTGTATTCATCGTGTGCTCTGGCATGGGTCAGCGAGTGCATGAGATTTTTTAATGTGCGGGAAGATGATGTTTGAGAGGGATAGGGAAAAGGAGATAAATGCTCTCATATGATATTTTTGATAATGAGCCCATGAAGGCTGATGATCTCTCTCCAGTCTCTGTAGAACAGAAGAGTGGGTGAGAGAGTATGCAAAAGGCAACCGGATTCTCAATAGCTGCACATTATTATGTTTACTTAAGGCATGCACGAGGAAGAAAGACCTTAAAGCAGGCCTCGAATTACACATGATTGCCACAGCACATGGTTTTAATATTGACCCATGTGTCGGCAATGCTCTTGTAGACATGTATGCAAAATGTGGATTATTTACAAAAGCTCAGAGTGGAAAAGACATGATTGTTGTGCTATGGAAATGGTATTCATGAGGTTGCTATTGGGTGCGCATTCTATTCATGAAGAAGAATGAAGGGGTAATGAAGTCAACAAGGGAATGAGTCCTTTCCAGAAAATCGTCTATGCTACCGAGAGGTGAATTGCAGTAGGGAGCTCTCTTCAAACGTGCGAGGGGGGTGCTTTTATCTACGGTAGATGAATGAAGGCTCTCTCTCTGCATCAACATTTTGTTGGCCTGGTGTTGAAGGAGCAGTTCTGATGGCTCGAGGAAAGGATTCAATTATGACGCACATCAGAAGGGAGGGGGAGAGGCTTTCCGCCCGTTTGCTGTCCTGATAGAGGAAGAGGGCAGTAGGGGAAGGACATAGGCTGCTCTAGTGGAGAAGTACGCAGAAGGGAGAGCAATCAAGCCCATGCATTGCAAGATTCCACCATTATCTGCTCCATCCAAAAACTACCCACAGAGGGTTGATGGGACCGAATCAGAGCGACCTAGGAAATTTCGATTTGCATGTCGGGCACAATTGCGTTTGAAGGTTTTCCTAAGCTCAGTTTGGAGCAGCTTCCAGATATCCCTTTCTGTATGTCTCCAAGTTCATTTGTGGTTTAGAAGTGGTATTCATTTGGAAGAGTCCGCACAAACAGAAACCTGCAGGCTCGCATAATTAAACTTGCTGCTTGGTTTTTTTTAGAGGAGACATGGTAGGAGTTTATCATCGAGCTCACTCTTAAACTGTCAATAGAAGAGCTTGCCGTACTCAATTGCCCTTGTCAGAGCAGTAGAAGGACATAAATTTATGGGCATCTCATGCTGATTACACCAATTACTGGAGGGCATCACTAGGTATGCAGGGAACGGAATATCCGAAAGGACAATGGTGATATCTAGATGTGAGTAAGGAACTGTTGTTGGCTGATGGGAGGAGATGAGGAACAAAAAATCTTGATTGAACGGTTTATTAAGCGGCATCAAGATCGACCAGTGGAGAAGTTTCGGAGATGCACGCATGTTTGGCGCCAGGTGATGATTTGTGTTTTACAAAAAAAAAAACTTGTGGGAATCAATTACCAAATTTGTTTAAAGTAAGGTAATGGATATTAGAATTTGAGCGGACAATATTGGAAGATCTGCATTAAAAAATTTGTTGGTGACTGTGCTGGAATCAGGTAGTCTAATATTTTGGACATCGTGTGTGTTTCTTGAACCTAAATCCATTAGAATCTTAGCAAAATACCAAAATCCCGCTTGTTATCCACCCTTGCCTGCTGAAAATGTACTCCTTAATTTGTTCAAGATCGGTTTCGTGAGAATGCTTGTTTATGAGTGAAGCCCCTTGCCATTTTTTGTTGTTTGTGGTCGCACTTTCAGTCGTTTGTTTGAAGATAGGAGTGTCACATCTATGCATAGTCATACATCTGCAATCTAACATGACTACTAATTTGAGTTGATTCCAACGTGTATGAATTAGGAAGCAGCGCAAATGCATTATCTTTGTGGGTTCGCATCACTAAGTCCTTGACTGTGGACAAAAGGGCACAGCGAACAATTTTTGCCAGTATTCATGAAGTTTTTTGGGTGACCCTTTCATGAGGAAGCCAACCAATTCCAACGTTACCTCGAATGTTTTCCTACTATGGATTCTGATCATTCATGGGGAATACATAGTTCAATTAGTTTCCAAGCCAAAACGTGTTTCTAGGAGGATTCTATGTGACGTTCGCTTTATGTTAAAAGGGTGTGTGCAAAAGGAAGTGAGAGGGTAAGGAAGAGAGTGAAAAGAAAGTGGGCAAGTGTGTATGCACGAGAGTAACTCAGAGGTAAGAGAGCTTGCATGACTACGTGTACATGAAAAAGGAAGAGAGTGAGAGTGTAAGCGGGGAGAAAGTGCAAAAGGAGAGAGACGAGGAAGGGGGAAGTGAATGTGTGGGAAGTGACGAAGGGAAGAGAGTGACCTAGACTGTGTGTGTAAGTGCGTGAGATAAAAAGAGGCCAAAAGTGGTATATGTGTAAGAGAGAGAGTGTATGTGAATGTGTGTGTGCATGAGGAGCATGTGTGAGAGAGAACGGTCGCGAGAGGTAAAACACCAGAGTTGGATATCCATTCGTGCATGTATTACATGTCTACTCCACCGATACATTGGAGCTAAATTGTGGACTTGGGGCGATCAAATATAACGTAACATCAGAAAGTTTGGGCGAAATATCATTGAGCATATGTAATTTCCCTTGGACTAAGAGGCTATCATTTTGGTGCGTTTGCCGGGAAGCATATGAACTAGTACATATACAAAGGACGGATTCCTCGAGGGATAATTATGGGCTCCAGGTAATCCAATTGGACCGATTCCGAGGGATTTGAACAAAATAAAGTCTCGTATAATCACTTTTTCCTTGGGCATTAGAATCAAACATTTTGATGCGTTTGCCGGGAATAGCTTGGCACGTCTCTATAAGAGAGTGCCATAGGTTCGCCTAGCGCCACATGTTGGCCGAGCTTGCGGACCCCAGATCTAGTACATGAGCGAGGGGAGCTCATTCTCAGGAGCAACACAAACGCAAAGAGAGGAACGCGCTCAGAGAAGAGCCCTTGAAAGAGAAAGGAGAAGGTGGGAACCGCCAGGTGAGTGGACCTCGATTGGTTCGAAGAAATCGGCCAAAAACGTGTACTCCCGTAGGAGAGTCGCGAATCAAGTGCGGAAGTTTGAAGGAGGGATCCTGAGGCCACGTGCATTAAATTTCTGGGATCGAAGTGATATCGACATCACACCTCTGTTCGAAATGGCTCAACGGATTTCGGTTCACTTGGGGGACTTCACCAAGTTTTCAGGTACTTGGGATGAAGATCCGGATAGTTTTATCCAGCTGTTTGAGGTTACTTGTGAGGCCAATGACGTAGTTGACCAGGATCAAAGGTTGAGAATTTTTTCGGCTATTCTCCGTGATGAGGCAGCCAAAAGACGGGCTAAATCTGGACCATAGCAAGAGGATGATGGAGCTTTTTTGAGAAAAGCAAGAAGTCTTTGTTCCAAACAATAGGGTCAAGCAGGATGTATTTAAACATAACAGAGAAATGCAAAAGGCTTGCGAAGCAGAAGGAAGTTGAAGTCAGACAAAGAAAAGGAAAGAGAAGAAGCCTTCAGGGGAGTTGGAATGGAAGAGGAGGGTAACATGTTCCTTCCCACTTGTGTGTGGGGGCTTTGTGCATCCATGTTTATCTAAGGACAGTACATGTATGCTTGTTGATGCTAGACCATGGTGGTTTTGAATGAGGATGGGTTGAGTAGTGTGTGAATGTGTCTGAAAGAAAGGTTGTGGGTATGTGTGAGGAAAGTTTTTGTGTTAAGTGGAGAAGTGAGGTGAGTATGGGTGAGGGCCAAAGAGCCTTAAGGAGTTGTGTGTGGTGATAAGAGTTAGGGTTAGTGAGTAGTGAGAGTAGATGAGTTGTGAACAAGGCAGAAAAGCCTTGGAGAATGTGTATGAAGGAGTGGGAATTGTAGTGTAAAGTAGAAGAAAGAAGAAGTGAGAAGGGTGAGTAGGAGAAAGGATGAGAAAGAACATAAGTGTGGGGGAAAGAGCACATAATGGTCTAGATTAACATCATGCATTTCAATGGTTCTTGATGACTTTGGTTCGCAGGAGCTCACCAATTAAGTGTGGGGGGATATGTTAACCTCCAGATTGGCTCGATGAATGGTATTTCTGCACTCAAATTTAGTGCAATCACCATTTGTTCGAACCCTACTTTGGCCATGTATTACTCCTTTGACGAGGGATTTTGATGTTACTTGGACTTACGGTCATGAGTCTCTTTGCCTCTTCAAATGGATGTAATGTTCCCTTGTGTGCCCTTTACCACAGACCTTTGGGAACTCAATGTAAATACGAGGTGCTTATCATTCTAAAAGGGGAAAAAAAAGAAGATAAAGAAAAGAAAAACGAAAAAAAAAAAAAGAAAAAAGGGTCAATTCAGTGCTGACTCCCCACTTCTCCCCTCTGTCGCATGTGTCAGGGAGCATTTACTAGCCCGCATGCATCGTGGCAACTGCTCTGGTTAATATGTACAGAAAATGTGGGAGCTTGGAGGAGGCGGAGGGGGCCTTCATCTCCCTTCCCTCTCTCTGGAGCTCACTATGTGAGCTATGGTGAGAGGCGAAGAAACAAAAGAGGGTTGTGGCCTGTTGAAGCTTTAGAGACAGAGAGATGCACATTTACAAGTAGTCCGATGCATTCTTCCTCACATTGTTGTCCGATATGTTGGGCGTCCCTTGATTGATCTCTAAACCAAAGAGAGACAATTCATCATCTCATGGAATCGGTCGGGCCTCTGATGTGCCGCCAAAGATAAAGAAGTTCATCTCAGCTGTCACAATCCCGCCTGAGAATATTCAAGAGCCTCTCTCTCAGTTCTCATGGGAATTTGAAAAGGGAGATTTTCATCATTGGTCAGACCTTTTCCATCACTTCGATATCTTTTTTGAGAAGTTCATCAAGCCGAGGAAAGATTTGTAGTTGGATGGAGATTTTTGGGAGTACAATGAGGAGCTTCCTAAAGAGGCTCTTCTACAGGTTTTAAGGATGCCACGGATTATTTTTGACAATTGTGCAAATAAGTACCTTTTCAGGTCACATGAGCATTTACTGTTGTTATTGGCATCAAGGGATCCAGATATTGTCATAGCTGCATTGGAAACTTTGGCAACATTAGTGAAAAAGCCAGCTCAATCAACACAATCCATACGGTGGCATGGAGATTCTGTTGTCAATAGCCATTTATTTTCTTTATCGCAAGGATGGGGTGGCAAAGAGGAAGGGCTTGGCCTTTTAGCTTGTGCCATAGAAGGTGGCTGTGATGCTGATGTGTCTCGCCTCGGTTCAACGTTGCATTATGAATTCTATGAAGATGGCACACCTAAATCAGATGTAGATACTGGGAAACAGTTAGCTTCTTCATGCCTTCAGGTGATACACGTTCCTGATGTTCACACAGTGGTTAAAGATGATTTGCAGCTTTTCAAAGAGCTTTTGGACCAATATAGTGTCCCAACCAAGCTAAGGTTTTCATTATTCACTCGATTAAGATTTGCCACGGCCTTCAACTCATTATTGACGCATAGGCAATTTATATGCATTCGCCTCCTGGCATTCACTGCTCTCTTGGAGTCTAATCCTGATCATGAAGATCTGGTAGTTTTTTTTGTAAATGAACCAGAATTCGTGAACGAACTTGTTGCTATTTTGCAAGCTGAAGATTCAGTTCCTGAACATACTAGGATTCTAGTTGTGCACGCCTTGTCAGCTCAGGCACAAGATCGTCCTCGCCAATCAAATGTTTTGGCTGTTGTAAGTGCTGGTGGGCATAGAGGAGTGCTGCCAAATCTTGTCCAGAAGGCCGTAGCTTCTTTAACAAATGATTCAGGGATCTGTTCTATTGCTTTTGCTGAAGCTCTTTTGTTTCTGGTAACTGTTTTGGTATCATCTTCTGCTGGCTGTGTAGCATTGCGGGAAGCAGGTTTGATACCAACCTTACTTCCTCTTCTCAAGGATACCAACTCACAACATCTTGATCTAGTGACATCAGCTGTTCGCATATTGGAAGCTTTTATGGATTACAGCAATCCTGCAGGGACTTTATTTAGAGATTTAGGGGGACAGTCCCTGATGTCATATCTGATCGATGGCTAACTTTCAAGGATATTCATGAACTGGTGGAACAGAACAGTCAACTCCGAGTTTTTGTTCGCACACTTGAACATCAGAACGATGAGGCTGAAGCAAAGCTGAAGGAAGCAGTTCAGTTGGAGTTAAGGAAGCGAATAGATGAAAATGCACAGAAGGTTGCTTCTGTGATAAAAAGGTCAGAGGAGCAGCTGCAGGTCATTGCGTCTCTCCAAGGGATGATGGGCATGTACAAAAGATTGTATGAAGAACTCAGGTCTCAAGTCATGGCAGATAAAGGTAATGGAGTAATAGGAGTCATGGATGTGGGGAGTTGCATTCTGTAGGCAGTGGAGACTAGCTACAGACGGGAGGATGCTGAAAAACCTTGAAAGGGTGCAGCTGAACAAATTTTAGCTCTGGAGAAAGATCTTGACAAAGCTAGGCAAGATATGAACCTGGCACATGCAGAGTGGGATAGATTGATTCTTGAAGTAGAATTTTTAAAAGAGCAGTTGCAATGCTTCATGAAGGAATCAAAGAATAAGAGGACAGAGATGGATGGTGTCTTAGCCAAAAATTATTACTGATCACCAAAAAAGGATGAGGTGGAGTTCTGATCATGTTCAGTCAGTTGAGGACAAGTGTAGAAGATTGTCTGTTGAGGTGTTTGTCATGGAGAGAGAGAGAAGAAGCTGACATGGAATGACTGAGAAAAGAGCATCTCAGAAAGTTTCATCCTTGTCTGATGGTGTGCATCAACTTCAGGCTACTTTAGATATCATGTGTACCAAATATGTGTTTGTATGTTGTCCAACATTGATTTCAGGACATATGAAGAGATTGAGTTGGCAACTGATGTTCTTTTGGTAGATTTGAGAAGAAATCCTTTGTCATAAGCTTCTATAAAAGGTAACAATATATTTTTCAAATGGACCCCATACACATTTTAGCATCATATGTTCATGGTGTGAGTTTTTCCATCTGAGCATGCTCAGTTTTTGGACAGTCTCGTTCTATTGATGAGTATGCTTCTCATTGTGAGTGTGTGCCAAAGAGTTATTTTATCACCGGGTTCTGGCATTGAGCACAATAATGTGAATTCACAAGAGTGAGGTGTTTCCTCTAAGTGCATCTCAATGTATGGGGAACGATCTGTGGGGTTGTGAACAATTTATCTGGGTTCTTCTTTGGGAGAGTGGAGTCTGAAGCTCCGCAAAATGATTGTTTTAATCATCAACTTAGAATTAATTCATGATGAAGAATTAAAACAACAATAAAATTAGCAGTCAAGCATACATTTACATTGGGCTTTTAGGACCGGTCCAGGAAGTAAGCCCAAAGCTTTGTGGAAAGCTTCAAACTTCTCCCTAGGCAGAGCCTTCGTGAAAAGGTTTGCAATGTGCTCCTGCGTGGGCACATATGCCAAGTTGATCTCTCCAGCAGAGAACCTAACTGTCAGTGAAGATGGTGGTGGCAAAAGACTGACCAACACCCAAATTATCCATAAAGCGTTTGAGACACACACACACTCAACAGTTGCTATGAAAGCTGTCCTATACTCAGCCTCACAACTGGAAGTGGCCACAATAGGCTACTTCTTGCTCAACCAAGATATACATAAGCTACCAAGCATGAAGCAAAAGCCACTAGTGGACACACGAGTGTCATAGCAACCAGCCCAATTAGAGTAAAGCATGCAAATCTGGCGGTAGTGATCCCCCCTTCGGATAAAACAAACCAAGTAGCCGGGTACCACTCAAGTAGCGAAAGATGCGCTTAATCGCCCGCCAATACTTGACTCTTGGGCAATGCATAAACATGTTTATCTGTGAGACAGCAAACTGAATATCTGGCTGAGTAATGCATAAGTAAATCAAGCATCCAACAGCCTGCTGATAGAGAACAACATCAAATGCATCTCTAGCATCATGAAGACTCGATCTTAAACCTGTTTCCATAGGAGTGGCAATAGGTTTACAGTCTTCAAGGTCAAAACACTGCAATAATGTGTCAATATATTTCATTTGACACAAACCCATTCCACCATCAACATGCATAAACTGAATGCCCAAATAGTGAAACAAATGCCCAAAATTAGACATCTCAAATGAGGCATGCAAATCAGCCTTAAAATCAGCAATATGCCTCCCATGAGGACGAGTGAGCAGCATGTAATCAACATAAACCAAAATGATCAGAAGTACATCATTAGCACGCTTAACATATAAGGTGCTTTCAGTTGGACTGTTCTTAAAACCATGTGCAATCAGAAAGGCATGTATCTTCTCATACCAAGCACGTGGTGCGCTTTAAACCATATAATGCCTTCTTTAACCTACACACCTAGTTTTCATGCCCTTTTTGCACAAAGCCACGGGGCTGAAAAACATACACTTCTTCATGCAAGTAACCATTCAGAAATGCAGTTTTAATGTCCAACTGATGTACATTCCAACCATGATGGGTTGCAAGTGCACAGATGCTCTGAATAGTAGTCATACGGCATGTAGGTGCAAAGGTCTCATCAAAATCAATGCCTCTTTCCTATGCATAACCCTTTGCAACAAGCCTAGCCTTATACCTATTAACTGTACCATCCCGTTTACGCTTCCGCTTGTATACCCACTTAGTGCCAATGGCCTTCTTGCTAGGAGGCAAGTCACATAAAGACCAAGTACCATTCTTCATTATAGCATCATATTCAAATTGCATAGCAGCCATCCAATTTTTAGAATTTTGTGCTTCATCAAACAAAACAGGCTCATTCTCATCACAGAGACTAGATGCAGCCATAGCGTAGCAATTTGATGCAAAAGAGGCACTATGAGAGCCTGAACGAGTATGATATGATAGAGGTGCATCTAATTTGCTGTCACACAAAGTGTGTGAAAGAACTTGGAGAAGCTTGTCGAAGGTAGAAAAGTGCGTTTCGAAGTGATGAAGTTTGGTCAAGCCAACCGGCACAAGACCAGCCCTTGAGCTTTTGGAGACTCAAATAGACCTTATAGGCATGCTATAAGTGCAAAGAAACACACTATGTACCTTGGAGTTTCAAGGAGAATGAGTCGATACAAAACAGATAAGTTCGCGGGTCGACTAGCTCAAAAAACTTACTATCTATGGAAGAGACAATGAACTTCAAATGCCCATAGCGACCAGCGTGATTACAATTAGAAAAAATCCTTTTATGGGAGTGATACACATAGGGTTGAGTGTATGGAATGCACAAAAGTATAAGGAATAAGCAAAATATGCTATAGGAATGAATGCGACATTCACCGGTGGTACTTCCTATTTTTCAGGAATACGCAGAGATTGACCCCGAGGCAGAAAAACTGAGATTTCTCCAAATATGCTGAACCAAATGCTTTGAAAATTTACAGGCATAAACTAGACACTAATACCTTTCCAATGAGTCCTCTTGCACTCAATTTGGAGCTCTGAGGAGAGAGCAGCAGCCTCTGCAAGATTACTGTTGGCGAAGAAGATGATGCAGAAATTGAAGGAGCAAGACAATGATGGTCACAAGTGTATGTATATTGCTTCCATGTATTTTACAAGTGATTCCAAGTCTTTATATAGACTCTAAGAGTGTTCTACGACTTTTACAACTTGCATTTGAATTCAATGAAGGTAGGAATGGTTGTTGGAGGGAATCAAATCACTTTCCTACAATCAAGGAAAAAAGTCAAGATCTTGATTGATCTATTTTTAGGTGATTGATTGCTTGATTGATTGCTTGATTGAATGCAACCTCAACCACCACAAATTCGTGGAATATGGGCTCTATATTTGTACCTTTACATGTGTAAAGCTCAAGGCTTTTACAATGGTAAATGAGCCATCAAAAATCTCTCAAAAAAATACAATAAATGAGCATATGAAAAAGAACTCTCCAACGGATATTCTTTCGATGCGATATCCTTTGATGTAGATCAAATCCACCTCAAGCATAGTATAAGCTTGATGTTCCAACAGCTTCCCCTCAAGCTAAAGTATGCTTGAGTCTTCATTCTCTGATAGGTTGAATACCTGCCATAGCTTTGAATCTACAAAGCTTTATTCCATCAAGTGCCTTCGTCATCATATCTGCTACTTGCTTTTCAGTCGGAACAAAAGAAATGTCAATCTCCTTTGCCATGAGCTTCTCCCTGATGAAGTGATAATGGACTTCTATATGCTTGGTTCTCGCATGAAAAATAGGATTTGCCGCTAGATGCATGGAACTTACATTATCTCCAAATATGTGAGGTTTGGAACTCACAAGTCCCAAATCTGTATACAATGCTTTTAACCATATTGCCTCTTGAGTTGCTATGGTCAAGCCTCTGTACTCTGCTTCAGTTGAGGATAAAGCAACTGTTGGTTGCTTCTTGGAACTCCATGACACTAGCTTCGAACCTGCAAATGCTAAGTAACCAGATGTACTTTTTCTATCATCCTTAGCTCCTGCCCAATCTGCATCTGAGTAGATTTTGATATCCAAATCGGAAGAGTAAGGATAGAATATACCTTCGTTGATTGTACCTTTGAGATACTTAAGTACTCTCTTAGCCGCATCCATGTGTGGTCTTCTCGGTGAGTGCATGAACTGACTAAGCACTCCCACACTATATGAGATGTCTGCCTTTGTGTGAGTAGCATATATCAAGCTACCTACCAAGCTTTGATACTCTTTTATGTCTTCAATTTTCTCACCTTCATAAACACTAAGTTTATGATTCATCTCCAAAGGTGTACCTGCAGGTTTAGTGTTCTCCATTTTGAACTTGAGATGAAGATCCTGAATGTATCTTCTTTGAGTCAAATACATTCCTTCATCTGTATATATCACCTGCATACCTAGGAAATATGTGAGCTCACCTAGGTCACTGATTTTGAATTCCTCTTGCATGTGTCTCTTGATCCTTTGAATGCCATTTAGATCATCACCTGTCACAATAATATCATCTACATATACACATAGATAGATAACCTCATTGTGATCCCTTTTGATGAATAGAGAAGGATCGGAGCTGCTAGCTTTGAACCCTTGGTCTTGAAGATATGTAACCAACCTGTAATTCCAAGCTCTTGGAGCTTGTTTCAATCCATACAATGCTTTCTTAAGTCTGCAAACATAAGATAGATGATTAGGGTTTTCAAAACCTGGTGGTTGTGACATGTATACCTCTTCACTTATCCAACCATTTAAGAATGCATTTTTCACATCAAGTTGGAGGAGTCTCCAATTCCTTGCAGCAGCTACACTTATCAATGTCCTGATTGTAGTCATCTTTGCAACTGGTGAGAATGTTTCCTCATAGTCTATACCATGAGTTTGTGAGCATCCTTTGGCAACTAATCTTGCCTTGTACCTGCAAACTGATCCATCTGAATTTCTTTTAACTTTATATACCCATCTGCAACCAATTACCTTTTGATGCGGCGACATTGGAACCAAATCCCAAGTGTCCATTTCCTTCAATGCATCTATCTCTTCGTTCATGGCCTTTTCCCAATTAGGGTTTCCCTTTGCCTCTTCATAGGTTGAGGGTTCCTCTGAAATAGAGTCTTTTGCCAAGTAGATTGAATGCTTTGTAACAAATGTGGAATCATATCCATACCTTTCTGGTTGTTTCTTCTCTCTTGCTGATCTTCTAGGTGCTTGTTTGGAGCATTCTCCAACCTCTTGCATCTTTGCTTTGCCTCTTGACTTCCATAGCTTGTAATCCCTTTCTCCTTCATCTTGGTCATCGTCTGTATCACTTCTTGGATCCTGGACCTGTGTATCATGCTTCCTTCCTAATTGATGAGAGTCAGAATCAAGATCATATGGTAGTGTTACCTTTTGTTTGTCTTCATCATACCAAGACCTGTGTTCTTCAAACACAACATCTCTACTTGTAGTGAATTGCTTGGTTGAAGGATTGAAGAACCTGTAACCCATCTGAGTTGAATCATATCCAATAAACACTGCCTTTGTTGCCCTTTCATCTAGCTTACCTCTTATTTGTGATGGTACATGAACATAAGCTAAACAACCAAAAACCTTGCAATGTCCAAGACTAGGTTTTCTTCCATGCCATGCTTCATAAGGAGTCATACCTTGAAGTGATTTGGATGGTAGTCGATTGACAAGGTATACTGCAGTTGAAATAGCTTCTGCCCATAGATAATGTGGCAACTTCTTCTCTTCAAGCATTGTTCGGGCTGATCCAACCAATGTCTTGTTTCTCCTCTCTGCAATTCCATTTAGTTGAGGAGAGTACCTGGTAGTCACTTCCCTTTTGATACCTTTTTCCTGCAAGAACTCATCAAAATCTTTGGAGAAGTATTCTCCCCCTCCATCAGATCTGACCTTCTTTAGTGATCTACTTGTATGATTCTCCACATGTGCAAGATACTTCTTGAAGCAATCAAACACTTCATTCTTACTCGTGATAAAGTATAGAACAGTCCATCTACTATGGTCGTCAATAAATGATACATAATACCTTGATCCTGCCAATGAAGGTTCTTGACTTGGTCCCCATACATCTGTATGTACTAAGTCCAATAGGTTGTTGTGGATGTAGCCTCTGTGGTTGAATGGTTGTCTTTGTGCCTTCCCAATCTGACATGCATCACACCTGTTGATCATGTGTTGCTTTGATATGTTCGGCAGTCCTAGAACACTTTGATCCCTGCATATATCCTTCAAGGTTCTTTCATTCACATGAGCAAGTCTCTTATGCCACACTTCAAGCTCACTTAGGGTTTGAGACCCAAAGTTGAATAGAGCAATGTTCTTGGTTTCTCCTACTTCAAAAGTAAAGAGCCTACCATGCTTCTCACCTCGGGCTATCTTCTTGAAGCCTTGACATGGATCTTCCACAAAAGCTCCATGTTGGGTGAACCTAACTTGCAAGCCTTTTTCAACTATTTGGCCTACACTTATTAGGTTTTTAGTGATAGTGGGTACATAGAGAAACTTACTCAGAATGTTTGTCCTGCCATTGGAAGCTTTGACATTGCCAATCTTCTCCACATTGTGCTTCGTGTCATCCCCTGTTTGCACTTCATGTCTATGCTTTGGACTTTCCAAATCAGATAGAAGAGCAATGTTGCCTGCAACATGATTCGAACATCCTGAATCTATGTAGAACAAATGATCATCTTCTTTACCTTCTTTGTGGCTTAGATTCATGAGAAGCAAAGAGTCTTCATGTGGTTGATCTTCTGAATAATTGTTGTAGTCCCTTCTATTATAGCTTCTATTGTTGTTGTTGAAGTTGTGTCCACCTCGGCCTCTATTGCTGCCATATCCACCTCTTCCACTTCCTTTCTGGGTCTTCCCATTGAACCAGCAATTCTGAGTGGTGTGGTTGGTCTTATCGCATATGGCACAAGGTTGAACATTCTGACCTTTCGCTTTGTCTTGCTTCGGTCCTTTCTTCTTCCCTTTCCACTTGCTCTTGCTTGCGAAGTTAGCTTGGGAAGTCTCTTCTTCATCTTCTTCCTTCTTCTTGCCTTTCTGCTTCTTATCCTTCTTATCTGCATATAGAGCACTAGATGAATTTCCATGATAAGAGTTACCTTCCTTTATGCTATTGTTGGCTTCTTGATTGAAGAGTTGTCCAAGAAAGATGTTGAAGTCTGGAGTCTGCACATCCATGATGAGATCATAAGCCGTCGTGAAGGATTGCCATTGCTTATCACTTCGAATGCCGTTGAGAATTTGCCTCATGATGAACTCTTCTTCAATTAGCTCTCCAATGGATGCTAACTGATCCGCAACCTCCTTGACCTTGGTAACAAACTCTGTGATGGTTTGTTTGGGTGTCTTCTTTATTTGGTTGAACTCGTTCCAAAGATGATTCTTTCTTGCTTTGGTACTAGCAGAAAAGAAAGTCTCGAGGGCACACCAAGTCCCTTGAGATGTCTTGCATCCTCTAATATGTGGTAATAGAAAGTCAGAGATAGAGTTTAGTATGTACGACCTTGCTTGAGCATCCCGTGCGCACCAAAGTGTGAGCTTATCTGTCTCCTCTTGTGTAGGTCCTCCCATGGATCTCGGAATAGGCATAGCTTCATCACCTGCTACAATTCCATAAAGATTTCTACCTTGCAAGTAGGCCTCCATTCTGATTTGCCAAGCCGCGTAGTTGTGTCGATCAAGCTTCTCGATCATTGAGGGAAAGCCGTCACCCATCTTGAAGTAGCTCTGATACCACTGAAAGAACTTGGAGAAGCTTGTCGAAGGTAGAAAAGTGCGTTTCGAAGTGATGAAGTTTGGTCAAGCCAACCGGCACAAGACCAGCCCTTGAGCTTTTGGAGACTCAAATAGACCTTATAGGCATGCTATAAGTGCAAAGAAACACACTATGTACCTTGGAGTATCAAGGAGAATGAGTCGATACAAAACAGATAAGTTCGCGGGTCGACTAGCTAAAAAAACTTACTATCTATGGAAGAGACAATGAACTTCAAATGCCCATAGCGACCAGCGTGATTACAATTAGAAAAAATCCTTTTATGGGAGTGATACACATAGGGTTGAGTGTATGGAATGCACAAAAGTATAAGGAATAAGCAAAATATGCTATAGGAATGAATGCGACATTCACCGGTGGTACTTCCTATTTTTCAGGAATACGCAGAGATTGACCCCGAGGCAGAAAAACTGAGATTTCTCCAAATATGCTGAACCAAATGCTTTGAAAATTTACAGGCATAAACTAGACACTAATACCTTTCCAATGAGTCCTCTTTCACTCAATTTGGAGCTCTGAGGAGAGAGCAGCAGCCTCTGCAAGATTACTGTTGGCGAAGAAGATGATGCAGAAATTGAAGGAGTAAGACAATGATGGTCACAAGTGTATGTATATTGCTTCCATGTATTTTACAAGTGATTCCAAGTCTTTATATAGACTCTAAGAGTGTTCCACGACTTTTATAACTTGCATTTGAATTCAATGAAGGTAGGAATGGTTGTTGGAGGGAATCAAATCACTTTCCTACAATCAAGGAAAAAAGTCAAGATCTTGATTGATCTATTTTTAGGTGATTGATTGCTTGATTGATTGCTTGATTGAATGCAACCTCAACCACCACAAATTCGTGGAATATGGGCTCTATATTTGTACCTTTACATGTGTAAAGCTCAAGGCTTTTACAATGGTAAATGAGCCATCAAAAATCTCTCAAAAAAATACAATAAATGAGCATATGAAAAAGAACTCTCCAACGGATATTCTTTCGATGCGATATCCTTTGATGTAGATCAAATCCACCTCAAGCATAGTGTAAGCTTGATGTTCCAACAGTGTGCACCAGCCATTTTGGCATAGTTTTTGGCTACTCAATATCAGCTCTCTCATCAACTAGTGCATCATGTAAATCTGCATCAGAAATGGAATGATCTACATCATCACATGAAACCTGCAAAGGCTGAGAAGTTGCCTCATTAGGACCAGCACTAGACTATCCACCTGTAAAAAGAGGTAGCAAAGTATCATACATGTCTTTAGAGCTAACAGATGTCTCCTTAGTACATGAAAGTAATGGTTGAATAACATCTTCCACAAAAACAACATCACAGCTAACCAGAATGTGTTTAGTCTGTGGATGATACATACGATAGCCTTTACTTTCAAAACTATACCCAACAAAAATACATTTTACTACTTTATCATCCAATTTTTTGCGATGTTGTTCATGCACTAATGCATATGCCAAACAACCAAAAACACGCAGATGAACAACTTTTTTAATCAACAAGCAGAAGTAGAAATTGGTGGACAGATGAATTCATCTTCACATCAACTTTTTAAGGCAAACTATTCATGCACTGAAAACCAAAGGGCTTCAAGCTAATAACATTGCAGAGGTTCTAATGCATTCTCTCATGAGGCCGAAAACCATATTCACTTGAATTAGCAGAGAATTCTTCCCATAAATGTAAGGAAAATGGAGAACGAACATCATCAAGGGAGCATGAGCAAAGGATTGTGCTAGAAATAGTAGTTGATATGTTTCCTAATGATCTTGGCATTGTAATCATTTCCATTTTATTTGGATTATTGGAGATTGGATGTGCCCTTGATATGACCACATGGAACTTGAGAAGAGGATTGGTGCAAAGCTTGAGCCTACAATTGTAGAACACCTCCTTATTCCTTCTTCTATGTCTTGCACAACGGAACCTCTCTTTGATGTGGATTTGGTTCAGAAACTAGTGGTCAAATTCATTCAACAAGATGCCATCAACATCTTATCATCTAAATGTAGAATAGCACAACAATTCGATGAACCTAACAAGCTTGTATGCATATGATTGATAGGAGTTCTTAAGTTCTTGAACCTTGGACTTGATCCCATGCCCCTACCTTTCAAAGTGATTGTGTTGGTATCTTCTTTTTCTTTTAATCTACTTTATATTCCTTGCTAGATAAAATGGTGGTGAATCATAAGATTTTTAAAACCATGTTGTAGGATGAGAGAATTTCTTTTGCAATCTGTGACCGCTTTAGCAGAGGTTGGGATGTCTTTAAGCTTGTTGGAACTGTATTGTAGGGTGAGAGAGCTTGCTTTACAGTCTTTGACCACTTTAACAGAGCCTGATATGTCTTTCTATAAGAGGATGTCAAGTGTGAGTCTTTTTTTTAGTTCATGTTTCATCTATGATTGCAATGGATATTAGTCAACAAAAGCCACAAAATTCTAAGGAAAGTGTGCAGAAATTTCCTAGAGATGAAGACTGGCAAGCCACTGCACTTAGTTTGGAGAAGAATGAAAGAGTAGGAACCAAGGATCTCAAGTATATTGAACAACACAAAGCACTTGTGACTAGGGTAATGCTAGAGATATGCATGCTAAACCATCAGACTTAAGTGTTACTACCAACGATGAGTGCAACTCATGAAAAGAGCACAATTCTTGGGAGAGCTTCATATTCATAGATTCTAGGTATCAAGAAGGAGATCAAAGGGGAAGACATTTGAGAGTTTCTAGAGAGAACATTCCCACCAATTTTACAGAGAGACATGAAGACAACCAACATTGTGTTGGATGAAGCTTTCCATGCAAAGCTGGCTGACTTTGGGCTTTCCAGGCTTGTCCCCTTAGAGTTGACACATGTCTCCACAACACCACAGAGCACCCGAGGATATGTTGATCTAGAATTTCAAAATTGCTATCAATTCACAGACAAAAGTGATGTGTACAGTTTTGGAGTTGTGCTGTCAGAGTTGGTGTCTAGAAAGCTACCTATTGATATGTCAAGAAATGACAAGGAAATCAATCTCTCGTCCATGGAATTGCTAAAAGAGAAAAATGGGACATGGATTGAGCACGTGGATTGTAACTGTTGGCATATTGAGGAAGATACCAATGTGAAAGTGGTTGCAAGGGAAATGATGTAGCTTGCATTCTGATGTTTGTGACCTGAGAAAGTCAATAGACCATCTACGCGGGAGATTGATGCATTCCTCATGTAGTTATGTCGAAGTTATATGGGTCAATCATGAGATAATGCACCATATTTTGGTTAGGTTGGTTAACAATGCATGGCGAAGAAAGAAATCTGCAACAATACTCTTCCAATTTTTCATGTGACAAAAGTTACCATCCATGGTCTTTTTATCAAGTCACAAACCAAAAAGGCTAGCATTGATATTTCTTCTTTTCATGGACAATTCATGAGAGAATTGATATTTCTAGAATGCAATCATCAATCTTAAGAGGACACGAAAAGTGCTTGATGATGGAAGGGAGTGGGCAATAAATATGTTTTGTGATTCACAAGGTTAATGAACAGAAACGGGAGTTTGCACTAGGTACCCGCCTTGGAACTTCAGTATACCATGCTACCATCTGAAGTACAAGTTTTTCAGAACCATTAAGCACACCTTGGACTTTTGATATGCATGGCTATTTCGAATTGCTAGGTGGTCTTCCTTGGAGTTATGATCTATATTCTATCATTGAAACAATTCAAAAAGTTGAGATTGTTGTTGGTGGATTGGCCTTAGAAACTGATTGTATATAGATTCCATCGATCCATCTCCTTGGCAAGCAAAGATGCAGATATAGTAAAGGACTAGAAGAGTGTTGTGTCAAATTTTCATAGAAAAATTTAATCATTTCACTAGTCAATGAGTGAATTTTGTGAGGCAGACTTTTCTGAGTGAAGCTAGTTTTCATAGAGAGGCTGACTGTTCATATTTTAGTAAAAGATTTAAAAATTGGTGAAGGTTTTGAGCTATACTTGACATAGAGATGTTCTAAACTCAAGTGTAGCTTGTCTTTTGGAGATTAATCATCTCCAACATCTCCCTCTCGATCGGAATGGAGGGTGCCCATTTTACATGCTGACATATTTTCAACCAAAACCAGAAACTATTTGAAGTACATAAACACTTCAGAATTTGAGTGGATATACCCATGCATGCCTGGAAAAATCATCAATGAAAGTCACGAAGTAAAGATAATTTCCAAAAGAGGGTGTCTGCATAGAACCACAGACATCGCTATGAACAAGCTACAATTTCTGAGTAGCCCGAACTGAACCATCTTTTGGAAATGAGGAACGCTGCATTTTGCCCAAAATACGGTCTTCAGATACATGTTTACCAGGTGTCCTCAAGTTTGGGCAAAGAGGACACCATTCCAGGGGCATAGCAAACTAGCAAAATTCAAATGACCAAAGCATGCATGCCAAAGCTTTGAATCTCATATAGCCTGAGAATCAAGTAGTGCACATGCCAAATCATTCACTGATTTTTCATAGTCTATGAGCTTAAACAACCCACAACATAAAATGCCAGAAGCAATAATAACATCACCATTTGACAAATCATGAATTGTACATCTGTCATCAACAAATTTCACAACCAAGCCAATCTTGGCTAATGCAGAAAGTAATAACAGATTCTTCTTGATCCCTGGCACAAATAAAGCATCTGACAAAGTGAAAGAACTACCATCAGCAGTAGTTAGAATGATCTTGGAAACTCGCATGATAGGATAAGAGGAGTTGTTGGTGCATGTGATAGTATTCCCTGTAGGGGCAGGCTCGAGTGAAGAGAAGAAACTGCGCTGCAAGGTAATATGTTTGGTCGCCCTACTATCGAAGTAAACATCTGAGTCTACTGCAGACATGCACTGCTCATGAGAAGATGGGTCAAAACTGCAAACAATAGTAAACGCCCATTCTTCATCCTGCACAAGGTTAGGAGACTCTATTTTTGGAGTAGAGGCCTTTGCAACAACCATTCCAACCTCTTTTTTCTTTGCCTCTTTTGCAGCCAGTCTACGATAATTCTTTATGATATGATCATTTCCTTTACAGTACTTGCAAAACAATTTTTGCTTTTCTGATTTCTTCTCATCTTTGTCTTCCTTCTTCGAATGTGCAGAATTAGCAGATTTTTGCTTACTGTTTGAAGAGCTCCATTTTCCTTTGCCCTTCTAACTAGCAAAGAAAGCTTAATCTGCAACATGTATATTGGACATGTTCAGCCTCGACCGATCTTTCTATCAGGAAGACCATTCAGAATGGTTTGCACAAGTGAGCTATCTGGTATAACTTCATCAGCAGAAATCAATTGTTCCTTCAAGTCTTTGATCTTCGTTAGAAAACTATCCATAGAATCACCTTCATTCATGTGCTCACTCTCCAACTATTTTCGGTGGTAAGCAACACGAGCCTCATTCCTAGCTTGGTACAATGTGGTAAGTGTATCCCAAGCATCCTTAGTTGTTCTACAAGAGCGAATGTGAGGAATAATGGCATGTTTGACAAACAAAGCTATCAATGCATGTGCCTGAGCATCTCTACCATCCCAACGAATCTGCTCTACAATAGGTGCAACAAAAACCCCACCACAAATAGGAATTTGCAGAATATCATCATCTTCAGCACCATCTCCATCAGCTCCAACACCTGTATTTGCAGTTCCTGTATTCCTAGGTGTAACATGACGTCTTTCAACACCCTGCACAATATTCCACATTCCTTTTGCAACCAATACATGTCGCATGGTATGAGCTCATAAGGGGTAGTTGGTACCATCCAACTTATGCTCAACAACCAACATACAAAATATATCACTGTTTTCAACCATGGCTGGTGACTAAAATACCTTGATGCAGAAAATTAACTGTATCTCAAAAAGTTGAACAGAACTCCCCAGATGAATTCTACTAAACTTGTAGCAGACTTTGAGATGCTTATACTGGCGAACCAAAACTGGTATGTACCTTTGGCACAAAAAGATGAAATAGCCTACATAAGCGCTACAATAGTGCATTCGGAGGCCGAAACGAGCTCAGATCGTGATTTTGGCACCACATAGCAAAGCTGTTTTGATCTATGAAATACCCTGAGTATGCTCACCAAAATTCGTGTGATTCTGAGACTGCAATCGGAGGAGTGTTGACAATGCCCTAGATGAAGTGGCGACATGCTTTGATACCAATTGTTGGAGTTAGACGTCTACGAAAGCATGTGAACAGCACAAGGAAGAAGAAGAAGCTTGGAGCACAACACACAATACTGAATGTATTACTAGAGAATGTACAAAGATAAGTAGCCCATTAGGGCAATATGCGTATATACAAGCTGGGGGAAAAAAACCGCCTAAAGATGGAAAAAAGTGCCTCGACGGTCCTAGTGTGTTCACACACATCACTACCTAAATATATCAACAATAAGTACAAGAAACCCTGATTACTCAAGTTCAAGCATAAGTTAGGATATTGTTGCGACAAACCCTAAAGGAAAAGGACTGAGTGGATCGATCACATCTCAAAGTGCGATAAAACTCAAGTATTCCCAACGACGATATTTCTCAGACAAGATTACACCGCAGAAATCTATAAAAGTATAAGTAACTGATTCATAAGAACATTGCAATGCAGTTGTACTTGAGAAAATTGGGACTAGTAGACAAAGCTTATGAACCTTAGATCAGGTAGACACCTAGGCTGGGATAGACAAAGCATCAGATTGTCTGAAGCTACTGTCAATCACACAGCTAGGTCATGGACACAACAACTTAGGGATTATCCCTACGTGCTAAGTTTGGAAACAAGTGATTCAAAAATGTTCTTTTAGTGTGGGGAGACTTGCAGGTAGCTCTAGCACTGCCTATTTATAGACACCACAAGATCCCTATAAAACGCAATTGGAGTATATCGGGACCAACCGATTAGGTGCTCACATTTATGAGGATGGGTTGCAAAGATCAGTCATCAAACTCACAAATCTTGATCAATCCTTCGGACTTGAACACCCAATGGTCAAGTTCAAAGAGGCTTCTTATATTGACAAGCAAGAACCCTATACGTGGTCACCAACTTACCAGATAGGATAAATGAGTTTGGATCGATCATACCAGAATCTGATGTAGGAGAACCCAATCTAGGAAAAGAAGGACAAGAACCTAGAACTCCTCAAGGAAAGTCTATCCTGTCCAAAATACTCACACTAGAATGGTTTCCTCTAGATAATTGAGCCATAAAACTATTTGTTAACCAAGAAACTGATGAAGTTTTTTGGAGAGTTAGATCAGAAAAATGCAACAGTTTAACAAAAGTTTGTATTTATGAATTCAAAGACCCAGAGATCCCTGGAAAGGTAACCTATCTGGATAACACCTCAGAGAGAGTATTTGCAATGACATATCAAAATAGGCTTTTTTACATATGTAAGGGTAAACTAGTCTTTCCCTTACATACATCCACGACCTATCATGATCACGGAGGTGTAAGATCGTCCCATGTTCTAGAAGCACAAGGAGAACAAACCAAAGAGAGACTTGAGGTAAGCTTTGCACACATTGTGGGCAGAGATAGATCAGAACTTGAAAGTGAAAGATGTGAAAGTGAGAGACATAGAGCACATAGGCATCAAAGAAATGAACATGATTTTCCATGCTTGGACCCCAAGAGTACCCAAGAACCCTTAGAAAAAATCCTATGTAATGTATTGACAAAAGTAGTAAATAATAAACGCTCTGATTGGGATAAGCAACATAATCATGTTGTTGCTTACCGAGTTTCCTACAAAATGGTACTTAATGCCACCCCATTTCAGATGATCTTTGGAAAAGTTGTTGTGTTACCATTAGACTTCCTAATCCACATTTTAAAAGTTGCACAAGAGCACAAGTGGAATGGACATGAGTTGTCCTCTAGGATACTTGATATGAATGCTTAGGTGAGACTAGGCTAGGAGCGGCAGCAAGCATCTACCCTGCAAAGAAAAGACAAAAGGCATACTTCGATGCCCACATCAAGAATAAAGGCTTGAAAGAGGGAAACCTAGTGTTGGTTTGTACACTAAAGAAGCATGCCCATAAATTGGAAAAATGAGGGTATGGACCCATGGTCGTTAATAGAATTTCCACTAGTGGTGCGGTTCAATCAGCCACTCTAGAAGGTGACATCTTGCCAAGATATATTAGTGGATGTCAAGTCAAGCTATATCAAGAACCTCTTACAAAGGGTGTGCTAACAAGACTCAACACTACTAAGAAGCAAAAAGAAGAAGAGTTAAGGGTTAGAGAAGAAGTATAGGTAGAGGCTAGATGACAAGGTCTAGATGCCAATCCCAATGCCCCAAGATATCACATGGCTATGTGCACCAAAAAGAGTACACATCCTAGCATCATAGATAGACAACCATTCATCAGGATTGAGCTAGAGCACAACACTGTAAATAAAATGATCAAAGCTCTGATCGATTCTGGAGCTGCCACTAGTGCAGTTAGGTACTCATGCTATAAAAGATTGGGCATGGGCATTAAGCCATTAAAAGCTTAATTAGTGGGCTTAGAAGCTGTGAAAATCCCTTGTGTTGTCAAGGCGCTATCCTCTTAAAGGATGTGCCTTTGATAGTAAAGTTGCTAGTTTTCCATGATGAGGACATAATAGAACATATGATATTAGGGTAGGATTGGTTGTACGAGCATGCAATTGAATGTGGCAGCAAACACTTCAGGTTTGGGTTAACAAGCAATGCCTAATAGTTGAATTCGAAGGTAGGGGAACTTTTGATTCTAGTACCCTACACTTTGCAAGCACTACGAAGTCCATTATGCACCATTTCTCACCTATTGATGGGCAGGTCATGCAAGTACTAGAACCCCTTTTTCTCCCAAAAGTATCAACTTCACAATCGGAACAATCAATTTTGCAGAGCAAAGGAGGACAACTGCAACCAAATGGCAAGAAGGAGGCCACCTTGGTGACAAAAGCTACTACACAACCTTGCTCATTGTGCACAAGGACAAAAATTGAACCAAATTTCAAGACCAAACAAATATAGGTGATGAAAGGCATCCAACCACCAGCTTTGCCCTCACAATTTCCATCCAATCAAGCCAAGCATGCCAAAAGATGAACCAAGAAACTAGGACAAGCTCAACCACAAGGTGTCTGACAAATTTGGATGCCTAAGGAATTGGTTGCAACTCAACAAGTGTGATTACACTTGTGGGTACCCAAGGAACTCTTACATACACAAAACCCTATGCTCTCCCTCACAAGAAAAGTCTCAACAAAGAAGCCAAGGAGAGGCAAGGGTTAGAACCAAGCACAAAGATCAAAAGAAGATCAACTCAGCTCTTCTACAATGGTAAGGAGACAAGCTACAAGGGTATGGGTTCGGAAACCAAAAGCACTAGTAGCCCCCACAAAACCAAAAATCCAACCACAAGGATACAAAATTTAAGAAACCATCCAAAGATGAAGAGGCCAAAAGTGATCTATACACGGCCGAACACTGTTCTACAATGGATCCCTATAAGGAGGAATGATCAATTGTCATTTAAACACTGATTAATTGTGTCATTTTGAGATCCAATGAATACCTCCAAACAAAGATTGCATCAATGTCTGCAAGTCGTATTGGAAGTCTGGACATGAGGAAACCATGTGCCCTTGGCATAACCCTGTCTTTTGCACCATGCAAGTCATGCATTTCCATAGTATGCATTAATATACGCCCACATTACAAGGTCATGCATAGACACAATTGAGAATCCTAGGCACATGAGACACATTTGACATATGTAAACTATTTTATTGATACTAACCTCTTTCTTCTTGTTTTGTGACATTGTTCTGAAAAAAGAAAAAAAAAAGAGAAGGGACAGGAGCATGTGCTTGAAGAATCTCATCAGTGAATCATCAACAAGGACATCCATCAACAATGAAAGACAAGCCAATGGTCAATCATCATGATGGGAGTGCAACACGAAGAGATGAATATCGGCCGACCTTTCACCATGGTAAGAATCCCCTACTTTGGCAACACTATAACAATGATAGATTAGGAAACCTCTTCGTTAGCATACCCTTGAGCGCTTAGCTCAAGACCCAATTTTTCGCACCATATTTCTTACAATGCATTCCCCAAGTAAGCGTGCATAGGGCCATATTACAAGGCTGTGCACAAGGCACATATCTTCTTCAACCCATGCACTAACACACTTACCCATCATTCATTATGGGTCATGAGTACTTGGCATGATAACTATGAAACCCATGTTTGGAATACCCGGAGGACAAGGTCATGCAATAGCTCATATGATGATTGTCCTAAAAGCCCTTGAATTATGTCTTAAAAAAACGGTTTACACCGTAACTTCCTCAATCGAAACATGTTTGGAAAATCTTCCTTCATATATGATGCTAAGCAAGTACAAATCCATACATTGGGTTGCTTTTTGCATTTGTCATCCCTCTTGGTCCTGAAAGCTAGCTGTGTATGAACCCAATCAAAAGGGGGAAGAGTGAACATGGGAAAAGACGTTGACATGTGACCCCTAGTGTGTGCAATTAAACATATGGTGAGTCTCTAACTAGTTCCCCTTCCCTCATGCTGTGTATGAAAGTTGTGTATGAACCCAATCGAAAGGGGGAAGAGTGAAGATGGGAAAAGAAGGTGACATGTGACCCCTAGTGTAAGGAATTAAACATATGGTGAGCCTCTAACAAGTTCCCCTTCCCTCATGCTCAATTCACACACACACACATAATAAAGCGGAAGAGACATGTCCACAAGTAAACTAAACTACCCACATTTTTCTCCTTTCTAATTATTGATTGGAGTGAGTTGTAAAGGTGGTGCACTTTATTAAAACGAATGAGTTGTAAAGGTGGTATGCTTCCATTGAGAAAGATTGAAGAGTAGGTTCTACAAGGAAAACACAAAATGAATTTGTATGTATGTGTCGTCATGCACAAAGCTACATATTGATATTTATGTATACAATTGTACATACATATAGACGTTCGTGTGTATTTACATACATACACACACATACATATGGGTGTATATATGTAGGTATGTGTGTATGTATATTTGGATGCGTGTATGTGTATGTGTGTATGTATGCATGTATCATATGTGTGGATGCTTATATATGTATGCATACATGTGTGTACGGATACATGTATGCTTATATATGTATGTGTGTATGCTTCTATATGTATGCATACATCTATATTTTCATGTATATATGTATGCAAGCATATATGTCTGTGTGTATGTATATATCTATGTATGTATGTATATATGTATGTTTGTATGCAGATATGTATGACTATATGCAAGTATGTATGCATGTGTGTTTGTATGAATGATTTATGCTCATATATATGTATGTGTGGATGCTTATATATGTATGTGTGGATGATTATAAATGTATGGATACATGTGTATGCTTATATATGTATGACACATGTATCAATTTATATATATATGCATCCAAGCATGTGTATGTATGTATGTATGTATATATATATATATATATATATATATATATATATATATATATATATATATATATATATATATATATATATATATATATATATATGTGTGTGTGTGTGTGTGTATGCAAATATGTATGCATGAATATGAGAGAGGGAATCTACGTGCCATCAAGGATCACTTATAACGACAAGGCTTGGAAGCCGTGACAACCAAATCATTTGGCGTTGTCAAGAATACACAAAATCCAAGAGTACAATTCTTTTTGTTTTCTATAAAGTGAGGGCCTCTTAAAGACGTTGAATTCAAGGCGATGAATGAGGTCCCAACAAGAGAAGCGTCTTCGAGACAAACTTTGATTACAAGCCAACCAAAAAAGTGAACTTTGAAACTTTGATTTTGGAAGAAAGGGAAAGCGAAGCTCCAAGGTCTTTGAAATTCACTCATAGAAAACAAAAAGATGATGGAACAAACAACATAGAAAGCATGTGGAACACTCCAAACCATTAGGGAGTCATGTTTGGAACCCTTTGGTGTATCCAATGTAGTAGGAAATTCGATGTAGCTCCCCACCATTAGTCTTTGTTTGTCAAATGCACTTCTCTCTACTTCCCTTATGGGTTATCATATGCAAATGACAAAGTATCCTTGGCATGCTTTCTCCAACCTCACTTCTCACTAGGTGAAAGCAAACAAAACTCGATTTGCTCTCTTTCCACCCTTGTTCTTTGGGTTGAAAGTAGTCCTACTGACTCTTTCCATTGCTATTTCCATTGCTTTGATGATAAAAGAAAACAAGTCATAGATGGCGTTCATTGCATTGACCTCCAAAATGTGTAGAACATACTTGATGATGCAACAATTGTTGTAGATAAGATTAGTTAAGATTCTCACAACTTTTTGAGAAAGGGGTGTTGAGGAGTTGGATCTATAGTAGTTGGGAAGTTTGTGGGTTATTCATGTATAGTGTTCAATACTTACTAAACCTCTTCTTTTTTTTCTTCTTTTACAATTCGGACAATGTTTTCAATTGCATAAGGATTCATACCATCCAATGCTTTTGAGGGTAACCTATTTATGAGGTATGTGGTAGTCGGATAGTGCCTCTCACCATACGTAATTAGGTAATTTCTTCTTGAACAAGACTATGTTCTTAGTGTCTTTGAGTTCATGCTTCTTGAGTGATGTGAAATCCATCTAGAATTGGCTCTTCCTAGCCTTGGAGTTTGAAGAGAAGAATGCTTCCAAAGCATTCCATGTCTTTTGTGATGTCTACAACTCCTAATATGTGGAAGTAGGAAATTAGAGGTAGATTTTAGAATATATGAACTTCCCAAAGCATCTTTTCACACCATGAGTTTAACGTTTCTTGTTCCTCTTCAGTTGGTTGTCCTTTGGTTTTGAGTATAATCATCAACTCATCTCCTGAGATGTATACATATAGGTTTCTCCCTTGCAAGTACACCTCCATCCTTAGAGACAATATTGAGTAGTTGCTTCAATCCAATTTGTTATTGATGATGGGAATCCATCACCCATAATGTCAAAACTATAACTAAGTCCTGAATACCACTATGAGGAGTGATGGACAACATGCGGAGATGAGAGGGTCTTGGCAAAAACCTACTCTAGAATAGCCTAACTAGCACTTGGAATCTTTATTGGACTCGTTAAGCTTCCAATATATGCAATAATACCCTTATGGTACTTAGCAAGATGAATCTCAAACATCTATGTCAAGACTGAAACCTCTCTATACTTCTCAAATAGAGAAAACCTTTTATTCATGGAAGACGGTACTAAGAGTTTTACTCCAAGCTCACAACCTAGTTGGAATCAACTCGATAACTTTTGTACACATTCAAATTAAGTGATGAGTGAATTATTACATGTTATTTCATGAATTTGGAAGTAATATAATGAGAGCATTATGTATAAGAAGTAAGGGGGCGATCATGACTTTTCAGGAGGATGAAGATGCATAGACACAGTCACATAGATCTAGTTATATCTCAATGTACACAACTCCAATGACCATAAAGCTTTGTAGGAATACTCATAAAAGTTCAACATTCAAATCAATAATCAATACAATAAGATCATTTACAGTTTAAAATGAATCACGGAAGTTGACAAACTAAGAGCAATCTACTCCAATAGTGAATAATGAGCAATGAAGATGATGAAACTCAATGTAAATGTATTGCTAAGTAAGATATAATACATATAGGTGTTGAAGGACTCCAAAAGATTTGATGCAAGCAGATTATCCGCTCCAATGAGTGTGATTGTAAGCTTTGCTACCTATGATTAAATGAGCAGTGTGTATATACACTTTTTCTCAAATGATTGTTGGTTGAATCTACCTAATATTCTTCCATTCATTTATGAGTTAATTTTAAAATTTGAATTGAAATGAGGTTGTGGGTTTTGGATCCCAATACTTCCATGAAATTCTATCTTATTCACCTTTTACTTTTGGCAAAAAAGTAATATCAACCATTCAACGATTCAAATAATGCATATGTATACATAATGGTCTATCTCAAAACTCATATAAAGCCTAATGCACTATTTCAAGCACTTAGGCTTGCCATATGTATGAACAAAAACATGATTTGGATACATATTATTAGTGAATGCTTGAGGTTGACTCATGTAGACTACTTCTTCAAGCTCTCAAGTAGAGAAAGCATTCTTCACATCCAACTTATATAAGATCCATTTTCTTGATGTAGCCATTTTTCTTTTATGTCATAGGTCTAACTCTTCTATACACTTGTCTCCATGCGTGACATAAATTGATTGATGTGGTTTACTTATGTCCATCATGAACATTCTCCCTTTCTTTTTTCCTATTTTGATATGAGCTTGAAAATCTAGTTTTGGATGTGTTGTAGACACACAAACATGATGCAAGAAATAGCAATACAGATCAAAATTAAATTCTCAATTGAAGTAATGGATCCAATTGAGTATGTGAAGGTACATCCTCACAAAGGGGTGAGGTTAAAAAAAAAGCACAAGAGATGATACAGCACCACATGTACACACATAATAGAGAGACAAAAGCACAAAAGCATGTAAGCAAGATCCTATTGGATAGATATGGACTTGGCACATCTCAACGACATGATGGAAGCTTCAAATGAAGAAAGACATGAAAGAAAAGTGCTCAAGAAGAAGACACATTGAAAGGGATGTTGGGATCATAGTTGAATGGTACACTTTGCTTCTTCTACATCACATTGGTAATGCTTCTAAGCCAAATGCATCATCAATTTGTTCCAACTCATTGCTCATGGTGTTGTTACTAATAGTAAGAGAAAACATTTGATGCATGCAAATTTCTGCAGATATGAGTCACGAAATGAGATATGAATTCACTTTACCGCCTAGTTTTGAATGACACTCCCAAAAGACAATGAAACATGCTTCTTCAAATATTGTAGGTAGTTGAAATAGGCAATAGGGTATTGAGTTTTGGGGTTTAGATCAAGTTAAAAAGTAGTGGCGTTATCCTATATCTAAATACCAATTGGTTGATGTGAGGGGCCTCAATATTATTGAAAGAAATAAGAAAAGCTTTAATCATCTCTAAGATATTTACAACCAACAATTTATGTGAGGTGCCTCAACATTATTTAAGACCATGAGACATTTGCTTGGAATGCAAGGAGACCAAGATCATTATTGCACCATATTTGGGTGCATTGCATATGCACACATACCATCTCAAATTAGAGGTAATTTTGATCCTAAAGTAGAGAAGTATGTCTTTATAGGCTATGAAGTTAATCAAAAGGGTTTTAGGCTATATAAACCTAGCACCAAACGCTTCATAGTTAGTCGTGATGTAGTGTTTAATGAAAAAAATATTGGTTTGAAGATGATTTCAAGAAGATCAAGTTAACATATGATTTGGAGGAAAATTTTCCAACACTCTCAAGCAAGGGTACACATACACTTGAATGTTCAAGTGATTTTGAAGATGATGAGAAGACTCCTAGGGGGGAGAACAACTCATGGAACTCAAAGGGAAATCCAAGGTACAAGAGTTAAGGGATATTGCACAATCCTCTCAACAAACCATTAGGAGATCTACAAGGGAAAAGCAGAAGCCAAAAAGGTATGGCTATGACACATCATTATTAACATCTATAAATATAGTAAACATATATTGATATAGGTCATGACTTGAACTCTTAAGAGCCCTCATCTTATGAGGAGGCCAAGGAGAAACTAGAATGGATGCATGCAATGGAAGAAGAGATTGAAGCCTTGCAAGAAAAGAACACCTGGGAGTCGGTACCCAAGACTCCAACCCTGAAGGTCATTGGATCTAGATGGATCTACAAGGTACAGAAAAACTATGATGGAACAATTAGTAGGTACAAAGCTAGACACTTGGCCAACAGGTAGGCTCACACCCAAGGTATTGAATATGAGGAGATTTTCTCTCCCATGGAAAAGATGCCAACAAATAGAGTACTTATGAGTATTACTACTGCCAAAAAATTGGAAGATGTATCAGATGGATGTGAAGAATGCATTTCTCAATGGATGGATATTTGAAGATGTATGTATCAATCGCTCCGAGTGAGAAACCCTACCCTTGAGTACTATTTACCTCATAGCTTGAGATAGAAGTATTCAATTGATGTGGTTCGACTTGGTTTGTGTAGCTCATAATCTACCAAGTTTATAATGAAAAAACTAAATCTACTTGTCTCAAGTGGGAAGATACATTGAATTTTCCAAGTGATAAACTCTATCTTTGATCAATGTTTTGGCTCATAACTTTACCTAGAAGTATCTGATTGACTCAATTCAACGTAGGCTTGTGTAGCTTACAACAATTTTTACAAGTTTGTAGAAATTGAATCTACTCTCAATCACCATAATTGAGAATTTCTACCCTTGATTAGTATTCTGATCATAACTTGATCTATAAAAATTTGATTAATGTGATTGAGCTTGATTTTTTAATCTTATAAGAAGTTTTACACTATTGTAGATGATTAAAAAAGCTCAATCCACTTTACCTTAGTGAAAAAAATGAACTCAGTCTCCCCAAGTGAGAATTTCTACCCTTGATTAGTATTTTTGCTCATAACTTGAGTTATAAATATTGGATTGACATGATTCATCTTGCATCGAGTAGCTTGTAGGAAGACATTCTTTGTAGGAAATTGAAAATCTGATTCATATTGAAAAATCAAATATCCATCTATGTTTGTAATTATTGATAATACATGAGAAATATACAAGAGGTCCTTATTGTAGAATCTATCGATTATGCATGTTGAACAGGTAAATCGTAGATGTGCAACTTCATCATAAACACACAATACCCAATATGCACCTTGTAAGTCATATTAAGAGTGAATAACAAAAGTCGCATAAAAGCATAAGTTATTGAAAGTGAAATGTTGAATGGTTATCAATACATCATCTTGAAAGTACCCACAAAAACACCAAAGAGTGACCAACATAGACACATAAACATTAAAAAGTTAGCTAGGAACTTGTGCCATGACACTTGTAAGAACATCAATAGATATCACTTGTAGAGGGAGTAATCAAGAACATTAATAGATATCACTTGTAGAGGGAATAATCAAGAGCCTATGAGCTCTCTTCTAGATCAACAACCACCTCCACCTCGAAAGTTTGTGCCACTCAAGTAAGTTCAAGAGAATACTAAAAGGAAGGTCATCCTAGTAGAGCCACTAATGGTAAATACTAGCCCTAGATATTCAAAAGACATACCTAGAAGATAGGAACAAATATCTAGAAGGCACTTTTATTGAGGGCAAATGGTATCAAGAAGAATCCTATTATCTTGTAAGAATTAGTGATTGTTGGAGCTTATTGACCTCCAAAGTATAGCTAGAAGTGGGTAGAACCCCCTAGGAACTAGTTGACCTTCTCACAAACTTACGTGTAGAAAATCAATCATGCTTTCAGAGCTTGCTGCTCTCTACTCACTTAGAATTTTTCAAAAATCTTCTATACATGCATATTAGATACTAAGAGCTTTCCAATTAGCTATAGAACACTTGAATTGGATAAATACACAGGGAGATATGACCTTTGCACATCTAAGGTTTAATGGAGACCTTGAATAGAGACAAACCTGAGACAACATACTACTTGCAGAGACCACTTCTCTCAGCTCCCAACTCCAGTGAATATGAAAATTTTTAAGATGCACATATGCATTGAGAGATTTTGAATGAACCATCAAACACATTATTTGAATATATATTGAGTTAGATACAAGCTGTACAATCTCTTTCTACAAAATTGATTGACATATGACTCTCTTGGACTTCGAAGAAGATCATAACTTCTCCTCTCTTATTATATCATGAAAAACTAACCAAAAACCTTCTTAATACATCTAAACTCGTGATAGACACTTAGATGGAGGATTACATGACTTAAGTGCTGAAAAAATATGGATGGACTTTGAGAATTATCCATATTGACCTTCTACTAGGACACCACAACAATTCCCTTTTGACTCACTCATTTGAATAATCATGTTCTAGATATCGTGTGGTACTTTAGCCATCTTTTATCATTTATTTGAGCCTTCTTGAAGCATTTGAATACCTCCCAAAGGTATTTGTTGTTGATATATTTAGGTAGTGATGTGTGTGGATACTCTAAGACCACCGGGGCACTTTTTTCCCTCTTTAGGAGGTTTTTTTTCCCTTGGCTTGTATATATGCCTATTGCCCTAACGGGCTACTTATCTTTGTACATTCTAGTAGTAATACATTCAGTATTGTGTGTTGTGCTCCAAGCTTCTTCTTCTTCCTTGTACTGTTTGCATGCTTCCACAGACGTGTAACTCCAACAATCGGTATCAAAGCAGGTCACCGCTTCATCTAGGGTGTCATCGACACCTCTCGCATTGCAGTCTTAGAATCACATGAAATTTGATGAGCATACTCAGGGTGTTCTAAAGATCAAAACAGCTTCATTGTATGGTGTCAAAATCATGATCTCAGCTCGTTTCGGCCTTCGAACACACTATCATAGCGCTTGTGCAAGCTATTTCATCTTTTTGTGCCAAAGATATATACCAGTTTTGGTTTGCCAGTATAAACATCTCAAAGTCTACTACAGGTCTAGCAGAACTCATTTGGGTAGTTTTGTTCAACTTTTTCAGATACAATCATTTTTCTACATCAAGGTATCTTACTCAATGGCCATGGCTGAAAGCAGTGATGTATTCCGTATGTTGGCTGTTGAGGATAAGTTGGATGGTACCAATTATCCATTGTGGGCTTATATGATGCATCATGTATTGGTCAATAAAGGACTATGGAATATTGTGCAGGGTGTTGAAAGACGTCCTGTTACACATGCGAATACAAGTACTACAAATACAGGTACTAAAGTTGATGCAGATGGTGTTGAAGATGGTGATATTCTACATATTTCATGTTCGTGCTATTGTTTCTATTGCACCTATTGCAGAGCAAATTTGTTGGGATGGTAGAGATGCTCAAGCACATGCATTGATAGATTTTCTCACAAAGATCAAGGATTTGCCTCATATCAGAGTTTTGCTTCTACTCTTCGTTTGATGATGAAAGGCAATCCAAATGCCTTAATATTTGAAGAGTCAGTTTCTGTTTTGTTGCAGGAAGACCAGTATAAGCAGAACTAGTCTATCATGCGTGTTGCAGATCAAGTTTTCTTGGCTAGTCATAAGGGCAAAGGTAAATGGAGCTCTTCTACTAGTAAACAGAAATCTATAAATGCTGCACATTCGAAGAAGGAAGACAAAGATGAGAAGAAATCAGAAAAACAAAAATTGTTTTGCAAATACTATAAAGCAAATGATCATGTTCTTAAGAGCTATCCAAAACTGGTTGCTAAAGAGGCAAAGAAGAAGGAAGCTGGAATGGTTGTTGTAGAGGCCTCCACACTGAAAACAGAGTTTGCTAATCTAGTGCAGAATGGAGAATGGGTGTTTACTACTGTTTGCAGTTTTGACCCATCTTCTCATGAGCAATGCATGTCTAAAGTAGACTTAGATGTTTGGTACTTTGATAGTGGGGCGACCAAACATACTACCTCATAGTGTAGTTTATTCTCTTCACTCGAGCATGCTCCTATAGGGAATATTGTTACATGTGCAAACAAATCCTCTTATCCTGTTATGGGAGTTAGTAAGATCATTTTGACTACTACTGATGGTGGTTCTTTAACTTTGTCAGATGCTTTATTTGTGCCAGGGATCAAGAAGAATCTATTATCAATTTCAACTTTAGCCAAGATTGGCTTGGTTGTGAAATCTGTTGATGACAGGTGTACAGTTCATGATCTATCAAATGGCAATGTGATTATTACTTCTAGCATTTTATGCCATGGGCTGTATAAGCTCATAAACTATGAAAGATCTATGAATAATGCAGCATGTGCAGTACATGATTCTCAGGCTATGTCAAATGCAAAGATTTGGCATGCACACTTTGGTCATTTGAATTTTGCTAGTTTGCTACACCTGCAAAAATCTAAAATGGTGTCCTCTTTGCCCAAACTTGAGGCACCCAATAAACATGTATATGAAGGTTGTATTTTGGGCAAAATGCAACGTTCCTCCTTCCCAAAAGATGGTTCAGTTTGGGCTACTAAAAAATTGCGGCTTGTTCATAGTGATGTCTGTGGTCCTATGCAGACACCTTCTTTTGGGAACTATCTTTACTTTGTGACTTTCATTGATGGTTTTTCTAGGTATGCATGGGTATATCCATTGAAGGCAAAGTCTGAATTTTTTATGTGCTTCAAACAGTTTCTGGTTTTGGCTGAAAATCTATCAGCATGTAAAATGGGTACCCTCTGTTTTGATCGAGGGGGGGAATATATGTCTTCTGACTTTTCTAGCTGAACGTGGGATAAAACATTTTTGGTTATCTGGCCTATGCATTAGTGCCTAAACAACATCGCACAAAATTGGATGATAAAGCAATAAAATGTATTTTTGTTGGGTACAGTTCTAAAAGCAAAGGCTGTCGTCTGTATTATCCATAAACTAAATGCATTTTGGTTAGCTGCGATGTTGTTTTTGTGGAAGATGTTATGCAGTCCTCACTTTCATGTATGAAGGAGACATCTATTAGCTCCAAAGACATGTATGATACTTTGTTGCCTCTTTTTACAGGTGGAGAGTCTAGTGCTGGTCCTAATGAGGCAACTTCTCAGCCTTTACAGGTTTCGTGTGATGATGCAGATCATTCCATTTTTTATGCAAATTTACATGATGCACTTGTTGATGAGAGAGTTGATATTGAGTAGGCAAAAACTATGCAAAAATGGTTGGTGTAGACTTTGTGTGATAGTAAATTAGATGCACCTCTGTCATATCATACTCCTTCAGGCTCTCACAGTGTCATTTTTGCATCAGATTGCTATGCTATGGGTGCCTCTAGTCTCTATGATGAGACTGGACCTGTTTTGTCTGATGAAGCACAAGATTCTGAACATTGGATGGCTGCAATGCAATCTGAATATGATGCTATCATGAAAAATGGTACCTGGTCTTTATGTGACTTGCCTCCTAGCAACAAGGCTATTAGCACTATGTGGGTATACAAGCTGAAGTGTAAACCTGATGGAACAGTTGACAGGTATAAGGCTAGGCTTGTTGCAAAAGGTTATGCGTAGGAAAGAGGCATTGATGAGGCATTGATTTTGATGAAACCTTTGCTTCTACTTATCGAATGACTACAATTCGTAGCATCTGTGCACTTGCACCTCATCATGGTCGGAGTGTACATCAGTTGGACATTAAAACAAGATTTTTGAATGATGACTTGCATGAAGAAGTGTATGTTTTTCAGCCCCATGGCTTTGTGCAGAAAGGGCATGAAAACCAAGTGTGCAAGTTAAAGAAGGCATTATATGGTTTAAAGCAAGAACCACGTGTTTGGTATGAAAAGATACATGCCTATTTGATTGCACATGATTTTGAGAACAGTCCAACTGAAAGCACCTTATATGTTAAGCGTGCTAATGATGTGCTTCTAATAATTGTGATGTATGTTGATGGCATGCTACTCACTGGTCCTCATGACATGCATATTGTTGATTTGCATGCCTCATTTGAGATGTCTGATTTGGGGCATTTGCATCACTATTTGGGCATTCAATTTATGCAAGTTGATGGTGGAATGGCTTTGTGTCAAATGAAATATATTAACACATTATTGCAGCGTTTTGTCCTTGAAGACTGTAAGCCTATTGCCACTCCTATGGAGACAGGTTTATGATTGAGTCTTCATGATGTTGGAGATGCATTTGATGTTTTTCTCTATCAACAAGCTATTGGATGCTTGATTTACTTATGCATTACTTGGCCAGATATTCAGTTTGCTATCTCACAGATGAGCAGATTTATGCATTGCCTAGGTGTCAAGCATTGGCAGGAAGTTAAGCACATATATCACTACTTGAGTGGTACTCGGAGACTTGGATTGTTTTATCCCAAGGGGGGATCACTACCACCAGATTTACATGCTTTTTTTGATAGTGATTGGGTTGGTTGCTATGACACTCGTGTGTCCACTAGTGGCTTTTGCTTCATGCTTGGTAGCTCATGCATATCTTGGTTGAGCAAGAAGCAGCCTACTGTGGCCACTTCTAGTTGCGAAGCTAAGTATAGGGCAGATTTCACAGTGCCTTGTTGAGTGTGTGTGGCTCAGATGCCTTATGGCTGATTTGAGTGCTGGTCAGTCTTCTGCCACCACCACATTCACTGACAGTCAGAGCGCATTGACAGTTGCGAGGAACCCTGTGTTCCATGCTTGCACTAAGCACATTGAGGTGCATTATCATTATGTCAGGGAGAGGTTCTCTACTAGGGAGATCAGCTTGGCATATGTGCCCACTCAGGAGAACATTGTAGACCTTTTCACGAAGGCTCTACCTAGGGAGAAGTTTGAAGCTTTTTGCAAAGCTTTGGGCTTACTTCCTTTTGTGGATTGATTCCACATAGCTTGGCACTTCCTTATACATGAGTGCCAGCTCCTTGTTCATTGCATCACTCCCGGGGGGGATTTGTTGCTATACTAGGTAGTGATGTGTGTGAACACTCTAGGACCGTCGGGGCACTTTTTTCCCTCTTTAAGAGGTTTTTTTTCCCTTGGCTTGTATATATGCCTATTGCCCTAATGGGCTAGTTATCTTTTTACATTCTAGTGGTAATACATTTAGTATTATGTGTTGTGCTCCAAGCTTCTTCTTTTTCCTTATGCTATTTGTGTGCTTCTGCAGACGTTTAACTCCAACATTTGCATCTTTTGGAACTTGAACCTTAACCTATACATAAAATCAATGTTCTCAATCCTCTCCTCCTCAAGTTCCAAAGGGTATTTCCTTCATGCCAAAAATATTGTTGAACCTTTGAAGCTTTGGTCCATCCAAGTATTTGGTGAAGATATCTGCAAATTGATCTTTTTTCCAACAAAAGAAACATACACTTCATTGTTTATGGCCTCCTATCAAACATAATGATAGTGTACCTCCATATGATTAGCATGAAAAATAGCATTTGAGGTCATATGAATGTTGTTCAAGTTATCCCCACATATCAATGGTACATAAACTTGCAGATTCAAGTCATGAACCAACTTTTTAAACCACATATCACAATAGTAGCCAATGCTAAAGCTCTATACTCAGGCTCTGTAGAAGAGAAAGCAATTGTGGGTTGTTTCTTTGAGATCCATGTTAATGTCTTATTTCCTACTATTACCACATATCCACTTGTGGATCTTTTGTCATCTTTATATCCAGCACACACTACATTAGCATTTACATAACCATCTAGTTGTAACATAGACACTTCTTCACTTAGCTCGCCATTAATAAAGGCATTCTTATGTTTAATTGATATATATTCCATCTTTTACTTGCAGCTAAAGTAACAAGGTTCTCATTGTAGCCATGTTTGCTACCAGACTAAATGTTTCCTCATAGTCCAATCCCTGAGTTCAAGCATATCCTTTTGCTACAAGTCTAGAATTATATCTTGATAAACGACCATCGCTATTTCTTTTAATCTTAAAAATCCACTTAAAACCAATTACCTTTTGTTTTGGTATCTTTGGAACTAAAATCCATGTCTTTTTATCTTGTAGTGCATCCATTTCTTCTTTGATCACTTTTTTCCATTTTTCATCCCCTTTTGCCTCATTCATAACATGCAGGTTCATTTTCCTTCTCAACCGTTGCCATAAAAGCATAATGATTATTCATAAAATATTCAAAAATATACTTTTGAGGTTGTATACTCACTCTTGAATTTCTCCTTACCTCCAATGTAGGTGCTTTTGCTTTTTTATTAGGAACCTTTGATGACTCTCCATACTCATATATACTACCAACTTCTTCTCCCTAATCATTAACTTCAATAATTTTGAGTTTACCTTTACTTTTAACACTTGGAGGTGACTCTTGTCTTGACGTTCCATTGAAAGATAGCTCTCTTTATTCATCCAAACCACTCTTCTCATCACTTAAAGTTCTTTTGGGCTGAGGTAAGCACTCATCTCCTTCACTCATATCTTCTTCATCTCCATCCATGACATACAAACTTTTCTTATCTACATACCATGAAAGTGATTCATGAAATTTTGTATCTCTTGAAACAAATACCTTATTGGAGTGAGGATTATAACATTTATATCCTCTTTGAGTATCGGCATAACCAATAAATATACACTTTTTCAATTTCACATCAAGTTTTGATCTCACTTCATTAGGTACGTGCACATAAAATATGCAACCAAGTACTTTCAAATGACTTACACTTGGCGTCTTTCCATGCCATACCTCATATGGTGTCAAATGATGAAGTACAACAATAAGAAATCTATTCATAATGTACACACTTGTGCTAACCACTTGAGCCCAAAAACAATTAGGCAAACACATATCATTTAGCATGCTTCTAGTTGATTTTGCTATGATTTTGTTTCTTCTCTCTATAACTTCATTTTGTTGTGGAGTATATCTGCATGTAACTTCTCTTTTGATACCTTTAACATACAAAAAATCAGTAAAGTCTTGAGAGAAATACTCTCCCCTTCCATCGGATCTTAGCTTCTTAACATACCTTCCTGTTTACTTCTCCATACATGATTTGAACTTCTTAAAACAATCAAAGACTTCACTCTTATGTTTAGTAAGATACACAAATTTCATTTTACTTTGATCATCAATGAATGATACATAGTACTTATTACCAACCAAGGATGCATGTTTAGTAGGACCCCACATATCCGTGTGTGTAAGGTCTAGCAAACCATCACTTAAATAGATTGAATGCTACAGAGGTTGTCTATTCTACATGCCCATTTGACATGTTTCACAAAGATGCACCATATTTTCCTTGGTAAGATCAGGTAATCCTTCAAAAATCTTCTTCTTTGATAGCTCCTTTAACTTGTGTACATTCATATGGACAATCCTTTTGTGCCACAGATCAAACTCTACTATTCTATGAATACCATAAGAGAAATGGTTTGTATGATTTGGGTTTACCTTGAATGTAAACAATCTACCTTGTTTTTTACCTTTATCAATTAACGTCCTTTGCTTTGGATTGTCAATGAAGCAAATTGCATGATTAAATATTACTTGCAAACCTTTTTATATCATTTGACTAACTGACATCAAATTCTTAGTGATCGTTGGCACATAAAATACATTCTTCAAGCAATTCTTATTGCACTTATCTTGCATGACAATATCTCCAACCTGCATAATCTTATGTGTTATATCATCTCCCATTTCAACATGACATTTACATGAAGGATTATGCAAATTTGAAAACCATGAAGCATCATGAGACATATGATTAGAGCAACCACTATCTACATACCATACATCGCTATTGCAATTCATCTTAGTTTCTACATTCATCATAATAAGAGAATCATAATCATCACTTTTACTTTCAATTGCATACTTTCCTGCATGTGTAAGGATAAATTACATGGCCATGCATAAGGCACTAATCTTTTCCAAACCACCATGCATGGGCACACCTCCAAGAAGGGGGAAGAAAATGTCAAAAGAAAAAAAATCAAAACCCAAAACATATGGGGGCATAAGCTATGTACATGTTGTTGACAGCATGATTGCTCCTACATCATCTATATTTGTATCTACATGAGTGCATCTCCATTTTCTATCCAGAAGGCACTCCATTTCTAATTTATTTTTATTTTATATTGTATCTCTTTTGTATTTGGGTATCTTGTTATTTGCTTCTACCATTCTATTCATTCTCCTTTGAGGGGAATTATCCCACATGAGATGTACATTGGAGAGACCCTCCCAAATCTATATAAGCAGGGCCTCTCCACCCATTTGTACCTGGTTAGAAGCTTGAGGAGCCTACTCCATGCTCTTGGCAAGCTCATTTCTAATCCATGTGAGTTTACCCATTTCTTGGTCTACTCACCTTGAGTCTCTCACACTCTTCCTTTTGTGAGCACACTCTTCTTTTCATTTTGCTTCTGTGCGTGTACTCTCTACATGGTATCAGAGTGCTAGGTGGAGGTCTTGGTGGATTTTTTGGTGGTCATTTTGGTGGTGGTGCTTGAGTGTTGGTGATCTTGCTTTCTCTTTATTGAGAGAAGCTCTTGCCATCAGTTCTCTGCTCTTTGGGTCTCATTTTTTCCGTTTTTCCACCCCCCACCCTTCTTCTTCATTTTGTACCCCTTCTACCCCATTTTCCCTCCCATCCACCCGCTTTTGTGGCAACATTTGCTAGTTTACTTCATTTTTGTGTTCATGATGTGGAGTTGATATTCAATCTCATCATATTTAAAGTGTTTAACAACACTTTTGACTTTTCGATCTCTTAGATGATACACTAGTAGTGCATCAATTTTATAGTGTCCCATATCTATAGTGTCTATCAGCATTGCTTGCTTTCAGTCTACTAACATACATATGTTCATCATGGTGGAATGAATCTTGTGGTTTCAACTTACGATTTCCTCTAAAATAATCTCCCTCCTCTGCATGATTGAATATGTCTTTACGGTGGCTGCGAATGTATATTGATCTGGCATAAGAAGGCATTGTAACAGAAGGCCGCATAAGCATCTTTGTGGTATTTGTGGTGCAATGTTGTTAAGCTCTCTGTGTAAAAGAGAGCGAGATAGAGAGAAAGAAGATGATAATATATGTGCATGTAATAGTGCAATATCATCAGGCTCTAGAGTTTCCGTTAAGGTGTGTACGTGTGTCTACTCGAGTAGCAGATTGCAAAAGTTTGCCTTCATTTTGAACTGGATAAGAGGAAGGAGGATACAATGAGCTTGATCAACATTGAAGGCTTTGAGTGGATTCACTGAGTGAGTTTTTCGTAAATCTGCTACACCTGTTGATGTGAATCTTCCATCACTTATTGGAAAACATGGAGTCCATGTGTTGAACGAGTACAGTATGCTGACAATTTTGGCATCGCAAGGTGAGCTACAGATATCTTGAGCATTATTGATCGGGAGTAGGAACTAACAAAGGGAGAGAGAAAGCATTTTTGGATTAAGATATCTTGAGCATTATTGATCGGGAGTAGGAACTAACAAAGGGAGAGAGAAAGCATTTTTGGATTAACAATCCATTGGCAGAAGTGCACAAGGCCTAGCTTCTCCAAGAGAGCCCATTTTTGCTCCTCCTGCTCATTATAGCATGATACCACTGTATTAATTTGCTTCTCTATCATAACCTACAAGCTTGCACACGGTTTGGATCTTCAACACAACTATGCTCTCATCAAAGAATTGGCCTCTACTCCCTAACACCTACAGAATGCACAAACTTACGCGGGATGGGCAGCACTATCGTTAAGATGTTCCTCTCTGAACTCGAGCCATCTATAGTAGTCATTGCGCATCTCCTACATGTCAGACCATGAATCATCTATGTGTCCCCCCCACACACACACACAGAGAAATAGAGATGCCTCATTGTATTGCTCTGCTGAAGCTCACATCGCTTCTTGTTTGGAGACTACAAAGCCATTTGAAGCTCTTCTGTGCGCTTCCGGAGCGCTCCAAGTTTCTTGTTGTCAAAGAGGCCTGCTCAACTCAGCCAAATTGCCATTTCCGCTATAGTGAGCGAGCAAGAAACCACTCTCTGTGCCATTTTCACCTCTGCCACAGCTATGCCATTATCTCCTCTGGTGGTGCCAGAGTGAGCGCAATACCACTTACCTCTCTGGCCGTAACAGAGAGAGAGAGAGAGAGAGAGAGAGAGAGAGAGAGAGAGAGAGAGAGAGAGAGAGAGAGAGAGAGAGAGAGAGAGAGAGAAGGAATTTGCATCATCTGTTTACAAGAAGCACTTCACATGGATTCACCTGTTTCGTTGGTTTTGCCCAAAAAAATTCTGCTAAACTAGATCACATCATCTGTGATGTCACACATCTGATGCATCGCCTTAGACACATATCATTCACGCTATTTTATCTGCTCAAGTGAAGCGCTTGGTGCAATTTTTTTCGCTCGTCTTGCAAGGGCCACTGATAGAGTGGTGGCTAACATCAACATGGAGCACACTGTAGTATCTACATTTCAGATGCTCTTTTGGAAATCTGCCATGCCTTTGCAAGTGCGACATCATTCGATATTTCTCTATTCACAAGGAGAGGGGTCACACAACAATTATTTTCTCTAACTTTATAAAGAAAGAGAGCACATCATTTCAACATCTATAGCTATCTAATAAAGCACACATATTTTTATTGTGATCACACCTATGTTTTTTTTTGGTGATAGCAGAGAATTTGAAGTTCATGACCACTTTGATCCTTATTTGTACCCTTTGCCAAACATTATAAATCAATCACTAAAAGGATTACTTTGCAAAGTGGTGTTCATGTTGGCATTCCTCATTGTAATCCCCAAAGTTTTTCTTCTCTTTCATGGTCACCTCACTTTGGCACTAAGTGCCCCTTCATTGTAACATCAAGCCATATAAGAAGAAAGTGTATGTGTGATTTGGGAGGTTATCCTAAGCCCCCAAAGTGTTTCTCAGTGCATTTGGGCTACTCTAACCCCCTCTTGTTGTGTCGCATCAACTCATCTCTCTCGCATAATTCCATCCAGGGATATTCTAAGCCCCCCCCTCTCCAAGGTGTCTACTTCAATTTTGGTGCAAGTGTAGGACTACTATAAGCCCCTCGACCCCTACCCCGACTCAATTTTGTGAACCAATTTTTATCACAATGTAATAACTTCGCTTCAACGGCAACAATGTCAATAATTTCCAATGATATGTCCTCCAAGCAATTATATTTGCCCTCATGTATGCCAATATTCATGCCAAAAGATGAAAAGGTAAATGACACAAATTACAACCTATGGAAGGATACAGTTAGGGCCTATCTCTATACAAACCTATTATACGAGTTCATTGAAGGTACATAATGAGAGCCCAATAAAGAAACCGATCTAGGAGCTCAGAATATATGGAATGTAAAAGACAAGCGGGCATTAGGCCAACTTCTCCTCGAATGTGATGAATTGACAAAAGGTCACATCATTGAATGTAGGACTTCAAAAGAAACATGGGATACTCTCCCAAATCTCTATGAAGATAAACCACCTTCTAAGATTTATACTCTAGAGTCTTAGTTTCACAATTTCGCTATACATCCACAAGACACTATCACAAAAGTGATAGCCCAATTTGAAGATTATCAACTGCAAGTTAGCAATTTGTGGACGACAAATTTCAAGTGAAGACATGGCTATATAATTACTCAACAAACTTCCTAGTTCATATGAAACATTTGTAACCACTGTATAATAGAGGTCAAGTTCTACCTTGGGAAGAGGTCCGTCGACTTTTTCTCCTCCATGACTTGCGAGCAAAGTCAGCTTCTTCACAAGAGATAGCCATGAAGGCTAAGGGACTGTTCCAGAAGGGCAAACATGCTAGTAATAATACTAACAACACACTCAAGCAAGGTTCCAACACCTCATCGAAGAAATTTACTTGTAATTTGTGTGGAAAAACAGGGCACTTTGAAAAATTTTGCTACAAGAAGAAGCATACATCAATGTCTTCTATTTCCAAGAACCCATCAAAAACATCGCAGCATAGGTCTCACTATTCTAGTGAGGACCTATTTATTTTCATAGAGGTGAATGCCCTGATAACTTCTAGTTCTTCTCAAGAATGGATATTTGATAGTGGAGCAACATCGCACATGTGTAAGGATCGGGATTCTTTTCAAGAGATTGAGGAAAATACTAGTGAAGTTTACCTAGGCAACAACAAGAGCCTACCCATCAAAGGGAAAGGCAAAATACAAATCACTAATGACCGAGGGGAGTGCAAATCATTATCTAATGTCTTATTTGTTCCTAAATTGTGCATGAATTTACTATCAGTCAAGGCCATCACTAATCACGATACACAAGTGTTCTTTGATAACACTTCAGTTAAGGTGATTGACCCTAAAACCAAAGACATCATCGCACAAGGCATAGAAGAAAAATGGCTCTACAAACTCTCTTTCTTTCTATCTAAGGTGTGGCATCAAAGGTATGGCCACACTTCATATTTACAAAGGATTTCCTCCTCTCAGATGGTTAAAGGATTGCCAGAGATCGGGCAAGTCAATGATGTCTACCAAGCTTGCACCCAAGGCAAACAACATAGGGCTTCCGTTCCTAAGGAGGCTTCCACAAGAGCTAGGAACCCTTTAGCCCTCATCCACATGGACCTTTGTGGACCTATGAATACCCTTTCCCTTAGTGGATCACTCTACTTCTTTCTTCTAGTAGATGACATTTCACACTACATTTGGGTATATTTTTTGAATTCAAAGGCAGAAACTTTCTCTAAGTTTCGAGAATGGATCAACCAAGCTGAGAATGAAGCATCAAAGAAAATCAAGACTATTCAATCCAATGGCAGTGGTGAATTTATCTGTTGTATATTATTGAATAATGCATTGCTAAAGTGTTATATTATTAATGTATTAATATGTTTTTGATGTTTCTGATATAGCAGCTAAAGGTTCGTGAGGAGCGTGCAAGGCGTGAAAGGGCGGACATCAATAATCCGAATAATTATTATTTAGCTTGTAAATAAACCTGCGTAGAAGGTTCTATTGTTAAAAAAGAAATGATTAGCATAAGGATCATTGTAGACCGTAGTTTCTGTTATTGAAAGCAATGGCTTTCTATAAAAGTTATCAACTTTTAGTTTCACGCTTGCTTTTCAAAGCCGCCCTCTTGTAACCACTCTTTTCGACGTAATCAAAATTCCTATAAATACATGCACTCTGTGGACTGTCGAAACAGAGTGCATGGGGGGAGATTGCACCCAATCTTGCGTTCTGTCTCGTCTCTTGTTGCCTCTATTTTCTGTGTGTTTTTCTGCGTCCGTAATCTCTGTATGCACGTGAGCAAGATCCTGACAACATTATCAATCATGACTTTGACAATTTCTTAAAGCAAAAGGGATAAAATGACAAGTCACTTAATCGCACACTCCATCCCAAAATGGAGTAGTTGAGAAAAAAATTCAAAGTATGATGGAAATGGTGCGAACCATCCTTCACAACAAAGAATTACCCTATAAGTTTTGGGCAGAAGTAGTGCACACTATTGTGCACATACTCAATCGAGGCTTCACTAGTGCATTGAATAACAAGACACCCTTTGAAGATTATTATGTAAGAAATCCTAATGTCAGTTACTTTCGAGTATTTGGAAGTGAAACATTTGTCCATGTACCAAAAGAAGATTGCAATAAGTTAAATACAAGTCTAAGAAGCATATATTCATCCGCTAGAGTGAACAATCAAAAGCATATCAACTGTACAATCTTGAGAACCACTCCATTACAATTTCAAAAGATGTAATTTTTTATGAAGCTTCAAGATACTCAACCAAAGATCCAAATACAAGTCTCAGACTGCCCATTTACACTTCAGAGGGATACACAGTCTTTTCAAAGCACACATTAGAGGCAAGTACTTCCCATCAACCCAGAAGATCATAGAGGCTCATTGACAAGTAGCAACAAGAACAAAGTCATTATGTAAATTATGCATTGATGCATTAGGTCCAGCAAATTCCAGAGCCTTCCAACTACAAAGAAGTTCAAGGCCAACCTGAGTGGGAAGAAGCTATGCAAGTGGAAATGGATGCAATCGAGAAGAACAAGACTTGGACACTTGTTCCTAAGCCCACAAATCATCAAGTCATAGGAGCTAAGTGGCTCTATAAAGTAAAGTACAAATTAGATGACACATTAAACAGGTACAAAGCAAGACTTATAGCCAAAGGATATAAGCAACAACATGGCATTGACTATGAAGAAACCTTTGCCCCTACTACAAGATTTACCACCATAAGGATCATTCTAGGACTAACTACACATTTCAAGTGGCCCATCTACCACTTGGATGTCAAAAGTGCCTTCCTCAATGGAGATCTTCAAGAAGAAGTATATGTTGACCAACCTGAAGGTTTCAAGATCAAAGGAAAGGAAGATCAAGTCTATAAGCTTCACAAAGCATTTTACGGACTTAAGCAAGCTCCTAGGTCTTGGTATGAAAAGATTCACAAGTTCTTTGAAGATAAAGGATTTAAAAGAAGTAGTGTGGATGCAAACTTATACATCTATCAGAACGAGTCCTTAGTGGCCCTCATCATCCTCTATGTAGATGACTTGATCTTGATAGGCTCAGATGAAGAACACATCTAATTCATCATCACACAGCTTCACCTTGAGTACTCTATGATAGATCTTGGACTACTTCACGGTTTGGAAGTTTGGCAAAAAAAGAAGGCATATTCCTATCACAAAAGAAGTACTACTTTGATCTAATTTCTAGATATAACATAGAATAGTGTCACTCAATATCTACACCACTTGATCCAAACATCAAGCTCACACACTACAACAGATCATCCGTATACCGAGGTTTTTACCGAGGGAAATGAACGCATGCATTTTTGGCCCGACGTCAGCGTAGGTTTTGGTATGCACGTCAGAATTAAAGCATCAGTATATGCGTCGGTATAACCATCGGTATGAGCATCGGTATAACCATCAATATAAACATTGGTATTATCGATGCTCATACCGACGGTTATACCGATGCCTGTGCTAGGTGTATCGTTGCATATACTGGCGCTCGCTAGGTGTACCGACGCTTATTCCGATGGCATTACTGGGAGTACCATTGCTTATACCGATGAACATATCTACAAAAATTCTTTTGGGCAGAGTGTGTTGTCTTTTGCTACAACAACATTACCATGATGTTGCTTAGCAAAAGACAATACACTCTGCCCAAAAAAAACCAAGTACATGTGATGTGTACTCTAATGTCAACCGAAATATGATTTCATAAAATAGAATATTATTGGACACAAAAGAGATAATAAGAATGAACCATGAACCATGAACCATGTACAAAAAGAGTTATATATTTCATAAATGAAGCATGTACAAGAGTGTGGCAAACCACTGTCATATATGACACTTTTAAAAAATGTGGCAAAGCATTGCATTGCCATATAAAAATCAAATACAAAATTTTGGTGTGCCATTGCCATACTCATGCAAAGAATGTTCCATATCAATAGTCTTGCAACAAAGAACATTCATGAAATGAGATAAATTCACATGAGATTTACAAACAACAAGTAAAAACCAAGTTTATAAATTCATCACCTCATCGCAAATGCTCCCATGAAACGATCGCACCGCGTCCCTCCAAGTCCTTCAATAGTGCAGTCAATCCATGACGATATCCATAAGCCTCCTCCGTTTGTGTTGAAGGACGATCCATTGCCAGCTCCTGCAACAAATATACAAAATATTAGAGGAACATACATGAGAAGCTTAACACAAAAAAATTCAATAAACCAAATGGTACTTATAAACTCGTGATGCATCGTGTCATATCTGCCGCTGCCCAAATGTGATGTAGCAACTGTATCTAAATGTGTGGTTGTGGCATCTTGCTGTTGGCGATATTGCTCAGGAGTTTGTTGCTGCTCGTCGCGAATCATATCCCACTCCTCATCATCTAACCATATAGGCTTTGGTAAGTCTGCTCTGAAAGCATCATGAGCCTTGGATTGTCGATGGGACATAACTTCACGCAGTGTGCAGAATCCACTCTGAATTGACAAGAGGTTGCCCATCGGCTGGTCGAAACTCCTGATAAATCATTTGTGTGATATAATTCTTCCAATCTTTATCTTGTTCACTCCATTTCAACATGATAGAGTGTCCAAACTATATGGAGTAAAGCTATCGTGTACGTGCATGCATTGCTTTTCCGGCCGCATCCATCACCGAAGCTCCATCTCGGATACTATACACCTTGGAGTCATCATGGTCATGAGCACCCCAAGGTGTACGTGGTGTATCATGTGGCGTACCTACATCTAAGGTACTCGTCCTAGGAGTAGAAGTGGGCGACACAACGTCTGTTGCACTGCCTCCATAACAGCCGCCTCCTCCAGACCTACCTGTAGATCCACTCCTAGAACCTCCTACTCTAGAGCATGACCTCGACCTACGAGATGGGCCAGAACCTGTATCGTGCTGAGGTGTCGAATGCACATGTCTACTACTAGAGCCAGTAGGGGATGGCTGAAAAGATGGTCGTGGTGGAGTCATAAAGCTAGGAGACATACCTCCGACAGGAGCGACGTCAGCAAGAGTGACACCGACGGGAATCAGGTCGGCAGGAGTGAGACCGGCAGGAGTGAGGCCGCCAGGAGTGAGGCCGAGGGGAGTGCTACCACGAGCGATCCAATACTGTGATGTAACGGCCATATATGCGGGAGGTACCTGAGAGATGAACTCTAAGAATTGCTCCTCTGTCATAGAATGTGGTGTGACTAAAGGACTATCTCCCATCGTGCTGTGTAACAAAAGAACTCAAATAATTAGCATATGATAATAAAGGTAATATAGAGAAATGGTAGTGTACAAAAAAAAACTAGCAAAAAAAAAAACAAAAATTAGTATGTACAAGTGTTTGATTCAAAACTCCTCTATTCTAGCATCCTCTTGGAGATCCGATGCACCAAGAATATCTATCTCTATATTGATGACTTCTAAATCACTTGCTATGCTGGTTTCTTCCTGATCATCATCCATTGCTTCATCCTATATTTCATCTTCTTCAATGGCCTCTTCTTCTCGAACAATGATCTCTTCCTCCTCGACTATCGAATAAATCTCTGAGTCCACTACAGATGAACTTTCTTCTACATCTATGTTCTCAAAAATTTGTTTACTACGTGGGACGACTTGTAAAACAAAGAGCCACTCTGGTTCTTTTGAATCTGGTATAAAAACAACTTGCTCACAGTGTTCGGGAAGTACAAATATATGTCTTTCATCAAACCATAATTTTGTGGAGTCGACTTGAAGCAAACCGCTTTTATCCTGCCTCACTCTTGTGTTTCTTCCAGAGGTGACTACTTATAACATTTCACATTAAAAAAAAAGTAATCAAACTTCCTAAAAGATAGTTTCAAGATATCTTGAATCACTCCACAATAATCTAGCTGGCCTTCTTGAGCATTATCATCTCTTGCACTCGCTCTACTTTTTTGCAAAAAGTTCACCATCACCCCACTATCAAAAGTAGATCTATTTTTATCGATTCGTGTGATCCAAAAGTGTCATCCATGAGACCATAGTGCACCATATTTAGTATACTCCCAATCACATCCCTTTGCGAGTTCTTCTTCTTCAGAGATATCTTCACCCTCTGCCTTTGCTTGTGAAACGTTGTATCTAGCCATCTGCTCATTGGAAAAGGTGGAAGAGGTCGAAGACTTTCTGGAAGAGGCAAAAATCAAGTGAAACGATTCCTTCGAAACTGAGCTTTTTCCTTTGCATTGGTCTCGTTGGCAAGCTCATACTTTTCTAACCACTTTTGCATAGGCTCAAAGTTAACTATGCAAAACTTCATTGCCTTCTCTTTGAAAGTTGCATCAATTCTTCTTTGCAACCCTTTACCTTGTGGTTCATCGCCTATGAGATGAACATCTTCATCATCCCTCCATAAGCGAGGCATTTCTGGATCCGACATACATAGAATCTGAGTTATGAATACAAGAGACTCTTGTACAAGCCATCCCTCTGCCATGCTACCCTCTGGATGTGCTCTCTATCGAACAAACCCTTTTAATGTCTTCATAAAGCCCTCTAAGAAGAACATCCATCGACTATGGACAGTTCCTGCTATTGCAACTTCATCTACCACATGAACCAGTAAATGAAGCTGAATAGTAAGAATACTTGTGGGAAAGTATTTCTCTACCATACAAACAGCCTCGATAGCATTGAGTTTCGCACTCTCTATTCTATCTCTATTTATCTGTTTAGAAGAGATCCACCGTACGAAAGAACTAATTTTATAAATGGTTCTTTGTACATCCTCCGAAAGACAATCTTTTAAGCCTACAGGGAGCACAAACTGTAAAAACTTGTGCCAATCATGAGACTTGAGCCCTCCAAGATCGTCGTTTCGTGTGAAAGTAGTCTTTAGACACATCATGCATCTAGTAGGTGTCCGAAAATCTGAAGTTGTTTTCTTCACTTGTTGCTCTTCCATCCTGCGAAGCACCCAAGGAGCTCTTGCTAACGATACTGTTCCATTGGGCTTAGTAATTGCCCACAACTCTCGCATACAACCTCGCTCTTCTAAGTCCTCCCTTTGTGCTTTGATTTCTTTCTTTCCAATCAAAGTCTTCCAAAGAATCTCTCCCACATTCTTAAAAATATGCATGGAGTCTACCAAATGATTGATCAATAATTCACTTCAATAAGGGAGTTCATGAAAAATGGACAACCATTTCATGCCAGTGACTGGAGTTTCTGAATCCCACAGCTGTTTCCAATCGCTAGCTTTCATTTGGCATTGCGCTTGTTGACCAATTTGTCCTTCACGTAAAACATGTCCATCAGGCAAATATCTATGGTGTCCTTCATAGATAGTTTTAAGCAATGCTTTGGAATAGCGTGCTTTGAGTCGTGGTCCTCATAAGGGACAAGCATGGTAACCCGAAATCAATAAACCTAAACATTCACCATAACCAGGCCAATCATACATCGTCTACATAAGTATGCCTTGCACTCGCACGTCTCGTCTTCTTTTAGGTTGAGACATGTCACACACAGTAATCCCATTCCATAAAATGCGCAGCTCTCCCACAAGTGGTGTAAGATATACATCCATGTTTTTTACCTTATACTTACCTGAGACAATAAGAGCTAATAATAAATGACCTTTCTTTGTGGCCAACCATGGTGGGATGTTATAATTGACCAAACATACAGGCCATGTGCTCCATGAAGAGCTGCGTAAACCAAATGGATTTACTCCATCCATAGCTAGGCCTAGACGTATGGACTGAGGCTCACTAGCAAACTCTAGCCACTTACTATCTATGAGCTTCCAAGCATCAGAGTCAGTAGGCACTCACATTACGCCATCTGTAGACCTGCTCTTTGCATGCCATGACATTAACTCAGCTATAGATTTGCATCTAAACATGTTCTTAATTCGTGGAATGATAGGAAAGTGGTGAAGAACCTTTGCGGGGATTGCATCGCCTACAAGGTCTTCTCTAAATCTATTTGCTCCACACTTTGGACATGTGGAGATGCTCATATTCATTCCGAAAGAGGATGCAATCATTCGAACAAGCATGAATCTTAGTGTAATCCATTCCAATGGACTGTAAAAGTTTTTTTGCATCTCCACGTGTTGGAGGCATGTCATCACCCTCTGGCAAAAATTGTTCTTTAAGAAGCCTGCAATAAGCAATTAGAACGATATTAGTAAATAAAGTTATTTTGATACAACAATGAAAGTTTATTTCAAATCCACTTACCTGAACAATTCAGTGACACTACTATCTGACCATCCATAAATGGATTGCAGATTGAGCATCACGAGTGACACATGTAGTACAGATATCTTTGCTCCATTTTAAAGTGGTAAACGAGGTAGTCTTGGCATGTGTTCATATTTTTCATCGACTTTTGATCGTGGAAATTCTATTGTGTCCATGAAACTCTCAAGATCTTCTCCACCATCATGATCTTCATCCATCTCATAAAATGCTTGGAGCATTTCTTGCATATGTTCATTCCGTGTAATGCTATTAGTACTTGCTTGTACGTCTAACTCCTTTTTTGTTCTCTTTTTTCCACGAGAGGTTACCGGTGCAATGTCGTTTGGGTCCATTTGCTCACCTGGGGGACCATGCGTATGGTAGTGTAGGTTTTCTAGTCGACTTTTATCAAAGGATCCATACTTTCTAACATCTGCAGTACAAATTTGTCGTTTTTTTTCGATAAATTTGATACTTGCACTGAGTGTAAGGACATGTCATTCTCTCCTCAAGATCCAAACTAGCCATCTAATACAATATGGACATTTTCAAACATTTGATTTTTTTTTTTTATTAAACCTAAAAATCATACTCCTAAAGACTTAAACCTGAAATACTAAAACCTAAATACTTAAAGACCTAAAAAAACCTAAAACCCTAATCCTAAAGAGCTAATCCTAAAGACCTATATATGTGTATATGTGTGATATGTATTATATATATGTCTATTTCTTATATAATTAAAATCCTATTTTTATATATTTAATTTATTTTTTTAAACACCTCTTTTCATATTTATTTATCTATACAATTATCCTATTTTATATATTTATTTATTTATATATTTAAATTTTTTTCTTAATTAATCTTATTTTTATATATTTAATTAATTTATTTAAAACACTAGTTCTTTTCATATTTATTTATCTATATAATTATCCTATTATATATATATATATATTTATATTTTCATATTTTTTTCTTAATTTTTTCTATATTTTCACTTTATATAAATTTAATTGAATTTTATGTATGCCTAAATCCTAAATCCCTAATCTTAAAGATCTAGACCTAAAATATGTATATTTTTGTATGCATGTGTATATACATGTATATATGTATTATATGTGTACGTGTATGTGTGTATATATGTTATGCATGTGTAAAAATCCTAAAACCCTAATTGGAAAGACCTAGACCTAAAACATGTATCTATGTGTATGCATGTATATATATATGTCTATGTGTATATTTATGTATATATATATATGTGTGTATATGTGTGTATGTGTATGTATATATATATTTACTCTGATTAAAATCCTTAAAATTAAACCTATTTTTATATATTTAATTAATTTATTTAAAATCAATTATTTTCATATTTATTTATCTATATAATTATCCTATTATATATATATTTATTTATATATTCAGATTTTTTTCTTAATTTTTTCTATATTTTCTCTTGATATAAATTTAATTGAATTATATGTATGCCTAAACCCTAAAACCCTAATCTTAAAGATCTAGACCTAAAATATATATATTTCTGTATGCATGTGTATATACATGTATATATGTATTATATGTGTATGTGTATGTGTGTATATATGTTATGCATGTGTAAAAACCCTAAAATTCTAATCGGAAAGACCTAGACCTAAAACATGTATATATGTATATGCATGTGTATATATATGTGTATAAGTATATGTGTGTATGTGTATGTGTATATAGATTTACTCTGATTAAAATCCTTAAAATTAAACCTATTTTTATATATTTAATTATATATATTTAATTATATATATTTAATTTATTTATTTAAAACACTAGTTCTTTTTATATTTATTTATCTATATAATTATCCTATTATATATATATATTTATATATTCAGATTTTTTTCTTACTTTTTTCTATATTTTCTCTTTATATAAATTTAATTGAATTATATGTATGCCTAAACCCTAAAACCCTAATCTTAAAGATCTAGACCTAAAATATGTATATTTTTGTATGCATGTGCATATACATGTATATATGTATTATATGTGTATGTGTATGTGTGTATATATGTTATGCATGTGTAAAAACCCTAAAACCCTAATCGGAAGGACCTAGACCTAAAACATGTATATGTGTGTATGCATGTGTATATATGTGTGTATGTGTATATATATGTGTATAAGTATATGTGTGTATGTGTATGTGTATATATATTTACTCTGATTAAAATCCTTAAAATTAAACCTATTTTTATATATTTAATTAATTTATTTAAAACACTAGTTCTTTTCATATTTATTTATCTATATAATTATCCTATTATATATATATATATATATATATATATATATATTTATTTATTTATATATTCATATTTTTTTCTTATTTTTTTCTATATTTGCTCTTTATATTAATTTAATTGAATTATATGTATGCCTAAACCCTAAAACCCTAATCTTAAAGATCTAGACCTAAAATATGTATATTTCTATATGCATGTGTATATACATGTATATATGTATTATATGTGTATGTGTATGTGTGTATATATGTTATGCATGTGTAAAAACCCTAAAACCCTAATCGGAAAGACCTAGACCTAAAACATGTGTGTATGTGTATGCATGTGTATATATATGTGTATGTATACATGTGTATATATATATGCGTATAAGTATATGTGTATGTATGTGTAAATAGCCTGAAAACCCTAATCCTATTTTTATATTTTGATGTAAAAAAACTTTGAAATCATAATTTTATATATTTAATTAAAACACTAGCTATTTTAATATTTATTTATTTATATAGAAATCATATGTGTGTATGTATGTGTGTGTGTGAATGTATGCATGTGTGTATATGTGTATGTGTGTCTATGTATGCATGTGTGAGTATATGTGTATGTGTGTGTATGTATGCATGTGTGTGTGCATTCATGTGTGTATGTATGTGTGTGTGTGTATGTATGTGTGTGTGTATGTATGTGTGTGTGTATGTATGTATGTGTGTGTGTGTGTATGCATGCATGTGTGTATATGTGTGTGTATGTATGCATGCATGTGTGTATATGTGTGTATGTATGCATGTGTATACATATGTGTGTGTATGTATGCATGTGTGTGTGTATGTATGCATGTGTGTATATGTGTATGTGTGTGTGTATGCATGTGTATATGTGTGTGTATGTATGCATGTGTGTACATGTGTGTATGTATGTGTGTTTATGCATGTGTGTATATGTGTGTGTATGTATGCATGCATGTGTGTATATGTGTGTGTATGTATGTGTGTATATATGTGTGTGTATGTATGTGTGTATGCATGTGTGTGTATGTGTGTGTATGCATATGTGTATATATGTGTGTGTATGTATGTGTATATGGATGTGTGTATGTATGTATGCATGTGTGTATATGTGTATGTGTGTGTATGCATGCATGTGTGTATATGTGTGTGTATGTATGCATGCATGTGTGTACATGTGTGTGTGTATGTATGCATGTGTAGATGTGTAGATGTGTGTGTGTATGTATGTGTGTGTATGTATGCTCTATCTTCCTATCTCTATCTTCCTCTCTTTCATCTCTCTTTATCTCTCTCTCTCTCTCTCTCTCTTTCTCTCTCTCTCTCTCTCTCCCTTTATCTCTCTATCTCTCTATCTCTCTTTCTCTGTCATCTCTCTCTCTTCTCTCTCTCTTTCTCTCTCTCATCTCTCTCTCTCTCTCTCCCTTTCTCTCTCTATCAATAGAGAATAAAAACAATCACTTACAAGTATGTCCCTCTTTTGGATCGTTTTCGTCAAAGCGTAATGTATGTCATCTATCATCGAATTCCAAAGAATCGATGCCAAAAAACTTCTGCAAAATCAAGAGTAGAGAAATTATAAGACCTAAAGCATAGAGAAAGACAAAGGCTAAGAGTATGTGCACCACTTACCAAGATGTGAGATCTAAACAGAGAGAGAGTGTGTGTGTGTGTAGAAAGAGATATCTCTATGTGTGTGTGCACAAGACAATGCAGGTCACAATTCGGTTCGCGCGTGCAAGTTCGACTGAAGACAACCAGTACTTAGTGTAAAACACATGCAAAATGTTGAGTTTTGCTCTCGGGTTCCCAGTATGTTTAAAACATGACCTCGACATATGCATCATTATAAGTGTCGGTATGAGCATTGATAATTTCCAGTAAAGTACCGACGCATATACCGACGCTTATACCGACGCCCATACTGGCAGTCACGAGACATCCTGATGATCCGTTTTAAACGGTCATACCGACGGTCACTTGACCATCGGTATCTTTAAGTGGACTTTTCCAACATTTATACCGATGCCGGGAGTGACCGTCGGTATAGGCAGTGTCGGTATGCCCCTCATATGTTGTAGTGACACTAGAGCATTCAACATCACTTGTGGATGTGCATACTTATTGACAGCTTGTTGGCTCATTACTCTACCTTGATAAGACTAGACTGGATATTGCCTATGCAGTTGGTATAATCAGTCAGTTTGCACATCAGCCTCATCAGAATCATTGGGATGCTACTCAAAGACTACTTTGACACCTTGCCCTCACCCAACATCATGGTCTTTGGTACAAAGGGGGCATTGAACTCGCAAGATATTCAGATTCAGATTGGGCCGGTGACCCTGATTCTTGATGATCTACTTTCGGGTATTTATTCTTGCTTGGCTCTATCTCTCAAGCAAGTAAGGAGCAACCTATAGTTGCTATGTCATCCACCGAGGTCGAGTACTGAGCATCCAACTTCACAGCATGTGAGGCCATCTGGCTTTGATGTTTATTATCTGACATCGGTGTTTTGCAGGTTACTACGACACGCATCAGCACAGACAACCAGTTAGCCTTGGCCATTTCCAAGAATCTAGTGTTCCATGATCAAACAAAGCACATCAAGATCCAATACCATTTCATTCATGAGAAGCTCATGTCTTAGGAGATTACTCTAGAGCAGTGTACCTCTCAAGAGAACCTGGTGGACATGTTTACGAAGGCTCTATCTTTGGTTCCACTCCAACACTTGGTGGACCTCTTCAATATTCACTAGCTCCAAAATGGAGCTGCAAAGGGGTTGTTGATGACATGATTGCTCCTACATCATCTACATTTGTATCTGCATGAGTGCATCCCCATTTTGTATCCAAGAGGCACTCCATTTCTAGTTTATTTCCATTTTATATTGTATCTCGTTTGTATTTGGGTACCTTTCCATTTGCTTCTACCATTGTATTCATTCTCCTTTGAGGGGAATCATCCCACATGAGATGTAGTTTGGAGAACCCCTCCCAAATCTATATAAGGAGGGCATCTCCCCCCATTTGTACTTGGTTAGAAGCTTGAGGAGCATACTCCATGCTCTTGGCAAGCTCATTTCTAATCCCTGTGAGTTTACCCATTTCTTGGTCTACTCACTTTGAGTCTCTCACACTCTTTCTTTTGTGAGTACACTCTTCTTTTCATTTTGCTTCCACGCATGTACTTTCTACACATGTGTATAGTACAAGTTTTGTGCATTTGTTTTTTCATTAGCAAGATGTGTTGGTTTTCAAGCGCAAACACTTACACACTAAGTCTTGTATAAACACATGGAAAAAAGAAATATAACTCACTAAGAACTGAACAATGCAATATGTGTTTGGTTTCAAATACAAACACATACACACTGAGTCTTGAATAAACACATGGAGTACACAATCATGTCACATCCTATTTGCATTCATCATGTTTACATGGGGTTAAGGAATAGCACACACTTACACAAAACACAATAGTTTCCTTTTATTTCTTTCTAAATGGAAGCTATTAGAAGATGTTTTTTTGGGCTAAAAAGATGAATTGTAAAATTAGATTTATGTATTTTAGAAGGATTGAATGATGTAATTTTTTAATAATTATTAGAGCTCTCAAAATCTATAGAAAAGGGACTTGACAAGTCTAGAGAACTTAATTTCAAGTGAAAAATAGGACACTTGAAAAAGTATGTAAGTCAATTTTGACTTATTTTTGAGGAGGATTCATTTTGTATGAAGAATACTTGAATGACAATAAGAGAGCTCTTATCCTTCCTTTTTTATCTCATCACTTGAGTTCTTTGATGATTTGTTGATGAATTTTCAAGTGTTTACCTTGTATTTATCTTGTTAATCAAAATTAGCTTTTGATTTTATATTGTTAATCTACATGAAAAATGGTATGATTTAGGCACAAGAATCATCTTAAAAGCTTATTTCTAACTCAAGATATACCAAACCCTAGTATCTCACAAAAACTTTTCATGAATCCTCTGTTGAAGTTGATTTTGTTGATAAATCTTGCAAATCATTGATGAAAGTGCACAATCCTAGTATTTCACAAAAACTTTTCATGAATCCTCTGTTGAAGTTGATTTTGTTGATAAATCTTGGAAATCATTGATGAAAGTGCACAATTTTGAAGGTACCATGATATTCATAATATTTGATGTCGAAATTTAGAGAAGCTCTTTGTATCTCTGAAGGTCGAATAAAGATCAATGATGTGGAGGTACCATTCATCAAAAAATCCAAGCATATGAATTCTTGAATGGACTTGAGCAATAAGGAATTGGATCTTTGCCTTAGGTTAATCCACTAGCATTTTTGTTTCCCAACTCAAGAATAATATACCATGGCTCACAAAAGAATTTGAAACAGTCTAATGCACATTGAAAGATTTAGGGCCACATCAACATTATCACATGGGTTTATGAAGTAGTTGAAGTTGCAAATTCCAGATGGAGCAAGAACTAAACAGTCTTTGGAACACATGCCCTCCCAAGGATCATTCATACCACTCTTGAAAAAGATAGTAATTTCACACTAGCTCTAAGTATACAAGAATTCCACCTATGCATGATAACACAAGGAAGGCATAGTATGGCTGCAATAACTATAGAGCATGAGCAGAGAAAGAAAATAAGAGGTGAAGTTGGAGGTATTACTAGGATGACTTGAATATTCACATCTAGAATCCAAAGAGAATACAGAACATCTGATGATGATGAGGACGAGGGAGAAGCCCAAAAGGAAGATAAAGAGGTAGAATTGAGATGCAAAGAAACATCATACATGTCAACAAAAGAAGTATCACAAGGCCTAGATGTTGTAACCTCCTCATCGAAACAAACTCCATGAGACTCACCTAGACAGTACATAACAAGAGAAGTGGTAAATCGAGCACCACAAGGGAGATTAAGCCATACCATTGAAAGCATGGTCACTCTCCATCAATCACAAGATGAAAAACTCCAAGAGATCATAAATGGAACCAAAAAAAAAAACTTAGACAACGGGCTTGAACATCTTTGATGAAATAATTATTTGGTTCCAACAAAGATGTATCTACAAGAGCTACAACACTCATTGAAGGAAAATCTACAAGCAGACTCTCCATGCAAGGGAATATGAAGGCACGTCCCTCACAAGAAGAAGAAAGGTGCATAACTAGTGTTCATGAGAGTTAAAATGTAGAGCTATGCTCACTCAATTCAATGTCACTCAATTCAATGTCACTCAATTCAATGTCTAGGGTAGTGCAAAAGTCATGTATATATAGGCCAATAGAGAGGTGTGGCCTTTCATGGATGGCTAGACATGGACGGTATGATGTGGGTTTTCACCACTCGAGTAATCCTCATATGTGGCTACCTAATAAATATAAATGATTTTTGAGTTTGATAGGGAATACTCCATTGAATATTCCCTTTACAATCACGACAAGGGCCAGCGTTCCCCTTGATGGACTATTCCCTTTACAATCATGCCAAGGGCCAATGGTCCCCTTGGTGGACCATTCCATTTATAGTCATGCCAAGGGCTAGAGGACCCCTCCAAGGGGACCATTGGGCCTCTAAGGTCCCCTTATTAGGTGGACTATTGGCCTGCTACCAACCAAGGTTACTTGCTACTACCTCAAACCCCACTATTGGGGACTCAACAACTCCCTTTCCTTACAATTCCTTAGATGGCCTGATTTGCCCTCCATACAACATGAAAGTTGGGACTCCCATCAATCCGCTAATGCACAATTGGCTTCCCCTCATAATGGGAGCCTAACTAAATGTGCACTAGTACATACAATCATGAGGGCTATACATTATACTAACACGCCCCCCTCAATGTTTACCAAATGATAAATCAAGTAGATCATATGCCCATCTATTGAAGATGCCTATTTCACTGCTCTTTTCCAAGTGCTTTAGTAAATATATCAAAAGATTTTGCCTATGTTGGATAGTATATGAGCTCCACACTGTCACCTTCTATTAGTTCACAAACATAGTGGTATTGTACCTCTATATGCTTGGCGCAAGCATGAAATACTAGGTTCTTTCTAATGGCCATACAAGTTTGATTATCACATTTAAGTATAGTTGCCATTCGTTATGGAACACCTAGATTCGCAAGAATTGTTCTTAACCAAACTACCTCACAAGAGGCAAACAAGAAGCTTTGTACTCTACTTTAGTGGAGGAGAGTGCAAGAGTTGGTTGTTTCCTACTTACATAAGAAAATATTCCTCAACTAAGTGAGAAACAATATCCAAAAACTGATTTTCTAGAATCACAATCTCCAACCAAATCCGAATCACAATATCCTTGAAGCATATCACCTATGGTATAAAGAATACAAAAAATCCAAGGTTCTTGTGATGTACCTCAAAGTTTGCATGCTTGCATTCCAATGACTCTCTTTTGGGTTTTTAGAGAACCTTCTCCAATAACATAAAAAATATATGGTCTAGTGTTGCACAAAAAGATAAGACTCCCAAAAAGCTTTTTATATTTCTTAGCATCTACTTATGGTGTATCATCCTCTATTGAAAGTGTAAGATTTACATCCATAGGTGTGCTACTGGCTTTGCAATCCATCATCTCAAAAGCTTTAAGGATTCTTGTAGCATATTTCTATTGTGATATGGAAATCCCATCATCCTTCTGCTATACTTCAATGCCAAGGCAATAATGGAGTAGCCCAATATCTATCATCTCAAACTCATTGCTAGCACGATTTTGTTTGATGAAATCTACATGATCTCCTATAATGATCAAATCAACTACATACAAGGTGACAATCACTAGTTGGTTATCTTTTCTCAGCCTTCTCAAGTCCACAAACCTTTGTTCTAATGAGCTACCTTGTTGAAATACATATACCTCCTCCTTGAGGTATCCATTCAAAAATGCTAATTTTACATTCATCTAGAATATAGGCCACCTTTTATGTGCAACAATTACAAGTAGTACCGTGTGAATTGCAGTCATTCAAGTTGCTAGAGCAAATGTCTCTTAAGCATCAAATCCTTCCACTTGTGAGAATCCTTGTGCAAAAAGATGAGCTTTTTACTTCTCTAAATTATCATCTATTTTGTATTTCGCTTTCTAAATCCACTTAGTTCCAATTACCTTTCTCTTTGGTGGTAAATCAACTAATTCCCAAGTGTCATTTTTTAGTATGCTATCATATTCAACCTTCATTGTTGCTCTCCACTTGGGTTCTTTGCATGCTTCATCTACAATTGTGGGCTCTTTTATTAATCCCATGATTTTAGCCATAAGAGCCATATTGACAATATGATGCTAAGATCTTTGTTGCTCAATCCTCTTTGATCTACATAGCCCATCCGAAGATAACTCTTGAACATCAATTGGAGGGTTACAATCATCAAAGAGTTGTTGTTCCCACTTAGTAGTGGCTTATGCTACCATCCCTTTTCTTTGCATCTCTTTGAGCCCAAAATATTGATGCCAAAGTCTACTTTTGTCTTTGTCTTCTATAGTAGTGAGGGTGTGGAACTCATATAAGCTATTTTTCCACACTCCTTTTCTTACAGTATTATTACTACTACATCCAAAATTTTTGCACTTTCCTTTTTAAATGTACTTCAAGACCACGATCTATTATGGCAAAAAATAATAATAAACTTCTTTAAATACCAGTCACAAAAACATTAAGAGATGTTTCTTGTCCCTTCCATTGGACATTTGGAGTCATTTCCAACCAGTGCATTGATAGGTTCCTGTAGAGGCCTTAGGGAATTGTAGCAATCCTTCTTGTTGGCCACGTGCTAAGATGCTCCACTATCTAATATCCAAGGTTCATCCACATGAGTTTGGGCAGATGTACATACCCCCTCTACCCATAATTCAAGTTATGTGTTATTTGTCAATTCCCTATTCTTCCATGTGGATTTGAGAGCACCCTTTCTCTCGCCAACTTTCTTCTTCATGCAATCTTTGATGGAATGACCTTTCTTTTTGCAGAAAGAGCTTCCAATGAACTTTTTCTTTTTTGAGCTATCAGTGGACAACTAGACATGGACAATAGGACATGGGCAGCCATTGGTGAAGTAATCCCCATACATGGTGAACTGACCTAATAAATATGAATGATTTTTGAGTCCAACATGGAATATTCCGTGGAATTTTTTGTTTACCATTGCATCGGGGTGCTTCCCTTGGACCCCCATCAGGGGATCGTTCACCCCTTGGGAATCCCCAACTATGGGGGTCGGAAATCCCTTTCCTTATAATACCCTAGATGGTCCAACTTCACCTTCATCCAACATGCAAATTTGGATTCCTATCAATTGGGTAATGCATGATTAGCTTCTCCTCATAATGGGGGCCTTACAAAATCTACATTAATACATACAATCATGAAGGATATTCATTGGTTATGTACTAACATTGCCTTCTTAAGGTTTTCAAGAGGTAAGAATATATCTAATTTGTAAGAGCATCAATCTCTTAGTCGGTGTTTTATCATGAGGAGGATTATTGGGCATCGATAAAGATGAGTGGTGATTATGGATTATTTAAAAGACAAGAAGGAATGCTTTTGCTTTCATATGGAAAACTAAGGGGAAGAGAAAATACTAGAATTTGCATCACAGCCATTAGATGCTCTTCCAATAGAACTTACTCCAAACCTATGGATGAGAAGCAAAGGACTTGTTAGTTAGAATATAGAGATTTCATTCTACTTCTAAGAACTTCTTATATGTGAACTATGATGCCATAGATTTGCACAAGACATAATGATAATTTAGGCAAAAACTATTACTTGTGAGTGCAGTCAAGGTTAGGAAGACATAGAGCAGTATGATGGGAAGTCTATCATGTTGATTCTAGAGGGATTTGAGGTAATTTTCTTATGGGAAATTGTTTTATTTCCTAGAGCATTTTATGGTTTATTATTTCCATTGCGGTATGGTCAAGCCTATATAGTTTGGCATTATACACTCATCCTTCACATCGTTACCCCAGAGATGAAACATCATATGGACTTAGGTCATCTTAATGATGTTAGAGTTTATGGGAGTGATATTCTAGAAGTTAAGTTTATATGGGAGATAGTAAGCACTTTGTAGATGGTTTTCCACCTTTGAGTTGTTCTATTATGAGGCTTCTTAAGGGGAAGGATACAGGAAACAACATGTAGAGATGACCATGTACTATAGTACATAGAGTTCAAGGGAGTCAGAGCATTTTCTTCCACCATTATGGACATTTCATTTACATTTTCGAGGACAAAAATATTTTCAAAGGGAAGGATTATGTTATTTTCAATAATGGGTAACAAATCTCTGAGAAAAAATCCCTACCACAAGAGGCAATGGGATTTTGAATGAAGCCATTAAAAAAAGATTTTGATCAAGATCAGACTTTGTAACTTTTCTTTGTTTTATGAAAGCGCTTTAAATTAATAAAAAAAGGAGGAGATACAAGAAAATTAGAGAGAAATACAAAGAAATTTGATGACTTTTTTGTCCCCATTCTGAAGGATCCACTTAGTTTTTAGCTTATTGTTTTCTACAACAACCACTTTGCTAGTATGTTCTTATGTTTGTTGTAAGAAAAAAAAACTTGAAAATATATGAGAGAAAAAAAAAACACATAAAAGCAAAGGTGCTCAAGCACGTTATCTTCTTCAAGCGCGGTTCTGTAAAACTTATATCAACCTAAATTGAGATCTAATCACTTTATGTTGTTGAACTTAAAATGAGATATAAATTAAATTATAATAACTTAAAATTATAAATTAAATTATGATAACTTAAAATGAGATATTGTAGTGATGCTCGAAACCATGTCCGTTTCCAAAGATGTGCTAAAACCCTTTTGCACTTTGCCATGTACTCTAACTCCTTGGATAAATTTAGAGGCATTTATGGTCATGAATTTGACCCGAAGGTTTTGATTGATCTTGCATTGTTAGGCATTGGGTTGGGTAATTGACATATTTCACGTCTTGGAAATGTAGAGGGCGTATTTGTATGTATTGTTTCTTGAAATGAATATACATTTTGAGTAGAAAATATTATATCGCCTTCTGAAACCATTGAAAGTTCTTAATACAGAATACAAAGAGCAGGTTCAATGGAGCAATAGGCCGAGGAAATGGAGGTTTCTTTCTCTCTAGATAATTCCCATTGACCTCCGCTGTATCATCATTTATTGACCTCCGCTGTATCATCATTTATTAAAGGCTATGGATTTCTTAGAAGGCATTGAAGGCAAAAATAAGATTTCAATGGCATCTTTAAGGTGTCTCTTAAAAAAAAAAGGAAGTTTGATAACTGAGATCTTTTTCATGATTACCTTGAATTAATTTGGAAAAAAAAGGAAGTTTGATAACTGAGATCTTTTTCATGATTACCTTGAATTAATTTGAAAGTACAATGAAAAGTAGGTATAGCACGCATGAGACCCTTGAAAGTCGACAAAGCAGGGGCTAGACCTTTGAAAGTTGACAAAGCAGGGGCTAGACACCTAGCAACTACTAGGATATAAAGTCTTGAAGCCTGCAAATATAGACTTTAGAAAAAGACAACCCTAAAGCCAGATGAGATAACTGGTTTGGACTAGGTAGCTCGAAGACTCCATCGTCCCCCAAAGCTAGCTTTTAACATCTTACCACTTAAGTTGTCCAACCATAGTTCGGAGAGGTTGAACATCTACTCCCAACTAACTTGCTCTTCAATGTATGAAAGATAGAATATATTTTTCCCTTAGTTTGTATGTGAACACAATAAATGGCGAGTCTAATTGAGCTAACTAGCTTGAACCTTTAAGCTGCATCTTAGAAACTATCTCAACTTGCTCTTCAATGTATGAAAGATAGAATATATTTTTCCCTTAGTTTGTATGTGAACACAATAAAGCCTTGTGAAATAAATGGAGAAACACTATTCTCTCCTTCTATTCCAATCTCAACTTGCTCTTCAATGTATGAAAGATTCAATGTATGAAAGATAGAATATATTTTTCCCTTAGTTTGTATGTTAACACAATAAAGCCTTGTGAAATAAATGGAGAAACACTATTCTCTCCTTCTATTCCAAAGTTAGGTCCATGATATATGATTCCATTTTCACATAGCCTTATTTTCACATAGCCTTTGTGATGCCCCCATTCACTAGTCTTTGAGGCCTTGTAATTTGTTGATATTGTAATATGTTTCTTTGTTGCACCTTCAAAAAAGAACAAAAAGAAAGTTCCTTTTTCTTCCTTTTCTTTTTCTTTTATAGAACTGAAGCAAGGGGTGAGCACTGAGCGGTAGAGCCAAATAAAAAAGTGCTTTGACAATTTTGCTTTAGAGCATGTCATGGGTGGACTGTGGACATCATGTAAAGTTAAGATTCAATGATCATGATGAGGTCAAGTAACACTAGCAAAAGAAACCCTAAAAAAAAAAGAAGATCAGTCCGAGTTCGCTGGCCTAGTGGTTGGGCCTCTCACCTCTTGAGGCGGGGGCGAGGGTTCAATCCCTGGCAGCAACATGTAAGGAACATGTAATGTGGAAAGATGTTGCATTGTGGCTGAGTGCCATCGTTTGTCTATTCCCGCGGTAGTGTTGGCCGCCGTTTAACCCAGTCTTGTAAACCTCTGTTCTTGTGGGATAAGGGGGGTCCCATGGGTACTATGCCCTTCTTTGTACAGTTGCAATTTCAAAGTTAAAGTCCGGGGGAGTAAGTCTCGGCCGAACCTCCATTTAAAAAAAAAAAAAAAAGAAGATCAGAGGAGAAGAGCAGCTTCACCACCTCATCAATTATGGCATGATGGCCTACTGGAAAAGGAGGAAGTAGATGAATATGGAAAAATCGCTAGCTCATCAATCATGGCCTACTGAATAAGGAGGTAGATGAATATGCAAACATAGTTATGAGATGGATGCACAGAAGGGTGGTAAAGAACATGCACTCACATGAAGCATGGAGATATGGCTCCTACATTGTGTGACTACTACCTCGGTCTGCACATTACCTTTTCCTGCATCAGCCAGACGACTTCACCGGTATAGAGAGAGTAGGAGTGCTGGAGGGGCCGGGACGGGGGGCTTTGGAGGGGCGGGGGTGGGTGGGTTGAGAGTCGAGACTAGAGTTTGTTGATGTGGGGCACGCTGCACATTGCACATGTCTGCATAACTGTTCAGGCGCCATTGCCTCCCTCGAGAACAAGATTCACAATGCGCGAGCAAGGCCAGATTAAAGTGCCGGCACCATGGCACGAACGTGGGTATGACACATAGTGAATAATCTGAACGTACATGATCATCCACGCTCATTGCCTGTGCCAGCGCAATAATATTTTTGCATTATCCGATGTCTATTCAACCAGAAAATCGTCAGAATCTGAAGCAGGAAGCGGCAACCCATTTTCTCATGCGAGGGCTCCGCTGAAACATCACATTTTTTCCACTTGTAACTTGGTAATGAGCTTTTAAAGCGGATCTTCGTAACTGATATACACAATCCTCGTCTGAGGATGATCTCGAGGTCGAAGCTGCGCTAGTCCTTAGGACTTATCTGTGCGTTGCGAGGCGTCTTTTTTTCCTTTTCGTGACTCATGGTTATTTGAACCCAATCATCCAGCGAAAGAGGCCGGGAATCCATTTTCAAGTAACTATTATTGATGGATCTGTACGTGCTAAAACGTTTCTGGGAGGACATGCTTAAACGTTTCTGAGCGTCTTCATCCATGGCGTGCTTCTTCCAAATTTTCATCTCTGTTCTGAAGCCATGAGTGCGTGCGAAGCGACAAAAGTGCCGTGATCAAAACTCCCAAAAACTGTGAGGGACACTTGTATTGGGTTCATGTCCAATCCTGCAGAAAAGGCTGATCTGGTGGAGTAGAGCCAAAGGGTTTGGACTTTAGAGCAAGATGCATGATACGTGGACGCCCGTGTGTGGATATATCTGTCCTTCTCTCTGGCTGCCTCTATACACATATTCAAATTTAAAGAAATAGTGAAATATTTTCCTGACATACTTGGTATATTGATTGTTGATATAGTCACAAGGTTGCCATGCTTTCAGTCCTGCGGGCTGCGGCCTTGCCTTTGCTTTTCATTGCTTTTATCATTCATATTGCTACTTCTACCTACATTACAGCTAGATACAGCTCTCTCTCTCTCTCTCTCTCTCTCTCTCTCTCTCACACACACACACACACACACACACCTTCAGTATAGGGCTTCCCAGTGAAGCAACAGGAAATCAACACTTCATACATTCAATTATTCTACTTTCTGAACAGCAAGCTACCACTTGACTTCCTGCACAATCACGCTCCTTTGGCCCTCTTCTCTCGTTACATACACGGACACATGCACGGAGCAAAGGGCCTTTCATCTGTAAAGGGTTGGATCTCCACCTACGTCTCCTTCCTCACTTCTAGCTTGACCTGATTTCTCTGCTCGATATTTCTGATCCTTCTTATACCTTATTTCCGATCCTTTTGTTGCAATGAGCAGTTCTGTAACCATCATTTTTGGAGGAGTTTCAGGTTATCTCCTCTGTCCAAGTGTCGTCATGGCATTCCATCTGTCACCCCGGATGGAAGATGATGGCATCAGAAGGACAATGCAGCAATTATGGTTCTCATGAAGTTCCATGGATAACTTCACCTGATTCTTCTTGATCATGTCCTCTACGATGTTCATACAATCCAGTACTCATCTTTCTGTCTTACCGGACAGGCTGTAAACTGTCCGTATTGATAATTCAGAATCCACTTATTCTTCTTCGATAGTGAAGCTGCATGCTTCGTGAGATCTTAGTGCCGGCAATCGTATTATTCAGACCTGTTGAAATTTATCAGTCCTTAAACCTACTCCCCTGGCTATATCCTCGGACTTTAAGCTGATTTGTGAGGCAGTATAATGGCCCAGTGTGAAGCAGAAAGGCGGAAGTACCTATCAGTGGACGTGTATGCAGGCATCTTCAATAGCGAATTCTTTGCTTCAAGTAGAAGTAGGACTCGCGGAGGCCGGAGTTCGAAGCTCGTCTTCGACACACCCTCTGCGAATAACAAAATTGCGCAGGGTGATTCGGCTTCCGCTGAGAAATGTGACTGTCGGAGCCAAAGGTTAGCCAATGGCTATAATAAACCTCCAATGCTTCCTGAGAAGAAGGCGACAGCATGGGTTCAAAGTGATAAAAAAATCGGCTTGATGAAGGGCAAGCTAACTGATGTGGGTGATGGATCACATGCGAAAAATATTTCGGCATCTGATCTGATCGAGACGGAAGGCGCAAAATTTAATGCAGTTTCTGGGGTGGATCGGAATCATAATGATGTAAACAACTCTGCTGATCATGTCGATTACAAATTGAAGAGGATGGATGATAATGTGGGTCCCTTCAGCCATGCAAACGATGGGGATTGCTCAAAAAATAACTGGAGTAGCTTGGTAACTAATGGAGACTCTGTGACAACTGTTAATTGTAGCTCACATATTGAGCTTGATGATTGTAATGAGTTGCAGAGAGGTTCAAAAGGAGGAATGCAATCGATCAATGAAGAGGACAAGCTTTTTCAATCCACTAATTCGAATGATAAGTCAGTATACAGTGGCAAGAACCATAAGAATGATGAAAGCCACATCCAATCGTCAAATAGTACATGGTTGGAGGAAGGATTTAGCACCATTGGTCCAAAGTTAGATGTAAACACAGATCAAGGGCATTTCAGGGATAACAAACTTACTGCTAAGGATGTGTCCAACACTGGTTTGGGACGTTCAAAAAGTTTCCGAATGCAAAATAATGCTCATGTCGTTACTTCAAGGTCTGAAATTGCCAGCAATCGTATTGATCGAGCAGAGAGTGGACGTATGCAAGGTTATGGCTCCATGAGGAAGAGCCAGGAATTGTGTGGAAGAAGTGGATCTTCCATATTAAGCGGAGAAGGACTTGCAAAATCAAATCAAGAAAAAAGTAATTTCAATCGACAAAGGTCTTTGTCATTTAGCAATGAGCCTTTGCAGGTTCAAAGGAACACCACAGAGTCTGAGACCTGCAAAGATGTTAGAAACTTTGCTAATGATCTAGCTCTCAAAGATAGTCCAAGCAGAGTGCATAATCGCATGGAAAATCTTAGAGTACGTGGGTCAACCTCAGCAGATTCTTCGTCTTCTCATGGTGGGAGCTCACATAGTGGAAGTCCAATCGCAGAAGAATACTGTAGAGATAGCCGAACATCTTCTTTTGGTAATATTTTGCTAAGTAAAGGCAGTCCTCGTTCTTACAGTTCTCGATCTATGGGTAGTGCAAGCATTTCTGGTTGTGGTTCACTCGTATCTAGTAAATCAAGTTTCAGAGATAGTACAAGTACCCACTTCTGCTACAGTACAAGCTCAGGAAGAAAATCAGCTGAACTAGTGCCCAGTAGAAGGTGTTCTGAAATTATGCCTGATAGGAAGTCATCTATTACAGTCTCTAATGGCCATAATGTCGGGTCATTTACACAACGGTCTGCAGAGGACATGAATTTGAGCTACGGAAGCATCAACAGAGGAACTAAAAGCAAGAGCAATGGATCTAATATCTCCTTAGGAAGTGGAAGCCTTTTAGTGGGGAGTACAAATGGAAACGTCATGACTGTGGGAGGTGCTGGAAAGTCAAATTATAAACATGAAGATGTAGTTGATCATGTCAAGAAGGTAGACAACACACTTCTCAAGAAAGCTCAGGCAAGTTCGGATCCAGAAGAAGTAAAAAATGCAGGCAATGAGTACTATCGGCGAGGACATTTCTCTGAGGCTCTTATTCTGTATACCAAGGCAGTCGCACTTCGACCAAATAGTGCTGCATACAGGAGCAATCGAGCTAATGCTCTCAGTGCTGTTGGTAGACTGGGAGAAGCTGTCAAGGAATGTGAAGATGCCATTAGCTTAGATGCAGCCTATAATCATGCACATCGGTGTGTGGCAACCTTGTATTTACGGTTAGAATCCTAAGAACCATTGTCATCTTTGATTTTCGTAGCATATGTGCCTATTTTTTCAACTAAGAATGGTTTGGTGCACAGACTAGGTCTCGTGGAAAGAGCCAAAGAACATTTGTATGCTGCTGGACAGCACATTGATGTTCTGGAGATGCAGAGGTTGCATACTATAGATCAACATATATGTAGATGCATCGAAGCTAGAAGGCAACATGATTGGATTAATGTGATTAGGGAAAGTGATGCTGCTGTGGTTGCTGGTGCTGAGTCTGCACTGCAGGTTAGCTATAACCTTTCTTTTGCAGCATAGGATAGCCATATGTAGCACATTGTTTTTAATTGTACAGTGGTGTGCATGATGCGTATGCTCTATCTTCATTTGTTGGATTCTAACATTGAAAAGGGCAATTATTGTTATGATTTTCCCGGAAGTCTCCTCATGGCTAGCTCTGTTGTTTCTGGAAGATTTTTGGCTACAAATCTGAAGCCCTTCTGCGGTTGCAAAGGCTAGAGGATGCAGATGGTGTCTGTTCAGCAGCACAGAGAATTGAGAGTTCCTTAACAAAGGCAGGTGTCCTTCCATCAGATCCATTTCTGTCCACTATACGAGTGCAGATTGATATGGCACTTGGAAGGTGAAATGGCAGTTGATAGTCTCGCTTGTATGATCTGTTTACAAGATAATGAGCAAGAAAAATCATGATTTTGTTCTATATTATGTGATCGTGTAGGTTTGAAGGAGCACTTGAAGCAGCCAGCTCAGCTGCAAAAATGGATCCATGCAATGAGAATATTTCGGAGTTGTTAAGGAAGGTACAAAACGTGTGCCATTCCAGGGCGACTGGGAATGAATTATTCAGAGCTGGTCGGCTCCATGAAGCTCTGGCTATATATGGAGAGGGGCTTGAGAGTGATCCATTTAACGCTGTCTTGCTATGCAATCGAGCGGCATGTAGGTCAAAACTTGGACAGTGGGAGAAAGCTATAGAAGATTGTGATGCTGCCCTTAGAATTCAGCCCAAGTATACGAAAGCACTGATGAGAAGGGCAAACTGTTTGACAAAGGTAAATGATGCTAAATAGTGTATATGTGTGTATCCAAAATAGCTTATTGACACAGCATATTTGTGTTTCTTCAGCTTGAACGTTGGGAAGATGCATTACAGGACTATGAAATATTAAGGAGAAAGATGCCTGAAGATCTGGAAGTTGCACGAGGATTGTTTGATGTCCATGTAGCCATGAAGAAGTTGCAAGGAGAAGACACTAGCAAGATGAGATTTGGTAGTAGCATTGAAGAAGTGCTGAGTGATAAACAGTTTCAAGAAGCTATTGCTTCCCCAGGTACTTACTGTGGTCACCAGAATTTTAGATTATGCAATTCTTCATCAGATATTTATAGAACTGATTGCAAGACCATGAACTTGATAGAGATTTAGTATAAGTAATTCATTTTCATGAATTGCAGTGAGCCCTATAAGCTGTATATGTTTTGCTTCAATCTTCAAAGTATCATGCGTTGCTGTTTTCATGCTATCCTGCATTTTTTATGATTTTCCATATACTTGTGAATCTATGACGTTTTACTCAATTCCATTTCGTTTATATGCAAGGTCATGTATATATTTGATTACATATTCATGTTCATTTTCATGCCCACCATTTGATATTGTCCAGTACTAGTTGAGTCAATATGTTATTGTGTAAATATGAGGTTATATTTGCGAAATCTTATGGTAGGATAACTTGAGATCATCACGAGGCTTGAATTTCTTTTTGTTGTGCTATTGGATGTGTTCTTGGTTCATAGTTAAATAGGTAGAATTGTTATATGGATCAGGGATATGCTGATTAAATGCCAAGAATTGGGGGCTTTCTTCATCTCTGCCCTCCTATTGCATTTAAATATATGGTTAGATGTTAAGTTAACCCATGACGCCACTGGTATGCATCAAAACTCAGAGAGTTGAATATGCTTGGAAAATAGTAGGCAACCTTAGTATTAGATTGGGTGTAGGAGAAATTTGCAGAGTCTCAAAAACTGCATCTTCGGCTGTTTGGTAGTAGGCATCGAGTTGAATATCTCTTTTGAGCTAGAGATTTGATGAGTGATGCAGCATGCTGTCAACTTGATTACAGTTTTTCATCTTTATGGTCAAGACAGCAAACATACTAGACAAAGTTTCAAACTCTAAATCAACATCTTTAATTTTCTATCTGCATTTTAGAGTGAACACATACCATAACTAAATAGGTGGAGAAGTTTCTGGCATGATGGGAAGAGCTGTATGAGACCATGAGATTCATATGTGTTTCAGGAACCAAACTTATGCAGCAACTACAGAGGATAGGGTAGCTGCATGATTCTACTTCCTCTTTATTTATGAAGTGCTCTATAAACATTACTGAAGCTATAATGATGCGAAATTCTGCTTCCTTTTTATCATATGGTGCTCTATAATCATTACTGAGGCTATAATGATGCAGCAACTTCAGAGTGTAGGGTAACTGCATAGTTCTACTTCCTCTTTATTATCTTAATGCATTTTCTTCTCTCCTAGGAAATTCTTTCTTGGTAGACTATCTCACTGTAATGAAAGGTGCACACATCGTTTGCCACTTTCAAAGACTTGTGGGTTGCACAGCAGCCCTCATCAGCAAGAATGGTTAGGAACTAGTGCCATAAGATTCTGGTCGCCTATACTGTGCCGGATTTGTGCATTGTGAAATTAGTGAAGGTCATATCAGTTAATAGGACAAATATTACGGAGAGCACCTATGTTTTTTATGGAGAGCACCTAAACACAGCTGTTTTCTATGCATTGCCATCTTCTGTATCACAAATATTACGGATTGTCGTTCTGCAGTATTTCTTCCATGTCTTATGGTATAATAGGACAAAATCTTTGATGATTATTGCCTCCTGGAATAAACCATTTCGTGTAGTTATTCAATTGGAAACTGATAACTGTGGTGACAGGCCTGTCAGTGGCACAGTTTGTTACAAAATGGAGTGAACGCTGCAAGCAACTGGCTCCCTTCATGGATAACCTGTGCAAACGCAATCCATGTGTGAACTTCTTAAGGGTAAAATCACAGTTCAGTCTCACTTTTTAATCAGTTTATTGGAAACGCCATGAACTTTTTGAATTTTCATACTTTGAGTTTTGGCATTGCGTTAACCAGCTGCATTCTATAATAATGTTTGGGATGATTATATATTTAGATCATTGTAACAGTTGTTTTGCAGGTATCTGATTGATTTTTTTTGGAATTATGATCCATGAGTTCATTGAGTTTCTCATTTGTGCTCTTTGTGTGTTTGTGTCTGCATGAATGCAGGCATGCGTACGTGCATGTATATTCATCTCTAGTCCTACATCCCTTTTCGGGCGCTTGTGACATTAGTGAGGATGTCAAAATATGTCAATTTTGTGCATGATGGAGCTGATGGCTATATAATCTTTTGACTGCCATGAGCTTCTGGCTGCACTTCTTGGTTGAATTTGTCTCTTACAGTTTACCTCAAGTCCTCTACTTATATGTGATCTATGAGCCAATCAGAATACTTTGTCTTTTCAGGTTGATGTGGATGAGAATCCGGACCTGGCTAAGTTTGAAAGTGTGAATTTCATTCCAACATTCAAGATTTATAAGGGTGGGCAGAAAGTCAAGGAAATCTTGGGACCAACTGAGCAATCACTTGAGTATGCATTGAGGCATTACATTGTATAGCTTGTTTCCTCAATTATTGCTTCATTGTTTCCTCTTCACATACCTATTCTTTACATCATTCATGAAGGCTATCGTTCATAGCAAATTTATATATGTTTGTTTAGAAGAGCCCATATGTCTCCTCATCTGCAGCTGAATTTTTCTTTCCCCATCTTGGGGAAGTATTCAGATATGGAGTTTATGTTGTTGGGGGTTCTATATTCAAAGGGAAGGTGAGCATCAGAGCTTCACGTTGTCTGGCAGCTGTGGATTGGGAACTGTAAAGTTAAGGATTGTCTTTCACATGAGATTGTCAGAGAATTTCGCAAAATTCTTGGTTCTCGTTCCAAGGTCCTTGGCATCCTGAATTTTTTATGGTTCAGAACCTCCAGTTAATTCATCAATGGAGTGTTTTCTCCTGTAGATACGAAACAGCACTGGCATGGAGGAGGTTCCATAGGGCAAATTGTGATTCAAAGCTCACCTGAATTCGTTTTTCTGTCTTGAATATTAGACAGAATCATAATGTAAATAGGAATAATAGAGATGTGGTTTCTTCCAGTTGATTACAGTTTGTTCTGTGGGATAAGAATTCTTTGATTTATTGTTCTCACTGTGAGAATTCTCTGATGTATTTTTGTAATAAGTGACGCTTTCTGCCTGGCAGCAAAATCTTATGAAGATTCAAGATTCTCAGTAGTTTTAGAAATTCCTTTACATGCTCGAAAATTTGGTTGAGGCCTGGACACTTATTTTCCTCCTAGATTATCATTCACTATGCAATGAGTTTTTGCAAGTCATCCAACATTGACATCACCAACACAAGCATGTACAGATCCATTTTCATGATTAGAACACATCTACACAAATCTTCTGGGCAGGGTTGTGCTTCTTGTGCACTTGTCTACACAAATCTACACATGATTAGAACACATCTACACAAATCTTCTGGGCAGGGGTGTGCTTCTTGTGCACTTGTCACAAACAGTGGACTGGAGTGACATGAATAATCTAATTTGTGTCTAAAGCTTACAAACTTACATTCCATGGGAAGGAGAACCTATGATTAGTTATACCCATTTTATGTGAAATTAAATTTATGCTTTGTTGTAAATCAAACCAAAGAGAGACAACTTTGTGTTGATATATTTCGGTAGTGATGTGTGCGAGCACACTTAGGATTGGAGGGGCACTTTTTTCCCTCTTTAGGAGGTTTTTTTCTCGGCTTGTATATGCGCCTATAATCCTGACGAGTCACTTATTTTTGTACATTTACTTGGTAATACATTCAATATTGTGTGTTGTGCTCCAAGCTTCTTCTTCTTCCTTGTGTTGTTCGAGTTCTTTCGCAGACCTCAAACTCCAACAATTGGTATCAGAGCATGATGCCACTTCATCTAGGGCGGCTCATATGGAGTGATAGATTGCATTGCTATGTGGTAAAGCTTGACTTTTCACCATACATCTTGCCATTTCCATGAGAGCAGCAATTTCATTTTGTTGAGGTGTATATGGAACTGAACAATGATGTTTTATTCCACGTTCAGCCAAAAATGCATTAAAATAAAAAAACATGTATCCCCCCCTCGATCAAAACAGAGGGTGCTTATTTGATATGCTGACATATTTTCAGCAAAAACCAAAAATTGTTTGAAGCACTTAAATACTTCGCACTTTGCTTTCAATGGATACACCCATGCATGCCTGGAAAAATCATCAATAAAATGCACGAAGTAAAGATAGTTTCCAAAAGGTGTATGCATAGGACTACAAACATCACTATGAACAAGCTTCAATTTTTAAGTAGCTCGTATTGAACCATCTTTTGGGAGGGAGGGACCTTGCATTTTGCCCAAAATACAGCCTTCATAGACATGTTCACCAAGTGCCTCAAGCTTGGACAGAGAGGACATCATTTTAGATTTTTATAGGTGTAGCAAACTAGCAAAATTCATATGACCAAAGCATGCATGCCAAAGCTTTGCATATGCAATAACATGAGAATCTTGAACTGCACATGTTCAATCATTCACACATTTTGCATATTTTATGAGCTTATACAATCCACAACATAAAATGCCAAAAATAATAATGACATTGCTATTTGAGAGATCATGATCTTTACACTTATCCGCATCAACAAATTTGATAGCTAGGCTAATCTTAGCTAATGCAAAAACTGAAAATAGATTTTTCTTGATCCTTGGCACAAACAAAACATTTGATAATACGGAAGAACTACCATTATAAGTAGTCAAAATGATCTTACGAACTCTTGTGACAAGATAAAAGGAGTTTTGTGCTTGTGACAGTATTCCTTGTAGTGGTGGGCTCAAGTCAATTGAGGAAACTACACTGCCAGGTGATATGCTTGGTTGCCCGCTATCAAAGTTCAAATATCTGAGTGTACCACAGACATACACTATTCATGCAAAGATGTATCATAGCTGTAAATAGTAGTAAATGCCCATTCTTCATCCTCCACAAGATTAATAAACTCTATTTTAGGTATAGAGGCCTTTGCAACAACTAGTCTAACCTCTTTCTTCTTTTCCTCTTTTGCAACTAGTTTTAGACAACTCTTTATAACATTATCATTTCCTTTACAATATTTGTAGAACTTGTTGGAGTTAGACGTCTACAGAAGCACGCGAACAGCACAAGGAAGAAGAAGAAGCTTGGAGCACAACACACAATAGTGAATGCATTACTAGAGAATGTACAAAGATAAGTAGTCCATTAGGGCAATAGGCGTATGCTTAACGTATAAGGTTCTTTCAGTTGGACTGTTCTCAAAACCATGTGCAATCAGATAGGCATGTATCTTCTCATACCAAGCACGTGGTGCTTGCTTTAGATCATATAATGCCTTCTTGAACCTGCACACTTGGTTTTCATGCCCTTTCTGCACAAAGCCACGGGGCTGAAAAACATACACTTCTTCATGCAAGTCACCATTCAGAAATGCTGTTTTAATGTCCAACTGATGTACATTCCAACCATGATGAGCTGCAAGTGCACAAATGCTCCGAACAGTAGTCATATGGCATGTAGGTGCAAAGGTCTCATCAAAATCAATGCCTCTTTCCTGTGCATAACCCTTTGCAACAAGCCTAGCCTTATACCTGTCAAATGTACCATCCGGTTTACGCTTCAGCTTGTATACCCACTTAGTGCCAATGGCCTTCTTGCCTGGAGGAAAGTCACATAAAGACCAAGTACCATTCTTCATTATAACATCATATTTAGATTGCATAGCAGCCATCCAATTTTCTGAATTTTGTGCTTCATCAAACGAAACAGGCTCATTTTCATCAGAGAGACTAGATGCAGCCATAGCATAGCAATCTGATGCAAAAGAGGCACTATGCGAGCCTCAATGAGTACGATATGACAGAGGTGCATCTAATTTGCTGTCATGCAAAGTCGACACAAACCATTTTGGCATAGTTTTTGCCTGCTCAATATCAGCTCTCTCATCAACTAGTGCATTATGTAAATCTGCATAAGAAATGGAATGATCTGCATCATCATATGAAACTTGCAAAGGCTGAGAAGTTTCCTCATTGGGACCAGTACTAGACTGTCCACCTGTAAAAAGAGGCAACAAAGTATCATACATGTCTTTGGAGCTAACAGATGTCTCCTTAGTACATGAAAGCAATGGCTGAATAGCATCTTCCACAAAAAACAACACCATGGCTAACCAAAATGCGTTTAGACTGTGGATGATACAGACAATAGCCTTTACTTTCAGAACTGTACCCAACAAAAATACATTTTTACTGCTTTATCATCCAATTTTTTGCGATGTTGTTCAGGCACTAATGCATATGCCAAACAACCAAAAACACGAAGATGAGCAATAGATGGCGTGCGATCATGCCAAGCCTCATATGGAGTGATAGATTGCAGCGCTTTAGTGGGACACCTGTTCAGTACATATGTTGCACACATGACAACCTTAAGCTACAAACTATGTGGTAAAGCCTGACTCTTGACCATACACCTCGCCATCTCCATGAGTGACCTGTTCTTTCGTTCAACAACTCCATTCTACTGAGGTGTATACGACACTATGCACTGGAGTTTTATCCCACGTTCAGCCAGAAATGCATTAAAATTAGAAGACATAAATTCCTCCCCTCGATCAGAACGGAGGGTTCCCATTTTACATGTTGACAGATTTTCAGCCAAAACCAAAAACTGTTTGAAGCACATGAACACTTCGGACTTTGCCTTCAATGGATATACCCATGCATGCCTGGAAAAATCATCAATGAAAGTCACAAAGTAAAGATAATTTCCAAAAGAAGGTGTCTGCATAGGACCACATACATCACTATGTATAAGCTGCAATTTCTGAGTAGCCCGAACTGAACCATCTTTTGGAAATGAGAAACGCTGTATTTTGCCCAAAATACAGCCTTCACAAACATGTTTTCCAGGTGCCTCAAGTTTGGGCAAAGAGGACACCATTTCAGATTTCTGTAGGCATAGCAAACTGGCAAAATTCAGATGATCAAAGCGTGCATGCCAAAGCTTTGTATCTGAGATAGCATGAGAATCATGTACTGCACATGCCGAATCATTCACAGATCTTTCATAGTCTATGAGCTTATACAGCCCACGACATAAAATGCCAAAAGCAATAATCACATCGCCATTTGACAGATCATGAACTATACACTTGTCATCAACAAATTTCACAACCAAGACAATCTTGGCTAATGCAGATACTGATAATAGGTTCTTCTTGATCCCTGGCATAAATAAAGCATCTGACAAAGTGAAAGAACTACCATCAACAGTAGTCAAAATGATTTTACCAACTCCCATAACAGGATAAGAGGAGTTGTTGGTGCATGTAATAGTATTCGTTGTAGGGGCAGGCTCAAGTGAAGAGAAAAACTGCGTTGCGAGGTAATATGTCCCACTCTTAAAGTACCAAACATTTGAGCCTACTTTAGACATGCACTGCTCATGAGAAGATGGGTCAAAACTGCAAACAGTAGTAAACGCCCATTCTTCTTCCTGCACAAGATTAGCAGACTCCGTTTTTGGTGTAGATGCTTCTACAACAACCATTCCAGCCTCTTTCTTCTTTGCCTCTTTTGCTGCCAATTTTGGACAATTCTTTATGATATGATCATTCCCTTTACAATACTTACAAAACAATTTTTGCTTTTTTGATTTTTTCTCATCTTTGTCTTGGTTCTTCGAATGTGAAGCATTTGCAGATTTCTGCTTACTAGTAGAAGAGCTCCATTTTCCTTTGCCTTTCTGACTAGCCAAGAAAGCTTGATCTACGACATGCATAATGGACTTGTTCTGCCTGGACTGATCTTCCTGCAATAGAACAAAGACTAACTCCTCAAATGACAAGGCATTTGGATTGCCTTTCATCATCAACCGAAGAGTAGAAGCAAAGCTCTGATATGAATCAGGAAGACCATTCAGAACGGTCTGCACAAGTGAGCTATCTGGTATACCTCGTCAGCAGAAATCAACTGTTCCTTCAAGTCTTTGATCTTTGTTAGGAAACTATCCATAGAATCACCTTCATTCATGTGCTCACTCTCCAATTATTTTCGGAGGTAAGCAACACGAGCCTCATTCCTAGCTTGGTACAATGTGGTAAGTGTATTCCAAGCATCCTTAGCTGTTCTGCAAGAGCGAATATGAGGAATAATGGCACGTTTGACAAACAATGCTATGAATGCATGTGCCTGGGCATCTCTGCCATCCCAATGAATCTGCTCTGCAGTAGGTGCAGCAGAAACTGTAGCACGAACAGAAATATGTAGAATACCATCATCTTCGACACCTTCTGCATTAGCTTCAGTGACTGCAGTTGTAACAGTTGCATGTGTGATAGGACGTTTTTCGACACCCTGCACAATGTTCCACAATCCTTTTGCAACCAACACATGTCGCATCATATACGCCCATAACGGGTAGTTGGTACCATCCAACTTATCCTCAACAGCCAACATACGGAATACATCACTGCTTTCAGCCATGGCCGGTGACTAAAATATCTTGATGCAGAAAATTGACTGTAGCTCAAAAAGTTGAATAGAACTCGCCATACGAATTCCGTTACACCTGTAGTAGACTTCGAGACGCTTATACTGGCGAACAGAAATTGGTATATACCTTTGGCACAAAAAGACGAAATACCTGCACAAGGGCTGCGATAATGCGTTCGGAGGCCGAAACGAGCTCAGTTCGCGATTTCGGCCTAAGAATGCTCACCAAATTTCGTGCGAATGTGAGACTGCAAACGGAGGAGTATCGACGACACCCTAGATTAAGCGACGACCTGCTCTAATACCAATTGTTGGAGTTAGATGTCTGTGAAAGCACACGAACAACACAAGGAAGAAGAAGAAGCTTGGAGCACAACACACAATACTGAATGTATTACTAGAGAATGTACAAAGATAAGTAGCCCATTAGGGCAATAGGCGTATATACAAGCCTGGGGAAAAAAACCTCCTAAAGAGGGAAAAAAGTGCCCGGCGGTCCTAGTGTGTTCACACAGATCACTACCTAAATATATCAATAGAACTATTTCTACTCTTTTTTTTTCTTTCCATCTTTGTCTTTCTTTTTTTACTATGCAAAATTAGCATATTTTTGCTTACTAGTAGATGAGCTCCATTTACCTTTGCCCTTCTCACTAGCTAAGAAAGCTTGATCTAAAACACACAAAATGGAGTTGTTCTACCTACCTGGACTAGTCTTCCTACAACAAAATAGAGTCTAACTCCTCAAATGTTAAGGCATTTGGATTTCCTTTCATTATCAACAGAAGAGTAGAAGTAAAACTTTGATATGAATCTGAAAGACCATTAAGAATAGTCTACACAAGTGAACTATTTGGCAAGACTTTATCTATAGAAAGCAACTCCTCCTTCAAATCTTTGATCTTTATCAGAAAACTATCCATAGAATCTCCTTCATTCATCTACTCACTCTGCAGCCATTTTTGGAGGTAAGCAACACTAACCTCATTTCTTGCCTTGTACAAAGTGCTAACTGTATCCCAAGCATCCTTTGCTCTTTTGCAAGAGCAAATACGAGGGATAATGGCATGTTTGAGAGACAAAGCTATTAATGCATATGATCGAGAATCTTTGCCATCCTAATGAAGTTTCTCTATAGTAGGTGCAACAGGAATTGAAGCATGAACACAAATTTGAATATTGTCATCTTGAACGCCATCTACATCGCCATCAATAATTATATTTATAAGTGCAAAAAGCCATTTTTCAAAACCCTACACAATATTCCAGAGTCCTTTTGTGATCAATACATGACAAATCATATATGCCCAAAATGGGTAATTGGTACCTCCAACTTGTCCTCAACAGTAAACATATAGAATACATCATTGCTTTTAGCCATGGCCACTAACTTACCATGATGCGAAAAAATGATTGTATCTCAAAAAGTTGAATAGAAGTACCTTGTTGAGCTTTGCTAAAACATGTAGTAGACTTTGAGACGCTTGTATTGATGAACTAAAACCTATATATATATATATATATATATATATATATATATATATATATATATATATATATATATATATATATATATATATATATATATATATATATATATATATATTTGGCACAAAAAGACAAAATTATATGCACAAGCACTGCGAAAATGCGTTCTGAGGTCAAAACGAGCTTCAATATCCTCATCAAATTTTGTGCATTTTGAGATTGACCCAAGCGGTGGAATGTACATAAGTTGCACATTAAAATTGCATTTCTAAATGGTGACTTACATGAAGAAGTGTATGTTTTTCAACACCATGATTTTGTGCAAAAAGAGCATGAAAACAAAGTGTGCAAGTTGAAAAAGCATTATATGGTTTGAAGCAAGCACTACGTGCTTGGTATGAAAAGATACATGCCTACTTGATTGCATATGGTTTTAAGAACGATCGGATTGAGAGCAGCTTATA